>BMAV01028093.1:0-146940 GCA_019973955.1 Trichonephila inaurata madagascariensis
TTTTTAAATTTTTAATATTCGTTCCAGTTAAATCCATTTTTGTTTCTAAAATGAGTTCTGTCTCCTATTCTTTTAATTTTTAAAATTCATTAATTAAAGTGGTCCTGTTCTTTTTTATTTTGAAAGAGAAAAATAATTTTTTAAAGAGGGAATCTATTTAAAATAAAAGCATGCTTTATTAATATGAAGAGGGGAAAAATGGGATGAGTTATTTAAGTAAGACCAAAGTCTTAAAAGAAATTTCACTTGAAATTAGGACATATCTACTAAACGTAAATGAATATTAATTTTTATTCATCTTTATTTAAGCTTCCAAAGCAAGGAATAAATTTAATATATATGTGTTTAACTTTGAAATACTAAAGCTTTCTAGACAGAAATTTTAATGTGAACCGATAAATTTTAAAATTTCATTTTTCTGCCATTCATGTGACTACCAAAACTTTATAATTACTTTATTTTCCATCACATATATATCTCTAAAAGAATTGGAATAATTTTATGAGGAAAATTCTTAGCAGCAAAATTTAATCATAACTTTTGTTTTGAATATCTTTTATTCAAACCAAAATTGCATCGCACGAATTTTTTTATTTTTGCTTTGAGTGGAATACTGAATTTTTAAACAAAATATATGGAGTTCATCTTTTTAAGTCAAGGGGAAAAAAAGAATACTTTTGATATTTCACTCATTTTATTTTTATAATAAATTCCTATAAAATTTCTCTATTATAAAATTCTTACAAAAAAAAAAATTTAACTATTCTTAGAAAAATACCAGGAATATAAAATTCTGAAGTTTGCTATTAATGATTTTTATTTTCTAATGGCAAATTTCATCTTATTGTGTAATTCTCACTTGAGAAAAGGAACGTGCTTCATATTTAATATTTTCATTTAACTGAATAAAATTTGCATCTAATTCATATATGCATGATTATGATCTTGGGCAAAATATATTCGAATATGTTTCGTTTTCTTTTTGAGTGTAAAGCATTTTCTAAATAAGGAAACAGATATTATTATCAATATTTCTATTGTCTTTTTATAATCTAGATAATTTAGGGCACCTTTAAGCATCCAGCGTGTGGGAAAGGATTTTTTTTTTGTTTTTGTTTTAAGAAATGAATATTTAATATAATTAAAACAATAAAATTTCAGTTTTTTATCATATAAAAAATGACAATTAAGCCAAAAACAGTAACAGCTCACTGTTCTTTAGTGGGTGATAGAGAACACAATTAATCCTTTTCAAGGGCCTTAGTAAGATTAGTTCTCATCTGCATGATCTTACAAAATACACCTGTAGGAAGGGCAACGCCCATTATAATATATTGGATTTGCTATTATAACGATGTGGTAAGTTTTGCACTACTGCACATAATCCAGAGATTATGACATCTGTAAACCGGACAAAAAATTTGCTACTGAAGATGTACCTTGTTTAAAAGTAGTCGCTGCATATAATGATGTCATGGAATAGGTTGATCGCTTCGATAAAAAAAAATAATAATAAAGATACCGAATAAGACTATCTGTAAAATGGTGGTATCGTATCTTTTATTTTCTTACGGATCTTGCCATCATAAATAGTTTCATACTGTGGCAAGTGAACAAATGAAACAGAAACTTGGATCGACTAATATTCCATAAAGCATTAGCTCGTTAGCTAATAGATGAATATTCTTGAAGAAAAAGGAAAGGACGTCCTGCTAGCTTCCAAGCAAAGAAGTGTGTAGTTTCGAATGATGCGCTCGTAGCTAATGCGGGAAATCATATGCCAAAGAAGGTTTCCAACTATAGACGATGTTGGAAATGTAGCTGAAAGGGGCAAGAAAAGAGGACCCGATGCATGTGTGCAAAATGCGATATCTTTCTGTACATTCTCATTTTTTCATGGCAAACAATTACCATTAAATGAATTTTTTTTTATGACGGTGAATGGCTTTTAGGGAAGTATTCTTTCCACTCTTAAAATTTAAATTTAAACATAAAATTCGGCAACATAATATATGTAGGATTTAAAGTATTAGGGAATATAAATATATTCCGATCAGTGAGGTTACAACCTCACCAATAGATAGCGCTACCAGCAAATATATGCATCCCCTTCCGGAACGGTGGGTTTTGAGGGAGAAACGAGAGCGATGGGGAACGAGAGAGACGTCTGAGGGACAGACTCCGGTTTACGAACGAGAGGTTACGTTTTCGATCAACGTGGCGGTCGATAGGCTTAGTGACAATTGAGAGTATGCTCGGTGAAATAACTCATAAAGTTTGTTAATCAGTATTTAATTGGAAATAATCTAATGTTTTATTAAACAGTAATTTTATTCTAATCAGCTTATTTCTTTGAATGTCAAGATCCTGGACTTGATTCACCTCTAGACAACAAAAGAAAAGCCACTTGTGTAAATAAAATACACCCCTACATATATATTTCCTTAAATGCTATTGTTTCATTGTTAATAAAACATTAAAAACCAAGATAAATAAATGTCCCACGAAAGGGTTAAAAATGTGAGCTCCCCATGTACTCCATGGGTGAAACACAATCGTTAAAGCGCTAGAAAACGATATATATTGAGATCATGATATTATGGAGCAGACAGAGATGAGACAAAAGGATACCAATAATTTTTTTTGAAGAAAAATATATATTTTATTTAACAAAATTAAAGTATCCCATAATATCAATTGCTCCAAATTTGCACCTGCTTATAATTTAGGCCGGTTTTAAGTGCGACAATGGAGTGACTGGCGTAAAGTGATGAACATATAAGAGCTTCAGATATTCGAGCGAAAATATCTTGATTGAATTTCATGAAATTTCTATTGTTAATGCAGTTATTTATTTAATCGCAGAGGGAAAAAATCTAGAATGAAAAATAAGAGATAAGCAGGCTAATTAATATAAATTTAATCTGAATGAACATTATTTTGGGTACATGGTATCCAATGCTCTGCATATATTTACTGCAATGGGCTGGTGGCACTCGTATTGAAACAACAGCATAATGTGAACACAAAAGATTGCGCTTGAACAGAATTCAATATTTCCTGCAACATCTTTTGCAGAAAGATATAAATATATATCCAAATGACTTGGCAGCAGTTATGACCCTACCAGATGGTCATGTATAATTTCGCTGCCGGTACCACAAGTACGATACCGGATTCATGGTCTAAAATCAACAACTTCCAAGGCATTGTTATTATTATAGTTATTAAACATTTCTTCTCGTGTAAATGAACGTTCATCAATGAATTATACACGAGATGAAATATCTAGATTTATGGTAGTCTGTTAGAGAAATCAAATCTTTGGGCAATCTTTATATTTTTCTGTCTGTAGCACCGAGCACTTAAACCTTCTAAATCTGCAAGCATCGATCTTATCGGTGATCAACCGATTTAAATGTAGCTTGTACATATAGCGTTTTTATTGTGTTCGCTGGGAAGTGCCTTTTAGCTTTTTTTTATTTCTTGAGTTACGACCACGAGTTGCATGGTGTTTAGGTGTATATGTCTAACTCGGTGGCGCACACAAGAATTTTTCAAGGAGGCGGGGATCCAGGGTTGAAAGTCCACCATTCTTGTATCATGCTCCAATACGCCGCCTAACATATTCTTTTGATTTTGTCGATTTTCAGGAACAAAAACAGTAAAAAAAGTAATTATTGACTAAATAATTAGCCTTAATTAATAAATTAAATATTAATAGCAAACAATCTTACGTACTAAATACGTAGGATTATAATCAATCGAAAAAAAAATCAAGGCCTTTGGGGGGATCCGGACCCGAAGACTCCTCCCCTTGTGTTGCGTCACTGGTCTAATTGCGTTCTATTACTCATAACATACGTAAAACGAGCTTAGGAAGGAATACACTGTACAGGAGCTAAGAGCATATGAAAATATATGCGTGGAGATCGATTGATAAATTATGCATTACTGTGCATACTTAGTAGTTACAAAGGTGTTAACTTAAGTTGTGTATCTCGATAAATGTTATTTTGTAGATGGCTACAAATGTGGAGGGAAAACATCTTACTATAAATATAGTAATAAATTAAAACAGTCTTGCAATAGTTTAATAATCCACAAAGCTCTCCCTTCTCCCAAAGGCTCACACCCTTATACTTCAGAAAATCTTATGACATCGAATAAGAAACTGATATTAAAATATAATAAGGAAGTAACGGTTATAGCCTTAGTAAAATTTTGCCTTACCTGCCGGTATAACTGTGAACACACAAGGCTCTTTTTGGGTTCCAACAGAGTTTTTACCCCAGCAAAGTAATGTCCCATAATCATATTCCGTCCTGGGTATGTAGGTGGCTATACTAATGCTGTCTTCACTTGCAAACGACAGAACATCCATACTTTCCACAGAATTGTTGAACTTCCACGTGAAATTAGCTCTCGAAGGGTCCGCTTCTACTTCGCACGTGACCTTGACAGGTTCATGTCTGGCTACACCATACAAAAGTTTCTGATCTGATTTACAAATTGGAGCATCTGCAAAAATTTGAACATTGATATAGTATTTAGTTTAAACTGATAAAACGCTAGAGTATATCTTTATCATACAGAAAATCTAATTAGTACTGATTAGATTTAAAAAAATTACTTTCAATGCATTTAAAATAATATTTAACAAAATTACAACCAAATATCGCATGGACATATGCTACATTTTATCTTACAAGTCGGAGGCATATATTCGTTAAGCACATTGAACCTTTTTATTCCTATAAATGTTAATAAAATGCTGGGAACGTAAATATTTCATAAACGATTGGTAAAAATTGATGTTGATCTAAATATGTGAAAATGTTTCACGTCATCTTACTTTACCATAATGTTCGCAACTATAAAAATATTACTTCTAAAATCGATTAAAATTACTATTGATAGGGATTATTAGTTCCTTGTAAGAAAAGTGAAGAGGAAGAAATAAGAAAATTCCAACTAATTTCTTACATATAATTGATAGTTATAAAATGCTAACATAAAGTTTAATACATAGTAGCGAATATAGGATAATCAATTATTTTTCAATCTTCGTGAATTATTTTCGGAAAAAAGGAGCGTGATAAAACGTTGCATTGGATGTAAAATACTTTATTAAAATAATATAGGATAAAAGGTTAAAAAAACGTGCACTTAAAATAAGAATTTATAAAGTAAAAAAAAAAAAAAAAAGATAATAAATTGATAAGTTTAATTTATAGTTGCCATTTTCTTGCTGCTACCTGATGGTTATGTATCTTAAATGACAATCGTTATTTTAAGTTGTTACAAAATATACTGCAATACGAAAAAAAAAAAAAAAAAATTATATTTGAAATTTCACATTGCAATAATCAAAAGTAGTAATTATTTCAGATTTGAAAAAAAATTGATGATAATGATATGCATCATGGTTATTACACAGAAGTTACTAAAAAAATTTAATTATATATAATTTGTCATATCTGAATTGCATTGAATGAAATATGAAAATGATATGAAATTTCAAAAATAGCAAAATTATGTTAACTTAAAAAAAATTTTTTAACACAACAAAAAAAGTTTATATGAATACAATATTTTTGTAACATATTGGTTATGCTAAAATTGTAGTAATCGGCAAATACAACTGATAACGTATTGTTTTTAAAAAATTTTGGGGACTAATCTTATTATATTTTTGTCCTGAATTTCATCTTAATTTGAAGGGAACAATTTTTGGGAAGATTATAAAATTAAATGTGCAAAAATATTTAAAAAAAATAAGCACGTTTTATGCAGTTAATATTATTATTCCATGCGTGAAACAGTCTTCTAAAGCATACATACCTTTCATGAATCGTAAAATGAAAATATTTATTACTTTTTAAAACATTAATTAGAGTTTATTGGTTTTTTTTAATTTTTTTTTTTTAAATACTTAAATTATAAAATTGTTTGGGGCGTTCCATTTTGAAAACACTTTTTAAATTTTTTAATTTTTTTTTTAATTGTTTTTGTTTTCATTTTATAATACTTAAATTTTAAATTAATTCTCTTTTCCTTTTTTTTTTTTTTTTTTAAAAAAATTTCCGGGGCCGGTTTTTTTTTTCCCCCCGTTTGGGGGGAAAAACCCCCTTTTTCCCTGTTTGCCTCCGGCCCCCCTTTACACTTTGGGACCAGTGATTGGTTTGACAGATTCCTGCCGATTTGTTGGTGTGTAACTCTTTGTCTTCGAACCGCCAACCAATCTCGGAAACAGAAGGATTAGCGATGATGGCGCATTCCAAGTACACGTCTTTGCCTTCTTGGATGTGGGAGTGCCGGAGTTTGCTGCCCAGTTTCAAGGTCAACTGTGGAACAACTAGAGAAAGTACAGAATAAATTAGACTATTTAACAATAATTTAACATGTTTGCAAACACATGAATGAATACAATTCCGTTACTACTACTACTACAGCCCAAGGCAAAAATAAACTCAAACGCGCCAAACATCGTGCTTCTTGATCACTAACATTCATTTTTAAACTTATTTTGAACTATCTAAATTGATATTTTTAGCAGTAGGCGATGAACCTCGCCTTGCTAAAACCATTATAAATATCATGTTTATTTAAAGGAAGTTAATGTTTTTTCTTCGAAAAAACACAACAAAATGAAAGTTCTAGCCTCAGTCTGCATCTTTTAGAGTACACAAAGGTGGGGTTTGGGGGCTTTCACTCCTTTTATAGAAGAACAAATTTTCAATTGATAACAAAAAGACTCATTTTTTGGTGCTTTTATCTGCGTCAGAGGTTCCCAAGCATTTTGTCTCAGACCTCTTGCCATATTTTTCTGTTTCGGGTAGACCCTTGCCTACCGGGGAAGGTGTCCTAGGGCCCACCCCCCCATAGTCCTATTTTTTTTTTTGGTTATAATCATATTAAAAATTACGTAAATTTTAATTATGTATTTGTTATTAATAATTAAAATTAATTATTAATAACAATTAATTTTGTATTGTTTTTGTTCCCGAAAATTGACAAAATCAAAAGAATATGTTGGGCGGCATATTGGAGCCTGATACCAAAATGGTCGACTTTCGACCCTGGACACCCACTTGAAAAAATTTTGTGTGTGTTACTGCTGCCTACCTAATATTGCATTTTCGAAAATTTATCAAAAGTATTTTTGACAGCTGCTATAGAGCTACTAATTTGCTTTAAAAGATTTAAATTCCAAATTGTAGTGAAGTATAACGTTTGAAACTTAAGAAACACATGTTAAATAAATTAAAATATAATTGATACATAAAACAACTGATCAACGAACAAATGTTTATAATGGAAGGAAGGAATCTGGTGCTTCAATAAAAAATTTTCAACATTTGCCATCAATCTTGCAAAGTTTAAACCTAAATCTCCTCAATTTTAATAGTGTTTAGTCTTTTTCTTTCTTTCTTTTTATTTTTGGGATTGGAAACCGTACTGAAACTCCTCCTCACTCAGAAAAGCAATGAAAAACTCTCTTTTCTCACAATACTCCATAATTCGGGATAAATAACAGATATGTCTTTTGAAAGCCAAAATTGCTGACATCTGTTTTTAAACTTTACTTTAAAATCTCCGTTATACTGCCTATTCCGATTAGTTCCTCTTGTAATATGGCGTTTATTTTTTCAATGGGACCTTTTGAATTCATTGCCTACTGTGATAATTACCATATTTAAAACATTCTCAAACCGAGTATCAAAGTCTCAATAAAAGGCATTTAAATGTTGCACTTAGGTTAAAACGACTTTTTCATGGTAGATTATTTGTGGAAAATTTATGACGTCCAATATTATACCCCTTTAGCTTAATCCTGGCAAGAAACGCTGAAATGAGGGTCCTTGTTTTAATAAAATTTATGCTGTCAACTCGTAGCTCTCACCTTGTAACTAACTCATTGAATTTAGTAAATACATGTGTTAAATCGGCAAAATATGGTTTCCATTTGATTAAATTTTCTTTTAAAATTCGGGTCACGATCTGCTTAAATCAGAGTCACTTTCGTAGACCCTCCATTTACATCTCTCCATTTCCTCTGACGTGGGCCCTTGCAGGTCTTTATAGACCCCTGAGAGTCTATATAGACCACTTTGGTAATCATTGATCTACGTTTATAAAAATATATAACCTCTCCCATGAAAATAGTCTTTGTACACCCCTACTTGAATTTGACTGTGTCTTCGAATTCTGAACCTACATAAAAAGATTCTAAATAAAGAAAAGGCATTAAAGTACATTTGTTTTAGAAACATCATAACAAATGTGCTTTTCTGAAGGGATGTATTAAGAGTATTAAATTTACCACGTAAATTGTGATTGTAACAAGCAAATGAATAATCGCAAAATTTCAGATATTTCTCCTATAAATTCTCCAAATAAGCTGATTCGGAATCAAAGATTTAAAAAAAAATGGTTTTTGTATCTTATGTGTTGGAAAAAATTATAACTCCCATCAGTGGCGCACACAAGGGGAGGGTTCTGGGGGTCCGGACCTCCCCAAAGCCCTTGATTTTTTTTTCCGATTGAATATAATTCTAAGTATATAATACGTAAACTTTAATTAATTAGATATTAATGATTGATTTTATTAATTTTTAATGCTAATTATTTATTCAATAATTAGTTTTTTACTGCGTTTTGTTCCCGAAAATCGGCAAAATCCAATGGAGCATGATACAAGAATGAATTTTTCGCCCCCCTAAAAAATTTCTGTGTGAGCTACTAACTCCCATGAATAAAACAACAAAGGTATATATTTATAAAAAAATTTAATATGAGAAATATATATTTGTGTGTTGTGTATCGCACTAAACTCGCACTAATTTAAATGTACCTGGATGCTTTCAGAGTAAGGGCTTTCCCAAAGTGTTTATTAATGCAAGTGAGCTTATAGCTTAATTTAGCGTATTAATGCAGAACCCTCAACTGAACACATCAATCTAAAATCGGTATTGTTATCCAACATTGAGGATAGATCCAATATCCCAAAGAGCTTCGCCTATAGTCCTCAAATTGACGTGCTTCCCTAGTCACGGCAGTTTGATGGTCGAATGAGATTAACCAAAGATTCAAAGAGATATCCTCCATTTTAATGTGAAAACATTGCGCACATTTAAATTGAAAGCTCGTAAAATAGTTTGAAAGAAATGCAGCATAATTTATATCAAGAAGTACCAATAGATCTCCGCATCCACAATTTAAGTATATTCACTAGAGTGGATCAGAATTAAATGGAGAAAAACTGTTTTTAAGAATTGAAACTTACTTACGTGGGAAAGATGTTCTACGGTATGGAGATTAGGAGAAAATAATTAAAAAATTTATATAATCATAAAACTAAATATTGCCACAAAAAGGGGTTGAACTTTCGAAAAAAAAGACGGAAAAAAGACTTGAAGTTTGGTTAGATGATTTTAGACTGAAAATTAAATTATCTTAATTCATGTGACGTCATTAGTCACATGATAATGATAACCACGTGTTTTTAGCCAAACAGTTCAAAAACTCATGTGATGTCATAGTCACACGATAAAAGCAATCACGTGTTACTAGCTAACCAATTCATGCACTTTCTATTTGCCAACTTTTATTCCTATCAGAAACTATCTCTTTAAAAAAATTTTCAACAATAATAACGCAGTTATGTAGACAAAATGGCTTTTATTTACAGTAGATGCGTAAAATAAGATTTTTTTTTCATAACATTTGATGAAATAAAATTAGAAAATTTTATCTAAGTTTTACAAATTGAACAACGAAGACATTTAGTTTGATGCCTGTTTTAAATTTAACGAAGAACACGTGTTTGTCATGTCCTGAATTGAGCCCTTATTTTTCGGCAATACAAATAACCAAAAGCGATGACTATTGCTAAATGAGTATTGAGTAGTGAATAGTGCAATGTACATTAAACATTTCATAAGCTCTATTGTGAATCATATAGATTAAGTGGACTGAGGGGGCGTAGCTGTCACTCATGAAGATACGACTTGGTGCATCTCGACAGAAACAAGATGTAACTTAATCTTAATCTTGGCTTCGACGTTAATAGATAAGTCATTGCTTACTCGGATATTTTTATTACAGTCTAATATTTTAACTTGGGTAGTATAATTTGTTAGAGATTATTAAGTTTATTGTTTTACGAATAACATAAGAAAAGACATTGCGGATTCCAGATTATTTTAGAGCACAACACGCACCATACACAAATTTTTCAAACCCTGCAACTCTTGCATCGTCGAGTTAGTCCGTGATTTAAGCTTTTTTCTGTCTTTTCCTTTGTTGTGCGCTGTCGATAGTAAGGTTTTTCTAAAAAAATCGATTCTAATTTACGTGTTAAATATACCTGAAGTTTTTTTCTTCTTTTTTCTCTCGTAATTATTTAGAACTTGTCTTCTCATCACAATAAATGTTTAACAAATAATTATTTCTTCTTTGAACCATAAAAAAAGTTGAAATACCTAAACCTTATTCTTCTTGTGTCAGTACTTAACATAAAGATTTTTTTTTTTTTAATTTTTTTTTCTCCCTCATTTATGTGCATTAGAACTTCTTTTCCACACAGGTAGGTTTGGAAGTTTCGAAAAAAAAGAGTTCGATGCACCCTCATATCTATATCAATCTCAACGTGAATATTGATAGAAAGTCTTAGAAGATATAGAAAAGGCATACCTGAAAATATATACATCCAAGTTTCTAAACTAAATATCGATTAAAAATAGAGGGAAAAAATCCAACGTTATTTTTGCTCTTATTTTGGCTGCAATATACATATGACAGGCCACAGGCCTGCTGGTAAAATGAGGAGGGCATCATCTCTATAATAAAGCTTTTTTTTGCTTCAATCACATAAAAACCCCATGGCGGCCTTTGGCGCCCTGGGGAAAAAAGACAACAATTCGGCGAGGAGTCACAATCAGGCCTTTTCAGTTTCGTTCTCCTTCGTCGCGCTCCCCCCTTTTACTTTTTACCCACAAATCACGCGATGGTAAAGAGTTCGCTCTATTTTCATTCTTTCTTACTTTATTTTGAAACCTTTTCACAAAACTCCCTCTCTCTCTCTCTCTATATATATATATATATAAATTTTTTTTCAACAAATTTGTTTCGTATTTTAAAACATTTAGCTCCATTTAAGTTTTTTTTTTTTTTTATTTTGAACTAAATTTTAATAAACTACTTAAATTATGCAATAATTGTATATATGCAAGTCTAAATTCTCTTCCATATAATTATCGTCTGCTCTGATTCAATAATTTATGTCACTCTAATACATCTGATTACGTAATTTACTTTTTGACATATAATCGTCTGTTGTTAAGAGTTATGTTGCTTAAATTGGCATATTTTGTAATCATTTGATATATATATATATATATATTAGTCCAAAAAATAATTGTAATACGTAATCAACGCTAGTTGCACATAATCTATAATTTTTACATAGTTTCGAGATACTTTTATTCCTGTGGATATTTTTTCGTTCATTTGCATGATTTTAATAATAAAAGGCGGAAATAAAAGTAGCGAGATGAACAGTTGGTAATATTAATCACAAAACTTGTTGAAATAAAGTTTAATTTTCCGAATTTGCATTACAATCATGTTAACAGCAATTCTGAATTTCATTTTAAAACCTAGCACTTAAAAGTATTCTTGAATGTAATCTAGAGAAGAGATTGATGTTGGAAATTCCTTCTGTGCTATGTACTGAAAATATCGCTGAAATCTATTGCAACCGAAGGGAATTTAAATTGAAGTACATAAAATCGAAGATTTAGAGCAATGTTTTGGCTCTAGAATTAGTTTTATTGCAACTTATCGATTTCAACTCATTCGGGTCTTTTTCTGCTTATCTCAAAATGAATATTCTTTTTTTAATTCCTACTATTAGCTCACACTGTCTCTATATTTATTTATTTATCTTGGTGGAATTTTCAATCGTTAATAAAAAAATTTTAAAGTGCCAAGGTAAAATTTTATATACATATTATTTTTTTATGACAATAAATATATTTTTAATTATAATTAATAAAATTAATTGATTAAAACTAATTATTTAAGAATTACAAATAAAAACACAGCCACGTTGGCATAGTTTTTTGGGGCTTGTGTTAAAACTTTGGGGAAAAGGTTTTTTTTCCCTTTTAAAGCATTCGTTGAGCTGAAACATACACGATTGTTTTGGGTGACAATGCGATACTTTCATAATTAAAAAATTATACCCCCCTTAATGTTTTGATTTTGTCATATGTATATTTATATTGTGTAACTATTTAATAAAAACTAGCTAAAATAAAAATGTTCTTTGTTGATCTAAGCAGGAATTGAGACTTAATTTTCTTTTCTATATTACTTGTGGTTATACCATTCGTTATGATTGTTATATCTGCATATTTCTATAGAGAGAGATATATGAATATATATAATAATTCACTCATATTGTTTCACGATGGGCTCGAGTTCTCCAAGACTTCTTGTGACAATTAATTTTAAATTTATCCTGCTAAAAACAGGAACTAACCATAACCTTATCTCCCCAAAACTGAAACTTCAGCGTTTTTTAATCAGTATGATGAAATGTTGCATCACCTGCGTATGGGGACCAATTAGAAAAGACTTTAACGGGAATCATGTGATTTTAATAGAATCTGGTTGACCATGACTATAAAAAGACGAGATTGATGGAGCAAATAACAGCTGCTTTTTGAAAGTCATGTAAACCGCGCGTGTTAATGTTTTTCTTTGTGTTTCCCTATTTGTTTTATGTTAGTGTAGTGCGATTGTAAGTAACTAAATAAATGTGCACTTCTAATTAACTAGATTCTTCTTAAATTGTGCCACGACAGTCACCAGATGCAAGATCCTAATAACAAAATACTCTAACAAGGGCTGAAGTAATGGTCACGTATTATTTCACGTATTTGTACAAAGGGTATTCAAATGAAGAGGTAAAACACCGTAATAACGTAACTTTTAACGTATTTGTCTATGCCACAATGGAAGAACGTAGCGAAACATCTAGGGATGCGAATAGAGCGTGGATCGGAGCATGCGCAGGAGACAGCGGAGCTTTTTAAAGAGCACCGCCCAATTCGCGAGGCAGTGCGTGTGAGGACATGATGGCATTCACATTGCAAAATTCAACGATTGAGGAGCAGTGAGGCGTTATCCAATTTCTGACAGCGGAAGGTGCTAAGCCGGCCACTATTTATTACTAAGGAGGGTGTACTTCTGCTCCATGATAATGCGCGTCGACACGCCTCCAGGGTCATACAGGTGGAACTGACCAAGTTCAAGTGGGAGCAGCTTGACTATCCAGAATTAATTGTTCCCCCCTTTTAAATTTTTTCTTCCTTTTTTATTTTTATGTCATCCCATCATTCTGTAAAAAAAAAGTTTTCTTTATTAATTCTGATGAGGAGGTACGTCCCTAATGTGGGGACAGGTACTCCGTAAATTACATGCCACTTGATAATCCATCCTATACCTCGGACATGTCGCCTTGCGATTTCCATGTGTTTTGTCCCCTGAAAAAACATCCTAAATGGAAGTGCTTCAACTTTGATGATGAACTCAAGAACGCTGTGAAGGACTGGATCTCGACTCAGCCCCAAGAATTCTGGGAACAAGGAATCCTTCGGCTCGTTAATGAATGGGATAAATGTGCTCAGGTCTATGGTGTCTATTTTGAATAAAGTCTTCATTTATACTCACTGCGTTGTTTCGTACCTTTTTATTTGGTCACCTCTTGTATATAATTTTGTCTAGAAAAAACATTTTTAACTCAGACCAGATTTGGTTAGTAGGAATTTAACTATATACTATTCGATTGTATGTTTGTGCAGTTGCATATAGATGAAGACTTTTTTTATATATATTATTAATGCAGCCTTTTATTTGATGACGATGCAAAAAGTCTCTTATCAACGTGTCAGAGAACAAACATACAACCACGAGTAGGTATGGCAAAATATAAGCAACAACACTGAAAAGTACTATTCTAACACACCAGAACCAATATCTTATTTCGACTCTGAGAACCCGATTTTGGAAAAAAGAAAGTTCAATAAATCTGCATGTCACTTGATTGGTTGAAATTTAATATGATGTCCTTCATTGACATTACTATATGGAAAGCACATACCAGTTACAATTATAGTTATTAGAAAAAGATAGGTTTATGGAAATTATTGATGCAATGCCACTAAAATTTAAGAACAGATTTAAAGACAGATTCAAAACTATTCAAGATAAACTAAAGATTGAAAGAACTAAAAATCTTTACACACACATGTGTGTAACTGAAGGAATGTCTTTCAACCCTGTATATTGTACACATTACAGTAGCGCACAAGAATTTTTGAAGGGGTCCGGGGTTGTAAGTTCACCAATCTTGTATCATGCTCCTTTTGATTTTGTCGATTTTCGGGAACAAAACACAGTAAAAAACTAATTATTGAATAAATAATTAGGATTAATTAATAAAATTAATCATTAATAACAAATACTTAGTTAAAGTTTACGCACTATATACTTAGGATTATAATCAATCGGGAAAAACAATCAAGGGCTTTGGGGGGTTCCGGACCCTCAGGACCCCTCCCTTGTGTGCACCACTGACGCATTATATACTTAATTATACGCATATATTCAGGAGGTTATCAAAAAAAAAAATGGAAACACTTGTGAATAAAAGTGACATTTTTCAATTCGTAAGCATTAAAATACAATAATATCTACCAGTTATATATATATATATATATATTTGTAGTATGTTGTCGTTTTATTGAAGTTCAGCAAGTCTTGGATATTTTTGCAAAAGTGAAAAAAATGTCGAACCTCTCAGATTTTTAAAGAAGCCAAATTATACGAGTCCGTCTATCTGGAGCAAATGTGATCTTAACATTCCAACTCTTAGGCGTTTCTAGAGGTACGCTGTCTAAAAGCATGGCCGCATACACACAGCGCGGGAAGACAAGCTCGGCAAAGCAAAACAGTGAACTGAAAGAGAAGCCCAGTGAAAGAGACCGACGTCTATGTAAGTGGACTGTAATGTCTAAAAAGCGAACAACTACAGCAAAAGTGCAGAGCTTAATCAGCATCTGTGGATTCTCCAGAGTCAATGATTACAGAAATAGGCACCTTCCCAAACAGAACATTTACGGCAGAGCAGCAATACCCAAGCCTCTTGTTACAGATGTAAATGACAAACATTGTCTACAGAGGTGTCAAATTTGCAAAACCTGGTCTATTGATAAGTGGAAGAAAGTAATACGGTCTCACGAATCATGTTTCACACTTTACCCTACAACAGGACGGATGTCCGTTTGAAGAACCCCTGCACAAGCTTACGATCCGTATTGTCTCCATCCAATTGTCAAGCATGAAGGTGGATCTGCCATAATATGGACAGATGTATCGTAGTTTTATGCTGTACCAATCGTAACCCTAAAAGGAAGGATCACTGAGAAGAAGTATAGATAAATTTTAGCTGGTTAGGTTCATCTTGTGATGCAAACTTTGCAGACGAGGTAATTTTTCAGCTTGACAATTCACCTATCCATGCAGTGAGACTTGTTCAATTATGATTTGATGTACAGGAGGATGAAATATTCCCACATCTACCTTGTTCTCCACACTCACTCGATTCAAATTAATAGAACCGTTATGGTCTATTTTAGAGCGTTCAATCCAGAATTGATATACTGCACAGCCTTCTCCCCCAGAATTTTCACAATATCTCCATAAAGAATGGTAAAATATTTCTTTAAACACTATTCAGCACTTATATAAATCGATTTCTAGGCGAATCCAGGCTGTATTACATGCACAAGTTGATCCTGTACCATATTAATAAATGATTCGTTATAAATCTCTTTCCATTATTTTAATAACCACAGATAATATGTAATATAATGTTGTACACATCATATATGCTTATTATAACTATATACTCAGTTTAAAGTAATACATTTAGTCCCTTATCCATCAATCAATCTTCTGTTGCGCTCCCATTGACCTAATGTGTAAGAATTTCCTGAATCTTGAGTAATCTCGACCCATTCATTAATTATTAAATTATGCTAACTCTAATAGTGTAACACATTAACCCCAGATACTTTAAGCTTGATTTTCGTTCCTGGAGTGCTTGTAACAATCGAGTTTTTGGAACAATTATATGTAATGAGATTATATTAATAGTCAACAGCATCTCTTAAGCTCTTAGTTACATTTAGTATGTTAATTTATCTAAAATTGAAGTCCAGTTAAAATTTTGGCCCCTTGAAGAGTAGAGCGAGAAAATGCCCTTAATTTCTTCACCTGCCTATTTGGCCAATAAAGTTGTAACAAAAATCTTTTAGAAGTGGTTACGAAACATCAATAAGTGACGAATTATCAATTACCTCTAAAAAACTAGTTACTTCTAATTTTATTAAAAGAATTACAAAACGAAATTTTTCAATAATGGTAGTAAAATTATTTAAATTTAGTAATTTCTAATCATGATTTGCGATGATGTCAGGCATTCCAAAAATCATTGCTTTACATTGATTAACGTAAATTTTCAATTCAAGTGAGTGGGAACTATATTAAGGAATCACTATAAAGCACCGTTTCTCAAACTGTGGGGCACGCCCCCTAGGGGGTGTGATAACTGTACGAGGAGGCCTCGAGCATTTTGAAAAATTCGTAAGCAAAAGATAGATTATTTTAAATAATTATTAATTTAAGGCTACACGGTACCTTTTTTAAAAAAATTTTGGAGACAATTACAGTAAAAATAATTCATGTTTTATATTTGGATTATATTATTAAGCTGATTCTGTTTGTAAAAAGTCAGTTTGACCAGCCATTATTTTACAATTTTAAAAAATTAGGAATTTTTGAAGTTTTTTCACAAACGTTTATAAAATACTCAATTTTAAAATTTTTAGTCATTTTAAGTTATTTATGTTTCTTAGGTTATTACAAACAAAAGTTAGTATGGATTTGAAAATCTATTCCCTTGCTGATTTTTAATAATTATTTTTCTAGAAAAACATGGGGAAAAAAATTTTTTTTTAAATATCAACTTCAGCATTTCTTAGAAAAATAACTAGAGATTTCAGGCCTACATCTCAGGCCTCAACTTCTTAATGATATGGGCCACTAGAAAATAGGAAGAAAAAAAAATCCGTAAAAATGAAATTTTTAGGGTACTGTGTAGCCTTAAATGAAAGTAAACAAACAAAATACATTCCGAAATAATAAAAAATAAAATACTTATAAATGTATCAGTACTGCACAATGTGTATTTCCTAATTAATTTAACAATACTATAAGAAAAAAGTTTAATAATTACCAGTGCCCCCATGGGCTCCTCGTGTATAAAATTATTTACAAAAATCAATACTTATCTTGATAATTTGTAAGTTTTATAATTAATCTTAACAACCGTTAAAAAGTTACACGATTCGCTCCCCATTGCACCATTTTTCACGTAGGCATGCCTATATGATGTAGGGGGGGGGAAGAAAAGAAATAAATAAGTAAATCCTTCACAGACACTGTCAAGATCTTTCTATATTGCATTCTAAAGCCTTCAGAATAATTTCATGGATAGCAGTGTACGGAAAAGATCATACTTCGCGGAAAAACGTATCATATACGTCTGGAGCAATCAACGCTTTGGATGAGCAAGACTTTTCCATACGCCGGTGACTCTTAAAAAGTTAAAATCGTATTGTAGCTATAGCGTCAAAGTACATTATTATTGAATTCAATACATTGTTGTTAGGAAAGGGGGTGCGATGAAAATTATGATTGAATATTGGGTCGCAAATATTGAAAGTTTGAGAAGCACTGCTATAAAGCAACAGCAGGGCTATCGGCGTCGGACCCAGTCATTTTGAACATCGGTCAAGTGACGAGAACGACACCTCAGCTTGCACTCCCTCTCCTAGCCAACGGGAGGCCCTTGAGCCTCTACAAATTTAACGTGCCTCGACCCCTCTACAGGGAGGGTCTATAGTGGCAACTGGAAAACTTGTGACATTCTGGCAATGAGTTCACGACTATAACCACTAGGCTTCTAGGGCCATATTGAAATTCGGAGAATATCGAAACAAATAAAAGTCGAAAAGTTACATTTTAGAGATAATTTCAACAAAATTGTTAAACACGAAAGATGGTTACGATTATCCATGATTACATGAAGTACATTTCAAATAACATACAGTAAGACCCGCTTAAAGAGCTGCTTCGGTTTAACGCTCTTTTATTTGAATTGTGGGATTCCCCGAAATACTGCACGATGCGTTAGGCTTCCCGATATCCGAAGCAGTTTACGCGTGTTTCTTCTTTCCTGTGGTGTTATACGAACATATTTGAATCGTTTCAAACATTTGTTGACATTATTGTAAGTATAAATTTATATAATATAACGATTGCCATAGTGACAAATATTATGACTTTTAGTTTTTAATCATGGGTGAAAGTAAAAAACACGAAAATAAAGCAACAAGTAAAAGCATTTCACTAGAAACTAAAATGCAAGTGATTAGAAGATTAGAAACTGGAGAATGTCAATCTCAAATTGGTGCTACATTGAATTTGGCAGCTTCAACAATAAAGACCATACTTAAGAATAAGGAAAAAATACTGTCATCGGCAACTGCAACTATGACAAGCTCTGCAACTGGAAATACCCGTTCTAGAAATAATACAAAACAGGAAATATAAAAACGACTTTCTGTATGAATTGACGATGAAATTGAACGCAATATGCCTCTAAGCTAATATATTATAATGGAGAAAACAAGAAGAATTTTTAATTGAAAATATAAACATGCTGATTAAGAATTTTATTTATTTCTATATGTATATTCATTAATTATGTTTCTATATTTGTAAGAAATAAATTTTGCTCTATTGTTATAAAAAACATAATTAATAAATTTAATGGTAAAATACCAGACCAATTTTCTACCCATCTTCCCCTAACTCCATTATTTACATGATGAGATATAACCTCGTTTAACGCTGTTTCATGTTACGCTCTACTTTGATGGAACGTATACCCCGCCTTAAGTGGGGTCTTACTGTATTTGTAAAAAAGATTCAAAGAAAAATTTTTACGTCTTATTTTGAATTTAAGATGCAATCCTTAATACGGTTCGCTTTTACATTCACAAATTGATATAATCTCTCTCTAATTAAAATTGAAAATTTTTTACACGCAGATTTGGCAATACTTATTTGCACTTAATTTTATTCGAATCACGTTCAAGGAATATTTATACCTGCTTAAAATTCCTAGCGTCATTTACAATATTCCCAAGTGTACATAAAAGTTAAGAAGATTTAAAAGAAAAAAAAGTAAAATTAGATAATTTGTTGAGCCGCTTATTAGGGCATAGGAATAAATCACATATTCAAAGTTTAAAATCCAAGATTATTAAAAAGATAATGGAAACATATTGATATTTACCACAACCACTATTTAAAAAAAAACCACAGCAAAGAATTAAAATTCCTTTAAAATGAAATAAAGAATTGAGGATTTTTAAAGGCTTCTGCACAAACGGCGTAATTAAACTCCGCACAAGCATTTAATTTTAATTAAATTTTAACGAATGGATTTAGCCACATATTTTTAATTGAAAAGAAAGCATGGCCGATGGGATTCTTAATTAGTTTATTACACTTAAAACGAATCAAAGTTCTAAATACACTTTATCTGTAATTGGAGTTAAATGGTTAACTTCTAAAATGCAATTAGAGATTGATTAAGTATGATTTTCCTTTATTGAATTTGAATGAAAAATTCAATTAATTCTTGCAAGAAAAATCCCTCTTTTATCTTATTGGGGATTTTTTATCCCTACAAATTTGTGATATATTAAATGGGGCTTTCGATGCATGTTTCGAATATAATTAACGGTTTTAATTTTTTAAATTGAATTCTGTTTCTCATTAGCAATCGAAAGAAAACGGTTGAGTTTTAAAATGTTATTTTTAAGATATATTTATAATTATGAATTAACTATTAATTACTCGATTATAATTAGGATCGTTTAGATAGTTATATGAGTTTTTAATGGTTTGATTCCTTTTTAAATTTATGTATGAGTTTAAAGATTTTCAACTTCTATGTTTTACTGCTGTTTGAAAAATTAAAAATAAGACTACAGGTTTCACAAACAAAGGGATATTTCCTATTTGATTAGAAAATTAATTTCCTCATTTATAATGTAATTCAGAGATCTTTTCAATTTTTTTTATTGTGGTACACTTTCAACAATTTTAAAAATTGGCGACACACTAGCAATAAAATAAGTTTTAAAAGAATATTACTTATCTATAATACACCATGAAAGACAATTTATGCCAGTAGTTTTCGACGATAAATAAAATAATATGTGCGACAATGACAACCAACTTTAATTGAGTATTTAATCATTACGAATTTTTTGAAAATAACTATTGATTACTACAGAGAAAAATTAGTTTTTCTTCTTCATTCAAAGTTACATATACAGATATATCCATTATCACAAATGGATTCGAACCCAATTAAATTTCTCTATACCCATTTATCTAAAAAAAAAAAAAATAAGTTAAATATACCATGAATAACCCTTAGCTTATTTCTATAAAACGGTCGAAGGATTCGGTTCCGAGTTTTATTTCGTTTCTCAGACTATAATTAATAATTCAAAATAAATAAATAAATAAATAAAAAATTTTAAAAAATGGCGGCACACAAAAGTTTCGCTGTACAATGGTTGAGAATCACTGATATAATAAAACATAATATTTGATATATTTTTTTCCATTATCTTTTTGTTGAGTAAAGGATTCATTCATTTTGTTCTAGTTGTTTTCTGTTGAAATAGGTTATAAAACAACATGAATAAAATTTTATTTATTCACTAGTAATTACTTCATTTTCAAGATCGCTCATTGTCATTTTGAAAATGTACTTTTTTGTTTCACTTGTTATTAAGCATATATTGAATCAGAGTTATCCACTTAAAAGATAGAAATGAGTTTTGATATTCTATGCTACAATAGTATTGTTAATCCCTTCTTTCACGCTTCAGTCAAATTGATGGGGGGAGTTTTTCCCTCTTATTTCTCGTGGTCATAATATTTTCAGGCTGTATTATTTAAGGTATCCGACTACTTGCGACAACTTTTTTTTGAAAAAATGGAGATATGGAGACTTTTTTAAGACTTTTTTATTTATTTAGTATATTTTAAGGAAAAATCCTAAAATTGAAAAAAGAAAAAAAAATATTATTAAAATGGGAAAAAACTAGTAAAATTGTACAAAAAATTACATAAACGGGGCCCGTTCTGTACAAAGATTTTATGAACAAATTCTTAATTTATCAATTTTGATGTGTTACTTTGTTATTCATGTTTGAAGTGACCTTCAGGATAAGAGATATTTTAATTTTTACAAAAACTAGAGCACTTTATCTTAGAGATTATATGAAATTGTTTAAAAAACATTGACTATATTCACATAAAGGACTGCAAATTTTTTATTAAAACAGTGATTGATAAATCTGAAGGTCAAAACACTTCTGTTATGCAGAATATAAGCAAAAAATTTCAACCAATTATTTACAAAACATTTAAAGCAATCGCTGTCCCCGTTTGAATTTTTCGAAAGAAAAAACAGACATTTCGAGTAAAATGCATTTTAAAGTTTGACATCTTATCTAAAGTTATGGCATCTGCTTTTACTAAAACGCTTGTAGTTTTCGTTCCAGTTTAGGGAAAATAAAAAACTTGGTATTGTTATAAAGCTAATAAGATGGCCTATAAAATTAAATCATAAAAACAATTTGTCAATTTTTGAAAAAAAATCATGATTAAGGTAGTCGGATACCTTAAATTTTTTCTTTCTTTCAAATGGGGCTGAGGGTTGGTGATTAATATAGCAGACCTAGTACATTTCCTGGGAACTGGTATCACTTCCCGTTTAGTATGGCACCATATAAGTGGATATCAATAGCCATAATTTAATTTGACATCCAGTTTCCTCACCAGAAAGAGGCACTTAAGACCTGACGAGGAATATAATTCTGCACAAAAGCAATCAAACTAAATAGACACTCTAGGAATCTTTAACTTACTGCATAACCATACGCTATGGACGTTTTGGATATTTGGCGCATAACCAACTACGCCACCCAGCCAGCATTATTTAATAGTAATGTGCCAAAAATATTACAAGCAACACGATCTCTTAAAATGTTTTATTAAACACACCCACAGTGGCAGCATCAGACTTTTAATAATATTGTTAATCTATTTCGAGTAGTTAATTTTAAACCACACGTACTTTTATACAATTTTCTGAATAAAAAAAAGACACCTTTTAAATTGTTTCCTTAAAAATTATGTAATTTTAAACGTTTAATAAAAAAAAGGCTCTGATTAGTATCACATTTTAATGATCTCTTTACTATGCCTTTTGAAAGACGCTATTTTCTGGGTTTGAAATCCAGATGAATTAGCAACAGAAGTGCCATGCATATTATGGTAAATCTATGTTTTTTAAAAAAAAAAATTTCAGAGTTTTAAAAGCATGAAATTTTTTTTCAGAGTTCTCTGGTATATCGATCAAGGAAAAGTAAAATAAAAATTCAATTCCGATGTTAAGTACTGCCTCAAAGAGATGTGTGTCGTTCAGGTATCAGCACTTTTATGTTAAAAAATCAAAATAATTTTTATTAAATAAAGCAGGGTATTTTAGTATTTTTAAAAATTTATTCCGATGAAAGGACATCTTCTAAATAGTTACAAGAAAAGATTATTATGTACATTTAACAACTTCTGTAGTATTAGAATCTTGTCTCTACTTTCGAAATAAAAATGCACGATAAAACTAAAGCCAGGGTGAAGCTTGGAACTGACTGTACTAGAAGAGAAAGCTGGCTTATGAAATGTTTCAACGTTACAAATGTACCATTCACTACTCAGCTCTCATTAATCAGTAATCATTACTTTAAATTATTTATACTGCAGAAAAATAATTATCTTCTATTTAAAATCATCTAAACCAAAATTAAGTTTTTTTTTCTCGTTTTATTTTTGAAAATTTAACCCCTTTGTGGCAATATTAAATTTTAAAATCATTTTTCACTCTAACCTTAATACCATAGAACATCTTTTTCGTATAGATAAATAAATTTCGATTATAATAATTTTTTTCTTCATAGGAATGCAATTTATCATATTGTTATGTTTTGTATTGATTTTTGATTATTTAAATCGACGGTCTCTTTCTATCTGACTAACCTTGACGTGTAGCTTTGTTATACCGTATTTACTCGTATCTAAGCCCCCCAATTCTCTACACGTTTTTGAGAAAAATAAAAAAAAATATGTAAAGGTTCATCAATGTCCAATACATAATAATTTTTTTAAAAAAAATTAATTCAATGAAAATAATAAGAAGTTAATAAATAACTTATTTTATCATTATTTATAAAATTTTCAAATACATATATGAACCTATAATAACTCTAACCGTCAGTATCATGTTTTGAAAATTATTCGTCACTCCCATTGTCACAACGGACTTCGAAATGGGTGTTGGCGTTGCCATATTCCCAAACGGTGGCACGGTCGTCTTCCATGCCATCCAATACATTTATTATGCAACAATTTTTGAAAGTACGTGCTCTTGAAGAATACAAAAGAATTATTAAAGACTGTTGAGCAAGAAAACAATTGCATCATTTTTTACGCCATCGACGTATATCAGTTTCATCCGTGTCAAATTCTCAATGTCCACTACTTTGTTTCCTTTCTTTCTGCATATTAAATTGAATCATTTTTCATATTTGTGTCACAGTGAACTCGTCTTGATGCTATTATCCATATGTTTAATATTTAGACGATTAAAAGAAAGCGTATGCAAAAAGATTTCCTAAATACGAGCAGACAACGATGATTAGGATTGATTGAATGCTGGATCTAAAGTAATGTGAGTACTTAATGCTACTTCGAAGTATATATATATATATATATATAATTCTGGGCGTGTGTATGTGACTAAACTTCTCCTAAACGGCTGGACCGATTTTGATGAAATGTTTTGTGTGGGTTCAAGGGGATTCGAGAATGGTTTAGATTGACAATTCGGTCCAATATCATAATTAGCTAATAAGATATTAATTAAAAACATTAAAAACATTCAACTCAATATTCATCTGCATTGTTGTAACAACGTTATTTTTATAAAAATAAAGCAAGTTGTCGTCGAAAATCGATTTTCAGCCAAACTGGTCAAACCGGGTCTTCATTGTTACAAAAATGCAGATGAATCATGCTTTTTAGCGTTTTTAATTAATATGTTTTCAAATAATCTTTATATACATAATTCTTCTGTGCGTGTGCATGTGACTGAACTCCTAAACAGCTGAACCGATTTTGATGACATTTTTTGTGTGGGTTCAAGTGGATTCGAGAATGGTTTAGAATCCCAATTCAGTCCAACATAACAATTAGTTAAAAATATATTAATTAAAAACATTAAAACGCATAATTGTTTTACCCCTGTGTGCTGTTTATTCCGCAAATGCGTGGCAAAAGGGAAAAAAAGAAATAAGAGGGGAGAATTTTTCGATATTTTCGCCGTTTTTAAAATTGCAATCTAATTTTTCAATCAAAATCAGACAAAAAATAATTACAGAATTGGAAAGAATATTCATTTCGCCATGATACGGTATATATATTTATGCATATAATTCTTCTGTGCGTGTGTATGAGACTAAACTCCTCCTAAGCGGCTGGACCGATTTGGATGACTTTTTTGTGTGGGTTCAAGTGGATTCGAGAATGATTTAGAGTCACAATTCGGTCCAATATCGCAATTAGTTAAAAATAAGCCAGAGTTATGTAAGGGCACGCGATTGTTCATAAAAAATCATGGGCAATATTCTTGAGACCATTATTTTGAGGGGCAAACTTCAAGGTGAAGTTGCACTTCTACCACATATCCCAACGATTCTTTCAGACTCACCCATTCAAATGTTTGCAATTTCCAATTCGCTTGGCATTTGCTATGACCATTAATAAGTAACAAGGTCAAACAAGGACAATTTGTGGCTTAGATTTAGAAGACCCTTGCTCTTCGCACGGCCAATTATATGTTGCATGTCCGTGGTTTGGCAAACCATCGCATTCGTTTGTTTATACCCCTCAAGGATTAACCAAAAACATAAAACATTCAATGGCATTACGATATTTTTTTTTGCATTAAAAAAATATACCTGTTATGAAAATAGCCCGAGTTTTTTTCCCACCCTTTAATTAAAACAAGTTTAAATTTCTATTCAGAATAGCTTCTATATTCAACTTAGTTCATAGTAAACACTTACTCACACTCAAAAGATAGGTCGAATTGTGGTAACTGTACATGTGATGATGTCAGGCATTGTAATAGCTTTCTTTATAAAAATTTCATCAAAACGGTCCAGATTGTTACAACTTATTCAAAAGTTTGTAATTTTCGGATTTAAGACATGTGTACAGGACAACGTCTCTCGACCACTAGTATATTATATATATATATATAATGTTTTCCAAATACATTAATCTTGTAATTTAGAATCGTAACAAGATAATGAGTTTCACATCAGAACTGGTAACCTTCTATCCAAGTTCATGTTACTTTAACGTATGGACTTTTGATTTTTGACACATTTAATATATCAGCGTCATTGCATGAATGATTTTTATTTGAATCAAAAATCAAAATATGCATGATAAACCTAGACGTGACAACTTGGTTAACACTTGGCCTTAGAAGTTTGTACATCTAGTCTAGTCTATGGCACCATTTTTGACTATTTAACTCTGCGAAACTTCAAAAGATTATTTTAATTGCAAATTCTTTTATAATTATGCAAATATTTCACAAAATTTATTTGCGCATAATCCAGAGCCTTCAGAGCAATATATTTCCATATTCAAGGAGCTCGAGGTTAATATATAACTGGCTATTTTCCGTATAATTTAAACATTTTAAATTCTCTGAATTTCAACACAATGCCCTTTTCTATCTCGAACAGACCCACACAGCATGCCAGTAAACATTTCTCTACAGTATTGCAAATTAAACGCGGGCCAATAGACTAAGAATAACTGTCTGCATTCCCCAAATTGTGAAAGCATCGCATTTGGCACTAGACATACACACACACACACACAATGTCCCATTCATTTACCAAATTAAATTTAACTCTAATGTAGTGAGAGTGGCTGTCTGTCATTCGGTCTGTCGCTGCAATTTTAGGAGTCAGGCGTAGTTTTACGATTCGATGCAGAGAATTAAATTCAAATGTGGCCAGACAAACTATGAACGGTCACATGACAGGCAGGACGTCATTCGATTTAAAGTTTTGGTATTTGTGACCATCTCATAATTCATTTTATTACTTTAATTCTTTATGTTTTTTTTTAATTTAGCATAAAACGCAAATGAATATTGGGCCATAAAAAAGTTTTCAATTTAAAAGACTAGAAATATATGTTATAAAGCTGTAATTGAATCTAATTTCAGGTTATTTCCTGTTTTGGGATGTTTTGTAAAAATAGTATATTATGCCCTATATGATTCAATAGACTGGAAAAGTAAAGTTTTGAAGAAGAAAAATTCTAGACGCATGTAAAGCACTAAAGGAAGAAAGGGGGAAAAAAAACCCATCTAGCTCTGTTGAAAAATTTAAAAGAAAAATAAACAAGTAGTATATAATTTTTTTTTAATTTAGTTCATACTTCGTTAGAAAAACGTACTGGCGCCATCTATTGGTTCTAGTTCTAACTTCGTTAGAAATAACGCAGAATACATTTAAAATTAAAATTTAATTAATGCATTAAAATTTGAAAAAAACTATTAACATCTAGTACCATCCACTACAAGTAGAAAAAATGTATTTAAACTTGAATGGATGAATAGAAAGTATTTTATTAACGATTGATAATTTGAACAAGATATATATATATATATATATATATATATATATATATAAAAAAATTTTTATAATAAGGCATTTTCTCTACAAACAAGAGATAACATCCAACAATATATATATATATATATATATATATATATATATATATATATATATATATATATCAGTAGCGCACACAGGAATTTCTCAAGGGGGTGTCCGGAGTCAAAAGTTCACCATTCTTGTATCAGGCTCCTTTTGATTTTGTTGAATTTCGGGAACAAAACACAATAAAAAACTAATTATTGAATAAATAATTAGCATTAATTAATAAAATTAATCATTAATAACAAATATTTAATTAAATTTTACGTACTATATACTTAGAATTATAGTCAATCGGAAAAAAAATCAAGGGCTTTGGGGGGAGGGGGTACGGACCCCAGGACCCCCCTTTGTGCGCCACTGATATATATATATATATATATATATAGGGAGAAAGTGAACTAACAGTAGAAGTTGAAAAAGAAGTGTCAAATGGTGTGCTATAAAGTTATGTCGTAACACGTTTAATAAATATATGTTTTGTCAATTTTTATTGCGTTAAATTATTAAATAAAATAAATTAAATTTTTATAACGATAATTACAACTCTTATATATGTTGGATTTTCAGTGAAGATAAATACTTCTTTAAAATTACTCTTGAATCATTTTATTTAAATTACTAAATATATTCAAAAAATTAAAAATGTTTTTTTAAACTTTAAGTTTTCTGATTTTATTTCTACCTAGAATATTTCTTGTATTTTTCATACTATGTTACATTTTTCTCTCTTTCAAATGTGCCCAAGCTATGAAAGGGATGTGATTAAAAAATAGGAACCTCGCTATTATAACAAATTGGTATTTTCCCTTTAGGGCGACATCTCCCTTCTCAAAAACACAGCAAAAAATGTAATCGTGCAAAATAACGACATTAATTGCACCAAATATTGTAACTCCTAGTTATAATCTCTCTATTTTCATTTGTTTCGTGTTAATTTATTGCGAATAAATAGTACAATTGGTTAGAACAAGAACAATAAAAACGTATTGGGCATTTTCTATTTTAGCGGGTATTTATTGATTAATGCTGTGAAACTAAAAAATGTTTTGTGATTGCATTCGCCATCGCTTCGTTAAAACACTAATGATTACGATTAGAATATTATTGCGGATGGCATTATAATTATAATTAATTTTCAGATTGTTAAAAAGCATACTATACAGAAATGGAAAATATAGGGCTATAAACATTTCTATGTCAGTAATAGTTAGAATTTCATAGAATCTGATACTGGATATCATATCCAAATGGTGGAGAGCCTATGGGGAAATGCAAAGTGGCACACTCATTAAGGCACCTTCGGGGCACTCTCAACACCACATAGAATCTTACTTAGTGTCCATTGCATATCTCCTTCAGTGACTGATACAGCTTCAATTAATGCTTTTATTATTTTCATCCATTTCTATCCATCGTACAGTGAATACAAGTTTTTAAAAAGCCAGTTTTTTAATTAATGTACTTGCTAAAAATTTTATAGAAACTTATAGAAATGTTGAGAGTAAAAAGTACGTGACTGCAATAAAAAGTAAGAAGTTACTGGGTGAAAAATGTCAGAATTTGCATGCACAAGAACATCTTAAAAAGGAACGTGTAAGAACATAGATTCCCTTAAGAAAGGCGGAAATATTCAGACGTAGTATCCAGTATGCTAAGTACTTCTCTGTGAAATAGATATACCGTGAAATCCGGTGTATAGCAGCATCGGCGTATAACGTGTACCCATACTTTCAAGTTGTATTTTAATTTCTAGGTACAATTGCCGCATAACGCGCACTCTTTTACAAAGGAACCATAAGTGTGCGTGTACGATGCTCGTATATTGTTAGTTAGTTATTTAAGTTATTATCCCAGAATTTGGAAATATATTATACTATTAAAATTCGTACCCCTTAACTTCTCATTAGGTACATCATTTCTTTCAAATATATAGCATTTCGATCTATGTAGAAGTTGAATTTTTCTTATGCTTCTCTATTTTGTTAGTTTCGAAGATATAATTTTTATATCCGGCGTATAACGCGCACACGTAAATTTCGATCTCATTTTTTTGTGTTAAAATTGCACGTTTTACACCGGATTTTATGGTAAGGTTGAATGGTATGGATTATCACATTGTAAATCTTCTGCATGATAAGGACTTGAACCAGTGGCACACATAGCAATTTTTCAAGGTAGGGTCTAGGGTCGAAAGTCGACTATTCTGTTATCATGCTCCAATACGTCGCCCTACGTATTCCTTTAATTTTGTCGATTTTCGGGAACAAAAAAAGTAAGATATTAATTATTGAATGATTAATTAACAGTAATTAACAAAATTAATTAGTAATAACAAATATTTAATAAAATTGTACGTATTATATACATAGGTTATAATAAATCGAAAAAAAATCAAGGGCTTTGGAGGGTCCGGACCAAAGGACCCCCCCTTGTGTGTGCCACTGACTTGAACTCATGGCAAAACTTGAAAATAGAGCGTTACGCATTTGCAATTATGAATAATCACATACTGTGGTTGCGGTAGCAGAGGTTAATGTATCAATCTCAAAAAACAACTCTTTCAAGTCGAACTCCAGTAGGAATTAAATTCCATCATGCATTCAAATGTTTCTTTAATCTTTACTTTGACTTAAAAAGTTTATTAATAATATTTTATTATAGAAGCGATTACAATAGCTTTCAAGAGAGATAGAGAGTCAAAGAGGAATCTTTTTAATTCCTACTACTAGCGAAGTGAAGAAACAGACAGATAACATTTAATGCAGTGTTTTTCAAACTGTGGGGCGCGCCTCCCTAGGGGGCGTGATAGCTCTACAATGGGGGCACAAGAGCATCGAAGTAAAAGATTATTTAAAAGTCGAAAGTAAAAGATTATTTAAAAAAATTATCAATTTACTAAAAGGAAACAAAACAAAATATATTCTGACATAATAAAAAAATGCACATTTACTCTGATATACTATACTTATATATATATAAGTACGGCACAATATATTTGATACAAGTACAAGTTTAATAATTACTAGTGATTTTCAAATGGACTTCTCATATACAAAATTTAATACTTATCTTAATACTTTGTAGGGTTTATAATCAAGGTCACATATTGTAGCTTTAGAGTCAAAGAATTATACATTATTACTGCATTCAATACATTGTTATTGTAAGGGAGGGGGCGATGAAAATTCTGATTGAAAATTGGGTCGCGAATATAGAAAGTTTGAGAAGCACTGACTTAATGAGATTTTATATCATTATTTGCCATATTTCTAATATCAATTAATGCGAAAAAGAGTCAAACAATCTAAAAGTTTTAAATCACTGAAATATTCTGAGAAGGAACAAAAATTTTAAGTAATATTATTAGGACTCGTTAAGTGCTTTACTGGGAAGCTTTGAAGTAAACTTTTAACAATTTTTTCAATCGTAATACATTTTAAATGACTTCAAACATAAAATGAAGGACATCAAAAACTACAATCAACAGTTTTAAAATACCTTCAAGTCTTCTGGTAAAATATTTTGGTTTACTTTTCCCTTGTCCCATAGGGCATTGACCATCAGAATTCTGTTAATTTTTGATGTAGGGTTTTGAAGAATATATATATATATATTTCAAGATCCATTTTGTTCTTTTATCTTGGTTTAGATTTTCAGTTTTGTTGAAATATCCATCTTACTCAAGGAGAATTTAATCTTAGCCAGTCAACCAATTGTTATTTGTGCAATCATAATCTAATTGGTGATTAAAAAAACATTTGTATATTCATGCAAACTTTGAAACGAATTCTATTCATGATTCTTGCTAATCCTCTGGGATTTATCTTTTGAAGACGTTATACGATTAAAAATTTTCTTTCTGTAAAGAAACCGTGTTTTATTTTCATGATGGTTACTATTTAAAGTCAAGTGAAAAGAGATATAGGAGGATAGTGTTGTTGCCATACGGAGACTAAGAAGTGGAAGAAGTTAACATTATTAACAGGGACCAACTACTAGCTGACGACCGGGACCAACGACCTCGGTCGTAATGGATGCCTCGTTCTCGGCTCAGCGTTAATAAGATCTTTATTCGAATAATTTCAACGGTCAAAGGTTTTCGGGGGATTCCCAAAAAACGTTAATTTCGGACGTTTGTCAACTGGCTACATGTGATGAACGTCGTTCAAAAAAGGTAAACCCTCCCAAAACACCATCATTATTCATTCGTCTTGGCGGCAGTCAGTCGACTTTTTTGTGCGATTGAAAGTCAACACTTTTTTTGATGGTATTTTTTTGGGGCGTTAAAAAAAAAAGGAAAAAATTTTTATAATGCCCCTCCCCCCGTCAGGGATGTGAAACCCCTTTATCTAAAAACAGAACGGAACAAATCATTCCCCCCTTCGAAATTCTCAGAAAAATATTTCTTCATTTTTGTAGAAGGGGGCATCCGGGGGTTTAAAACCCGAGACTTCTCGATCTGCAGCTGAATGCTCTACCACTGAGTATCACCCCTCCCGAAACCTTTTCTTTGGGTTTCCCGGGAATTAACAAAATCTTTTTCGAAAAAAACGAACGGACAGATCATTGCCACCTTCGAAATTCTCAAAAATTATTTTCTTCACTTCCCCTGAAAAAAGGGGGGCACCCGAGTTTGAACTGGGGACCACCCGATCTGCAGTCGAATTCACCATTGAGCTATAACCCCCCTTCAGAGACTTTTTTTTTGCGTTCCGTGGGGGATCGAAAAACTTGTCTAGAAAAATGCAAAACGGGGTAAACATTCCCGCCTTCGAGCCCCCCCATTTATTGGTCCTATTGTCCCCGTGGGGGTTTTAAATTTATTTAAATCGTGATTACTCAGGTTTTTCTTCGATTGACTGAAGGTTAGACGTTCAACCCTACGCGTGACCCCTCGTCCTTTAAATTTCCCAAAGATTTTTTGAAAAATTTTAATCTTGTTACAAAAAGAAGTATAACTTTTTTAGGGGACACAAAAAAATTTTTTTTAATTTCCGGTTATTGTTTGTACGAGTACTTGGTAACGTATTTGACGTATGAAGTTTGAGTATTTGACGTATACACTGTCTACTTTTATGGGTCATAGGTGGGGGCCTACATTTGTTAAGGTGCCCAGGGCCTACTTTTGCTTAGAAGCACAGAATCTACTTTTACCTAAAGGTCCCTCGCCTCAAGAAGTCTTAAGACGTCCTTGATTGGAAATTGGCGTGGTTCAAATTGTAAGGTTCCGACGGGTTAACATGGACTAGTATTACTGCTGAGGATAATCTGCTGATAAGTATTTTTAGATTGTAGGTATCTAGATTACTATTTAAGCTGAAGTGCCGATATAGCTTCAGTTGAAGTTAGATAGTGATTAGAAAATATAATAAAGTGTAAGTTTTAAGATATCTCATTCTTCACTTCAGCGGGTGAGAGTTTGCATAAACTTTCTCTGAAAATGATACTTTAAAAAATATTTGCCCTTCCATATGAAAATTAATGAAAAGTATCATGTGTGTGTATGTGTGTCTGTGAAATTTGCAAGAATGTTTTCCCTCAAAATGTGTTAAAAATCAAGTTCTTCACTTAATTTTGATCTTCTTTCGGAGGAAAGTATTCCTTTCATTGATTAAAATGTATTTTTCATTATTCAGCTTCATAAGCGACTTTTGAAAATTTACATATTTTGTAATTAAAAAGTATAAAGTATGTATAGTACCTTTCTAGCTGTTATTTAAACTTCGTTTAAATTTCGCAAATTTCTATTGCACTCATTGGTTATTCTGTATAATTTATATATCTACTGGCCCACAATAAACCAACCTTAAATTTCTGTTCTTGGCACATCAAGTTCTAAAACACAGATTTATTTAATTCTCTCTCGGGTTTCAGAGCGCTTTAGTAAATACTTAAATAAATAAGACACATGCAGCAAAACAAATTTAAACAATATAGAGACAATTTAAGTTTTATTTACATACTTTACAGGCGCCTTATGTGTCATACCTTGATTACACGGCTTGCATTAATGTGATTGTTTAGTTAAAGGGTGACCAACACGTGGCGCGGGGGCGCTTGCGGCCCACGAGATTCATTACAACTTTACAAAATACGATTATTTTCTGCAATTCTTTTGTTTTTAGTGTAGTGTTTTGGAATAAATAAGTCCAAAGGCTGTTTCTATATCATCACGTTGCTTCTGTTTCTATACTAAACAAGTAGGCAGTACTGCATTGTAGCATTTAAAAAATGTTCCAATTTGAAAGATCTGGCGCTAAAGTTGTGAGTGCTTTTAGATAAAATTACGCCTGCGTATCGTTATTTTTTTTTTCAAAAATGAAGTTTATCAAACATGAATCACGTTCATACTTACTGAGCGAAGACCTGCAACATGAATTTCGATGTGCAAACACAAGCACAGAGATCGACTTACAAAAAAAAAGAAAAAAAACGAAAGAGTTGAGAAACAAATATTTCACTAATTAAACATTATTTGATTATAGCTGATATGTTGTATACATGAAAAATAATGAAAACAATAATAATAATTTCTTTTGGTTTTAAATTTTCACCGCAAATGTTTGCTATGGGTCCAAATCTGATATAAAGATATTGATTTTGTATGCGGTCCACGGGATTATAATATTTTTCCGAAGTAACCGTTAAGGTCATTTGGGTTGGTTACCCTGGTCTAGTTCTTGCCACACTGTACTCAACATGGTGCTATCAACGTTATTAACAGCACGTGCTATCCTTTTATGATGCAGTTCTGCTACATCACGCGGCAAAGGGGGACGAAAACTTGGTCTTATGCAAGAGATCAAGTTTTCAGATAACATGGAAAGAATTATACATACATGCTTTCAATATCGTTCATAGTACCATGTTGAGTAGAGCGTGGCAGGAAATGGACTATCGTATTGATGTATACCGTGTAACAAGGCTTCACACATAAAACACCCGTAAAGTATGTAAATAAAACTTAAATTGTTTATGTGTTCCTACAAATGTTTCTTGTTGGCTATATTCGTCTCAAGGTATCCGACTACGTTCGGAACCGTGATTTTGCAAAAGTGTATAAATGGATAATATTTATGATATTTAGTGTCACTTAGATTAGAAAATGTATATAAAATTGGTTTAAGAATAGTATTAAAATAAAAAATTATTTAATTACAATATTTTGGCAAAATATGAACATAAAACGACCAATTTTCAAAAAATTCTCCTCTTGCGAAAAATGTTTCTATTATAATAATATTTTTGCCTGTATCTAACTCAGACCTCTGTACACAGGCTCAACTAGAAATTTTGAAATATATAACTTAGAAGTGGGTTTATCCATGTTTTATACGACAACAGAGGAGAGAAATTTTAAGAAAAAAACGCCGATAATTATTTCAATGGGTTGTAACTTTGAAAATAATGTGAATGTTTCAAAAATCATCGTTGAGCCTCTGTACAGAGGTTTGTGCTATATACAGGCAAAATATTATTACACAATAGAAGCATTTTTCACAAAAGGAGAACATTTTATAAAAGGTTATTCTAAGTTAATTTTTCGCCAAAATATTGTATTTAAATAAATTTTTTTTGTCAAAATGTTCCTTAAAACCATTTTATACATATGTTGTAATCTAAGTGGCACTAAATATCGTGAAAATTATCAATTTACGCGCTTTTTTATAATCACGGTTCGGAACGTAGTCGGATACTTTAATTTTTTTATTACAACGTTTCACTATCCGAGAGGGAATCATGAATAAACCTGCATTAAGAGAAACCAGTAAAGATTACTTAAACGAATAAATCATAACAGCATAAATTAGTTGTTCTTGAAAGAATGATTGTATATAACTTGTACTTACAGTGGACATCCACTTTCCATTCGTCCGTAATGGCACTTCCTGGAATGAGCATGTTCTCTGCTCTGCAAGAGATGTTTTTGCCTCTGTCTTCTATGGTGGGGATGAAGATCAGTCTCCCAGTGGTGATGTTTCCCTCTGAAGATATTTTTTCTTTGGTGCCTTTGAGGGGTTGGTTTCCGATGAACCATGTTATATTCGCTGGCGGTCTGGAGCCTCCTGCTCTACACACTAGTTCCACGGGCTTCTGAGCTGACAGAGCTCTCTTCTTCTCTTCAATCTGGACCTCGACTGGGGGTACTGAAAAATAAAACACATATATTTAAATACATTGTAGAAATCCTGGTTTGGAACTCAAACTGTTTACTATTACTATTGTCGGGGTTGGAACCCGCAACCTATGGATCTGTAAGCACGTAACATACCACTAGACAAAAGTGATCGCTCCTGTCCAGAGGCTGTTACTGACACATACCGCCACAGTACTCACCCACCATTGAGTCGGTGGATAGGCGAACGAACGAGATATTTGTTGCTATGGCGAGCGTTTGGGTTTTTACTGTGGCATCAAGTGAGTCTGGGGACTTTTTGCAGCGTCAAGTGAGACTGACGACTTCGTTTTAGCTGCATCGAGTCTGACAACTTTAGGTTTCGGCGTCAAGTGAGTCTGACGACTTTGCTGCATTAAGAGGGTTTGATGACTTTTGATTGCTCTTTTTGGCGGGTAGATGGCACCACGTCACATCAGAAGGTTTGAGTTTTTCTTTTCAGCTAAGGTCACCAATGTCAGGATTGAAACCCGCTACCTATGGATTTGTAAGCACGTAACATACCACTAGGCAAAAGGGATCACTCCTGTCCGGAAGCTGTTACTGACATACCGCCACACTATTATTTACAGAAAGAGATTATTTTTACCAGATTTGATGAACTTATATCGTTATAACCGGGTCATCACACCTGGCTTTCTAAGCAAATTCAATTTTTGTAGCAGATATGCTTTTATTTTTATTAATACCCTCTTTTGAGTTTTGATTCATCGACAAAATATTACCTTATTTTCTATTGCAGTATATAATGCATTATAAATATTTATTTTGACAATGATTAAAATGAGATTTATTTCAACACTAAATTGTGTTGTTTCCGCTCCCTTGTTTATTTTTGAAGACACTGAAATAGAATCAATGAGTTTTTTTATTCAGGGAAACAGCAAATAGTATTTACAAGCAATCACAGTTAGATTATTATAAGGTCACGAATTATGACCTATTTTTTGTTCAGTGATTTTATTATTATTTAAATTTTGAAGGATTAAGATTATTCCAACTTATTTTGGGTTTGCTCCGATAGACCCCGTGTTGGGATTTTTTTATCAAAAACGCAATTGGATTAAAACCAAAAAGGTTTAAAAGGGCACGTCCTTTCTTTTATAATATTAAAATGGTTTTGGAAATGGTAACTCGTGAACCTATTTTTTGTTTAAAAACTACCTTCGGGGATAGAAAGTAAGATTAGCCCAAATCCTTTTTATGTTTTTTCAGCATGTTTGATTATTGTACTTTTATCCCAGAGACATGGAAATATTTTGGGGAAGTTTATAAAATTTTTTTGGCCAAAAACCCTTTAGGGGGATGAAAATTTTTACGGGGGGTATAGATAGGGCTTTTTCATTGAACGGCAATGGGGACTACCCCCCAATTAAGCTGTTTTTTAAACGATTAACTTGGGGGGCCCAAGCAAATAAATCTTTAATTGTTCCAGTAATTCATTATTAGCATTGACGTAAGAATTACAGAAAACAATTACTTGAAGAATGTTCTGTAGGCTTATTGAATATTTTTTCCAAATGCGGAATCAGGATTTTTTTTAAAAATGAACATTAACTATTGATGAATTCTATTTAAAACCAAAATGCATGAGAACAATGTTTAAATCGGTAAATATACGCGAATAGAGTAATAAAGATATGTAAGGTATTGTAACGACTTCACTTGGTGCGAACCCCACCCTTTCTATTCAGGTTTATGACCGACCAGTGAAACCGGCGTGGTCGTGGGGTCATTGTTTATTTTTGACCTCGGGGAAGTCCCGACCAGACGGCAGTCCGGTAAAAGGGGGCCCCGGAACCCATTGACAATGGGCGAAGCCTTCAAAAAGAATCCTGCGCCTGGGCCCGGGTGGGGAGAATGGCAAGAAAAAAAGGGGTGGGATAGAAAAAGGGGTGTCTAGATTTTGGGACGAGAACCCAGACGCCATTAGATTCAGACGCCCGGGGGTTTTGTGGGTTCCGCACGAATAATGGGGGGAGGGGTGGGGCAATTTTGGGGCCCTGCCAATGATAAGGGACGGGGGGGCGTGGTGGACCCCCCCCTGGGTTTAAAGGGTTTTTAAAACGGGGGGCCTGAAAAGTAAAGACTTGCACAACGACTTGGGGAGAGCAGCATCGGGGGTCAACTTGGGGCTTTTTTCGATCGGACGGGAAAAAGAGAATGAACGCCAGTGGCGTTGTAGGATTTATCAAAACAACTTCTCAAAAATAAGGGCAAGTGCCCTTCGGACAAAAACGGGGGGCAAATGATCTATTTATCCTGTGGAATAGACTGAATGCATTGGCTGGGCGCAGGAAATTTGTTTATTGCATCAATGATAATTTAAATTTGATGTGAAAATAAATTTTTCTTTTTTATCTACATTTGACTGTGGGTTACTTCCAAAATCTTCCACATTGGTATAATATTCACCAAATAATGCACAAATTGGGAAGACTTATGGGTAAGTGACACTATCAGGGTCATTAAGTTAAATCCTAACAAATTATATAATCATATAATTTTTAGAGTTGGACAGCTGAATAGACAGATAAAATATAATAATTATGATAAAAAGAATGAATTGATGTATTATTCATTCTTTTATATATGAAAATTATATGATGATAATCATATAATTTTAGGTTGAAAAACTGAAAACAGATAAATATAATTTTGATAAAAAGAATGAATTATTATTATTATTTTTTAATTGAAAAAATTAAATGATAAATAAATTTTAATTTAAAAATGAATGAAAAAAATTAATAAATTTTAAAAAAATAATAATTTTTTTAATTTATTTTTTTATATAAAAATTTTGGGAAAACATATAATTTTTGGTTTCACTATGACAATAAAAAATAATGGGTTTGAAAAAAGAATAAATATGGATTTCAAATTGGTTAAGAAAAAATGAAAATGATAAATAAGTTGTTAATTGTTACTTGACATAAAAATTTCTTAAAGTATGTGTTTTAAAAAATTAATAATAAAAAATCAATAAAAATATTTTAAATATATAAAAGAGGGTAATTTTTGGGAAACTTCTAATACATTTTCTGCTTTTGGGATGCACTTTATTGCATTTAAATCAATGCACTAGTCTAGGTTTAAGGAAAAGAGTACACATATGCGAGATTTCAAAATGTGCCGTTAAAGGAAACCCATAAGTGAAAAATGGATTTGACATAAACGTAACAAACCATTTTTGGGGTTTTTTTTTGATAGTTTTTATGATTTAAATTAAAAAAATCCCTCACTCTAAAATTTTAACCCCCGAAGGGATTTGTGTGATTACCTCCTTAACTTTGGGGCTTGGACCGAATTGCAAGAGGGGATGAACCTGGTTTCACCCCTCTCTCAATTTCCAAATGCCACAACGAAAAAAAATTTTAAAAAGCTTGTTGTTAAAACCCTCCCAAATTCCTGTCGCATCTAGATTTCGAACTTTGACCGAAAATTGCCACGAATAAACCTTTAGCTACAGCGGACACAACATTTCGATCAAATTCAAATAATTAAGCATTAATGGTATTAACCACTTTACCATTTGAAAGTTAAATAATTATAAATTGCGCTGTTAAATCAATATAACCACTTTTTCATATATCGTGATATTCGAATTATATGTAAATACAAAACCACGAAAGTTCCTATACTTTTTCAAAACCGGAAGTACTTTTAAAACTTTACTGTCTGTTATTTCCGAGTCTTTATAATAATAGCAAGCAACATCTACAGGTCGTAATAAATCGATTGCAACGTTACTAGACATTTGATTGATTTAGTCACTAAGTATTTTATCAAATATTGGCTAGAGATAAATCCCACAAATAGCATGGAACAATTTATGTTCAGTTTAATTTTCTTACTACCTGCTAAGTAAAAACAATTTATTGATATACCAACACTACGTTTTATCCATCATATCCTGTCATATACGTACATACAAACACACACACCTACACACACATTTGCTGATACAACGTCAAACCTGATGGATAACCGGAGCGAGAAGTAATGCCTCCAAAATAATAGTCCTTTCCTCAAACTGACAGAAATAAACTGGGCTGCTTTAATACAAACAAGGCAAGCTTTAAAAGTAACGAAAATCAAAAAGCATTAGATGTTGGGGAGAAAAGCGTGCTTGTGCCAGTGGAAAGAACTTTTGGAAAGGAAAAAAAAAATCGATTTTTAGGTGGGAATGCACAGGTGAAAGAAGGGGTTGATGCCGGGTGGGGGGAGGGGGCATTTTTGAAAAGAAGTAAAAAGACTTAGAAAATGACCTTTAGAAAGAGGGGGCTGGATTACCGGGACTTAGCTTACGGATGCCATTAAATGTTACGTCATTAAAAGCGCAGTGAACCACACTTATGTAAAGTTTAGAGGTAGTTGTAGGGTAATTTGTGACTGCGTCTAATATTCATTGCGAAAGTTTTTAAAATGTTTTATGAAGTGGTGTTAAGAAATGTTAGTGTTTTTTTATTGCCTAGTTGTGTCTTATTGCTTCTTGTTTTGACATAAGTTAACATGGCATTTAATGAAGATAATGCACTTTTATTGTTGACAATTAAACAAAGTTATCATTAATTCTAAAATTATTTATATGCATACATACATTTATTCATGCGCAAGATATAAATTCATTTGAAGTGCAACACATTGTTCTCTTTTCAATTACTTGCGGTCTGTAGTCATTTTATATAAGTGGAGGTTATAAATATTACAGTGTAATGGATTTAATATTACAGTGTACCTCTATGGCAGCATTTCTCAAACTATGGGGCGGCATGATAAATTTACGAGGGGGGCGCGAGCATATTGAAAAGTCGAAAACAAAGGATTACTTAAATAGTTATTAATTTATTGAAAGTAAGCAAACAAAATACATTCTGACATAACGAAAAATAAAAAAACACATGTATACTGATATAATACACTTATAAATGTAACAGTACTGCACAATGTATTTTGCAATTACTTTAACAATACAAGTTAAGAACATGGTCTTGTCATTTAAAAAAATATATACAAAAAATAATACTTATCTTGATAATTTGTACAATTTATAATTAATCCTTTAACTGCCAATTTAAAGGCCGATTCACACCCCAAGGTCTCCGTTTTCCACATAGGCAAGCGTATGTGATGTATGGAGCGGGGAGTGGCGAAAAGGAATAAATAAGCAAATCCTCTGAAACAGTTAATCCTTCGCAAATGCTAACAGGGTCCTTTTATTGCATTCCAAAGCCTTTGAAATTATTTTATCGATAACATTGCACCGAAAAGATCGCACTTTGTAAGGACGTACATATATACGTCCGAGGCAAGTAATGTTTTGACTGAATGAGGCGTTTATATACGCCGGTGACAAGAGGTTAAAGTCGTATTGATAGCTTTAGCGTCAAAGTATAATATTAGTGATTTCAATACATTGTTATTACGATGAAGGGGAAGGGGCGATGAAAATTTTGTTGAATGTTGAATCGCAAATATTGAAATTTGAGCACTGCTCAATGGGGAAAAACATCGTATGAATTAAGCACACTTTGTGTCTGGCAACATCTCTTACCACCAATGACTGAACTATATTCACACATGCGCTTGGAACTGTAATTTTGTTATGATTTTGTAGTTCAAGAAAATATGTCTATCGAATTTATCGTAGTAATTTTATGCTTAGTTAAATGTATTCTAGATTTTTGTTAATTTTTGTTATCGTGTTCGTGTAGGTATAGCAAATGTTGTGTTACGTCAAATAAAATTATTCTTGAAAAATATAGGCTACTCTTATTTGAACGAAGTTTACAAAACCATTTCGACTCCATTTTAGAACGACGCTCTACAAATAAGGAGGAACGAAAGATAAATAAAATGTTCTGTTTTTCCTATTTTAAGAATTAGTTGAGTTTAGCAAAAAGTGTGTTTTGAGACAGCGCATTTAGCTTTATTTATTTAATTTGAAATTTGATCATAAGGTCTCAAAACATAATTATTGATAATTTTTTTCAATAAATTGAAAAGCTCTGCGTGATAAAACTTCTAATAACCTTTATAAACAGAAAAAAAAAATAATGAATATATTTTAGATATTGTTTTTGGTCGGTTTCATTATTTTGTCGATTTGCTTAAGTAAATCTGTAAATAAAACGAGAACTTAACAGATATATTATTAGAAAAGGACAAATATAGCATCACAATTTTTTTATTTAAGGCCTAGGGTTTTTTAGAAGGGGGAAGTAATTCGTTCGATTGGAGTGCCAATTGTAGCATTTTTCAGTAGGGATGTAATATTTTTCTAGCTTGTATTTTCAAAAGAAATATTTTTGAAGGGATATTTGCTTATATCAATACTAGCTTTCTTTTGGAAAGTAAAACTGTGAGTAACAAAAAAAAAAGAAAAAATTGTGTTAAATACAAATTTATTAATATACGTTTAACAAAAAACGAAATTGTATATCCATGTTCTTTTACTTATCTTCTATTCGAAGCTATATTTTCGATCAGGTTTTTAGAAACTTTTGCAACTGCATCTTGTAATGTAAGCAAGATATTTTTGCAATGCCACGTAATTAATAAAAACATGGCTAATATTCTATGGAGATTTACTGTTTATTATTATTAATTTAAAACACACAACTCTATTTACAATTATATTAATCAGTGCATCTCAAACTTTCAATAGTTGCGATTCAATATAAAATCATACTTTTCAATACCCGTCTCCATACAATAACCATGTATTGAGTTAAAAAAAAAATATGCTTTGACGCTAAAGCTACAATACGATTTCCCGCTTAATATACGTCTTTCAGAAGTACGATCTTACGTTTTTAGATTATTCAGGCTTTGAATGCAATAAAACCTGAGTGTTTGCGAAATTTTCTTAATTCAGGTATGTTTTAAGTATTTATTACTTTTCCTTACTTACTTATCACAATATATTAGTGCCTATTATAATACATGATGATCACGTAACGTTTAATCGGTACTAGGGATTAATTAAAAAATCAAATTATTAATTCGGTTAATTTTAAAAATTATATATATGCAAATCACGGTAATTATTAAAACTTTTTCTGAACTTAGTATTGCTACATTAATTTTAACCTTTTAATCAAGTTTTTATGATTTAGTACACAATTGCTTTTATACAAGATAGTGTAAACAAGAACTTCTAACCTCTAACCTTTGAAGTTTCTAAAAGTGGTATCTATTAATTGAGCTCACATTAACTTTTTCAAAATCAGTCGGTTTGACAAAGAGATGAAGCCGAAATAAACGTCTACCCATATATTCGGTAAACATTCGATGTACTCAGATAAAAATTACCTGAAAACCTGTCACGCCCCTTTTCGAACATCCAGTATTCCATCTCGAAGCATTTAAATATATTCGCAGTACTGTAAAATTTTTAAATTATAACTTAAATGTATATGGATGTGTGTATTATTATATTTTATTAACAAACACACACACACACATTTAAAAACAGAAAATTTATTTGGTTTGTTTACTTTCAATTAGTTTTTAAAATAATCTTTGTTTTCAATTTCAATAACTTGCACCTCCTCTCACAGAGTTATACGCCCACAGTTTAGACGTTGACATAAAGCATAGAATCTTAAAATTTGTATCACTCATGTTCACCCTTCTCTCCATTTCGTATTATTCCCATTCATTGGGATAACCAGTTCCATCTCAAAGCAGAATCGTTTAAACCCTTATAAATTCACTTGTTTAAGAAAATATTGAAATCATTTTACCCACTTTAAAAGGTCAGATTAATTCGAAATTGTCCTTGTCCAGGACCGATGACTACAATAATTTAATCATTTGTTCCATTGTTCCCGGTCATGATCATCAGGAATAACGATTTTCATTTCAGATCCCATCCGCATCTGGTGATAATTCCCGATCCCCAAATTTAGATTTGATGACTAAAAGATTATGTTACAATTTAGTTCGATTAACTATGAAAGGGCGTTTTTAGTTTATTTAAACTGTAATTTTTTTTCAATCTGAACAGCGTTGCAAGCTGAGTCCTTACAATATGGATAGGTACGGGGCCAAAACCACATTTTTTCATATGACTCGAATTCAATTGTTCACACAGCTAAGGAGAAGGATAATTTAATGATACTACCACACGCGAAAATTTTAAAAACTAATTTTATACTATTTGATACATCTTTTAAAATTTCAAATTGATTTGAAAAATAATATTGGGGGGTTTCCCAAAATAAAATGTTCTGTTTCTTTTCCTATTTTAAGATTTAGTTGAGTTTAGCACACAAAAAGTGTGTTTTGCGTCAGCGCATTTAGCTTTATTTATTTAATTTGAAATTTGATCATAAGGTCTCAAAACTTATAATTATTGAAAAATTTTTCAATAAATTAAAAAGTTCTGCGTGATAAAACTTCTAATAATCTTTATAAATAGAAAAAAAATAATGAAAATATTTTAGATATCGTTTTTGGTTGATTTCATTATTTTGTCGATTTGCTTAAGTAAATCTGTAAATAAAACGAGAACTTAACAGATATTATTAGAAAAGGACAAATATAGCATCACAATTTTCTTACTTAAGGTCTAGGGTTTTTTTAGAATGGGGGAAGGAATTCGTTCGATTGGAGTGCCAGTTGTAGCATTTTTCAGTAGGGATGTAATATTTTTCTGGCTTGGGTTTTCAAAAGAAATATTTGAAGGGATATTTGCTTGTATTAATACCAGCTTTCTTTTGGAAAGTAAAACTGTGAATAACAAATTGTGTTAAATACAAATTTATCAATATACGTTTAACAAAAAACGAAATTATATACCCATGTTCTTTTACTTATCTTCTATTCGAATCTGTATTTTCGGTTAGGTTTTTAGAAACTTTTGCAACTGCATCTTGTGTAATGTAAGCAAGATATTGTTGCAATGCCATTTAAAACACACAACACTATTTATGAATTTTATTTTATTATCAGTAATTTAAACACCAATTAGTTGCCCCCAATTTATAAAATCTTTAATTTTCAATAGTTGCGTTGAATATAAAACCATGCTTTTAAAAGTTCCAACAATATATTTTGAGCTAAATAAAAATATGCTTTGCCCCCGCTATATAAGCTACAGAAAACGTTGTCCCGGACGTATATATACTTCTTTCCGAAGTACGATCTTCTCTTTGTACTGCTATTTATAAAATTATTCCAAAGGCTTTGGAATGCAATAAAAGAACCATGACAGTGTTTGCGAAGGATTTACTTAATTCAGAGTATGTTTTAAGTATTTATTACTTTTCCTTACCCCCTAACCCCAATGCATCACATATGTGTGCCTATGTGGAATACAGTGGCATTGAGGAGCGAATCGAGTAACGTTTAATCGGCACTTAGGGATTAATTATAAAACGTACAAATTATTAATATCAGGGTTAATTTTTGTAAAAATTTTATATATGCAGCCATGGGGTCACTGGTAATTATTAAACTTTTTCTGAACTTAGTATTGCTTTCATTAATTTTTAACCATTTAAGCTGCAAGTTATTTTATGAATTTGTACACAATTGTCAAATGTGTTATTAAAATATTTTATCTAAAAGAATTCTAACCTTAACCTTTTGAAAGTTACAGTTAAAATAAGCTTTTTTAATTGGCCAATTTAAATTCCCCTGAGAATCAGCCCGGTTTGACAAAGAGATGAAGCCCAAATAAACTGACTTATAATTCGGTAAAACCATTCATGTTCAATAAAAATTACCTGAGTAACTCCGTATTTTCCATATTGAAAACCAGTCTCAATTATCTCGAATGCATTTTAAATATATTGCAGTACTGATACACATTTATAAGGAATAATTTGAATTTTTTACCCATGTGTGTATATATATTTTATTAACCACACATCACCTCAACCAGACAAAAATTTATTTGGATTTTTTACTTCAGAATCTAGTTTTAAAAATCATTGTATAACGATTTTCCATTAGACTCCCACCCCTCTCCAGAGTTATCAACCCCCAATTTCCAGAGCTTTGACATAAAGCATAGAATCTTAAAGAATTGCTATGCACTCATGTTCACCCCATCTCTCTCCATTCCAGTATTATTCCCATTCATTGGGATAACCAGTTCCATCATGCACAGCAGAATCCTTTTTATTAACACCCTTTTATAAACTTCACTTGTATGTAACAAAATATTTGAAATATATTTTTACCCACTTTAAAAGGTCAGATTAATTCGAAATTTGGCTCGCTTGTCCAGGACCGATGACAATACAATAATTTAATCATTTGTTCCATTGTCCTGGTCATGATCATCAGGAATAACGATTTTTCATTTTCAGATCCCATCCCGCATCTGGTGACTAATTCCAGATCCCAATTCCAGATTTGATGACTAAAAGATTATGTTACAATTTAGTTCGATTAACTATGAAAGGGTGTTTTTTAGTTTATTTAAACTGTAATTTTTTTATTCCAATCTGAACAGCGTTGCAAGCTGAGTCCTTACAATATGGATAGGTACGGGACTCAAGAGCCACATGAAATATTTGTCTATATGACTCGTAATTCTGAATCATGTTCACACAGCTAAGGAGAAGGATAATTGAACTGATACTACCACACGCGAAAATTTTAAAAGCTAATTCTATACTATTTGATACATCTTTCGAAGAATTTTCAAATTCGATTTGAAAAATAATAGTTAGGATGTACCCAAAAGCCTGCTGTGGCCTTTAGAAAAGAGGGAGCTGTTGCATGAAAAAATGAACTAAACAGGCAAAAAAATAACTTAAGGAACAGAAACACAAGTCAGGTGTCCTTATGACTTGATTATTGTTTAGAATCTCTCTCAAAAGATCTGTCTCACATATCCCCTTAAGCCAGCGTTTCTTCAAACTGTGGGGTGCACCCCCTTAAGGGGTCATGATAAATCTACGAGGGGGTGCGAGCATATTGAAAAGTCGAAAACAAAAGAGATTATTGAAAAAATTATTAATTTACTGAAAAAGAACTAACAAAATACATTCTGACATAATAAAAACAGACACATTTGCACTGATATAATACACTTAGAAATGCATCAGTTATTTTATAATTAATTTAATAATACTAAGTTGAGAATAAGTTTGGTAATTACCAGTGAACTTATGGGCTTGTTATATATAAATTATATACAAAAATTAACACTCTTCTTGATTACTTTTTTTTGTACAGTTGATAATTAATCCCTTAACTGTCGATTAAATGTTATACGATTCGCTCCCCAATTGCACCGTTTGCACGTATGAGATGTTTTTTTCCGGGGGGTGGGGGAAGAAAAGGAATAAATAAACAAATCCTTAGAAATAAGTAAATCCTTCGGAATTCCTTCCAAAGCTTTCGGAATAATTTTATAGATAGCAGTGCACAGAAAAGATTGTACTTCGGAAAGACGTATATATACGTCCGGGACAATTAACGTTTTGGCTGAGCGAGACGTTTATATACGCCAGTGACATTTAAGAGGTTCAAGTCGTATTGTAGCTTTAGCGTCAAAGTATAATATTAGTGAATTCAATACATTGTTATTGAATGAAGGGGGGGGCGATGAAAATTATGATTAAATTTTGGGTCACAAGTATTGAAAGTTTGAGAAGCACTGCCTTAAGCAATTTTAATTCAAAAATAATTCTTTCTTTTTCTCCTTATAACATTAGAATCAGCAACAAATGCTGCATGAATTTAAAGCGGAACAACTCAGGTTTTAATTTCATTATGCTACCGTAAGTGTTCTTTATTTTATAATATCACCTTTAACAACTTCGCAGATAAATTTCCAAGCTTTTCACCCAATCTTATAGCATACCTATACACAATAACCATCGGAAACCTTTAAATATAATACACATCCAGAACCCACCACAACAGTGAAAGTTTACCTCAAAGGCACCTTAATCCAGCCCCTACTTCCACATAAAGCAACGACCACATCAAACGTCAAAGGTCCATTCAGCGGACTTCAACACTGCGCAATATCCAATATAATACTGCTATGAATGTTGTCACCCCCTCCTGAGTATCCCGGATGAAAGCGTTATGGTTCTTGAGTTTCCCCTTAAAGGGTAATGAAACGCTCCTAATGCAGAACAGTGATTCATTAGGATCAAAGACTGCACAATATCCCGCGGTGATTAGGAAGGACTAACCTAGTAGGTACTGTAATAATAGCAATATCCAACTAATTTCCCGGATTCTGGATTGTTGTTCTAGGGGATGGAATGTACTGAGGTCCGAAATAATTAAGCTAAAAGCTGGTCTCTGAGGATGAGAGATAATTATAGCTGGTCTCTAGTGTGAAGAAATGCTTTAGTAATCGTAAAAAATAGTGCATCAATAATCTGTGGTTTAGTATGCGTGTTTGTAGGATAAATAATTTTTTTTTTCTTAAGATGTTGCAGATTATACAGCATTAATTCTGTTATTAGACATGTATATTATATGAAAAGGGATTAAAAGGTATAAATGAGAATAGAAGTAGCATATATAAGTATTAGAAATTTTCTTTTTTTTGTACTGGTTTATTTTTATTGTCTATAATTGAAGATTTAAAAAAGTACAAATTTAAAGGGTTTTTATTAATATATTTATTTATATTCATTCTACACAAATGTAGATGTTAGTGAAGCCATTGAATGTTTCTTAAAGTTCAACTACAGTTTCAACACCAAACTTAAAAACTTATAAATATCAAGGTTTCTAACTGTATTAAAGCTCTTATTTGAGGAATTAGGAACTTTTAAAATAAATAATTAAATGAAAAGAGAGAGGAGAGGAATGTGGTAGTGAGTGTCTGCTTAACATCGCATTCTAAAGCAAACGGAGGGGTATTGGCAACGAACCTCGCAAATTTGATCTCCAGTCAAGTGACGAGGATAACAGCTGAACTGGCGCTCCGTCTCCAAATTTCCACGCTACGCTAACGAGAGAATGAATCATAAACCACTTATATAAGCCAAAATAATTGTTCAAATGAACATTTAATTCATTCAAATTTACGCATCGCGTTTAGTAAAAATTGCTTACACTTAAAATAATATGACACTTTTTTCCCTTTAGTCTAAACATAAATTTTAGTCAAATATTATTTAGGATTCTCAGTGAAGCAGCACGAAAACTATTGGTAAAGGACCTCCTGATTTTGAGCCAAGGTCGAGTGACGAGGGCAGCACCGGAGCCGGTAACCATCCCTTTCCAAACTTCCACAACACACCAATGGGTTGACTTAGAGTTATGACAGATTTATGGTGTATCACACGGTGAGTCTTAAGTGACGCTAGGGTTTGAACCCATAACACACCGTCCACAAGATCGCGACCATAGTCTAGCAACACACACACTCACCCCTTGGCTTAAACTTCACTTAAAACAGAAAAATTCTGAAAACTTTTGAAGGAAATGATTTTATTTACAATTGTATTAAAGGTTAAATGAATTTTGGTAAACAGATGTAATGCATACATAGAGAGCGGACATCAATGGTTGATTAATTGCCGGGAAAAATGTAAACATAACACAATAAATGTTTCATCAAAAGTTGAGTAGTTTTTATCCTTCTCAGTAGTGCGAATATTGTTTTTGTAATATGTCGCCACACTTTCTAAGCGATTTCGAAAATGTGTCAAGTTTATTAGGGAACAAAGCAACAAATTTGCCCCTGTGTGTTAAATAAAGAAGTTAATGTATAAAAAGAGAAAAATAAATTTGCTTTTGTTTGTTACTAAATTAAGAGGATGCAGTACGATTCATTTGACAAAAATCGGTCAAAAAATCAAATCTAATTTTTTTTACCTAAATTATTTTTTATATAATTTTCTATGACCTCACACAAAATTTGAAAGCTCTAAACCTAAAAAACGTAAAATGATAGCTTTAACGTTCGTTTTTATTCATATCCCTATGGCAAACCAAAACTTTAAACTGCCTTATCTCGGAAAGATAAAATAACTAGTTTGTCTTCATTTAAAATGCTAAGGCTTTTTTTTTTCAATTGTGCCTGATGCTTTGGTTTTTTTTTACCTATTGCTAATAGAACGTGTAACAAAAGTTGGTATGCAATTTTGAATCAAAGCAATACTTATTTGTTTAAGCATAATTGAACTCAGAATTTATACATTTTTTAAGGAATTTTCAATGAACATTTATAAAAAGAAGCATTTTACGAATACCAATCGTGTTATCGCAAAACGCATACCAACTTTTGTTATACATAGTTTGACGTACTTGAAAATCAAATTTCATGCATGCACGTAAATTTTTGTAGGAGAAGTAGCATTTTAGAATCCCTTCAAAAATGTTGTTTTTTCCTTAAAAAATTAAATGGCTAGCTTTTTATGAAATTTTGAGCACAAAACCTATTTTACATAAAAACACACATAGTATGCAACCAAAAAATTGCATAAATCTTACCTGTCCCCTTAAAAAATTCCAAATCAAATACTTAAAACTCGCTCTTGTAATGTATACAGTCTTTTCATAATCTGACAGCTCTTTTCTTATTTTTCCTTTACGAATAACCATTAAGAACCCTTTACATCATCCTTTTAATATGCCCTTTACGTTCTTTACTCGTAAATGTGTCCTAGAGCAGGCAAACAATAAATTGAACATTCTTTGTTTTCGAAAGGTGACCTTGTCGACCTTCGATTCGAAAGGGAACGCGCGTCGTCCCGCAAATCGAAGAAGAAAAGCCCCGATTCCATTAAGAGGCCCCGAAGATTGTTTTCGGTCCACCGAAAATGGAATTTGCATAAATCTCGCACCGAACACCAGTCGTGGAGACCCCGTCGCTTGTTTTGGCGGTGCTTTCGGAATAATTAAAAGTTTTAGCCAATCTTTCTTTGAGTCCCTCTCTTACACGGGAGTGCCGCCAGAGTTTTGATTGCGGAAATTGGACTGAGTGCTTTTGTGTTTGTAGAGAGAACTAATGGCGATAGAAGACATTTCGATGGTTACAGTGTTTGTTTGCAGGAAATTGTCACTTTTATGTTCTGTTAGGATTTTTAGGCCTTCAGAAGATTTTTATGTGCTTAGCGTAAGTGGGAATTATTCTCTTTGTGGATAAAACTATATCGAGACCTGTGTGTGAGCAGTTTCACTGCGTAAATAGTTTAATTCTATTTTAGTTGTACAACTCTTAATGACAAGAATAGAGAAATAATATAAGTAAAATAAATATGTGAATTGAAAGAACGTGGAGGACATTTAATTAGCTTATATTTTTCAATTCCTCTATTAGTTCACCCTCTCTCTCTATATATATGTATCTTGTTCGAATTTTCAATCGTTAATAAAATACTTTTTATTCATTCACTCAAGTTCAAATACATATTTTTAAACTTGTAGTGGATGGCACTTGATGTTAATACAGTTTTTTCAAACATTAATTCATTAATTAAATTTAATTAATGAATAAAAATAGACAAAAGTAATAGCCCAATACCAGATATAAAAAGAAAAATCGCTCGTTGTATATCTTGAGTACAATGGATAGTGCGTTGGACTTTTAATGTAAAGTCTTGAGTTCGAATCCCATCTGGGATGGCCTAATTTCTGAGAACTAGGAATTCCTTGGGATGGCCTAATGGGATTTCTTTTTACTACACTAATTGGAATAATTAAATTTAGTTAATGAATAAATAGTAACATAGTCCAAAACCCTATATAGAAAGGAAAATGGAAAATTGCACGGTAAATTGCTTTTTCTATTTTGTCACTTAATAGTATAATTCTGTCACATTTGTATATACATATTAATAATAATTGTAATTATTTAATAAAAAGTAACTAAAATAAAATGTTTCTCTTTGTTGTTCTAAGTAGGAACTGACTTTTATTATTATTTTTTTATATTACTTGTTTTATTTGCATATAACTAAGCATAACACTTAACATAAAGCAAAAATAGAAAATATTTATTTTAATTTTCAATTTTAAAGTTTTTACATTTTTTTATTTTATAATTGTGGGACATAACCCCAAGTGTTTTATTTTTATAAATACACTCTGCATGCTATGAAGAATGTTTCATATATTCCAAGATAATTTCTCTCATACTAACAAAAAAAATCATGTTGGTACCTCTTTTTCAAATGGCTGAGGATTGTATGTGTGTGTGTATATACAGATGGGTGACAAAATAATACGAACACCGCGAAAATGGCATGGTCCATTTCAAAGACGCACAGCGTGCATGTCATTTTGCGTTGCAGTCCGCCACCTAGCGGATTCGAAAGGTAATGTATCAGTAGCTCAACAGCTGCAATAGGTGTTGCACGCGTCTATTGTAATTTCTGAAAAACGCAATAATGACGGACCTGTCAGAGTTCGAAAAAGGTATGATTGTTGGAATGAGGTGCGCTGGTTGCTCGGTGACGGAAACAGCTAATTATTTGGGGCGTGCAAGAATACTGTATCTGCCGTTATGACAGCATACAGAAGTGCGGGAATGTGGCGTCTGGCAAGCACAACAGTGGACGGAAAGAAAGCTTACCGAGAGGGATAAAGAGTCTTAACCCGCATAGTGGCCCAGCGCAAGCAATCGCTATCCCAAATAACGTCTGAGGGTGAATAGTCATCTTCGTAACCCTATTTCAGCAAGAACCGTCCAAAAGGAACTGCATGCTTAGAACTTGTATGGAAGAGTTGCAATTCGTAAACTTTTGGTAACACACGTCATGCTTTACAGCGACGCCAGTGGTGTAGAACACACAGACAGTGGACCCCCCAACAGTGGCAACAAGTCATCTGGTCGGATGAATCAACGTTCTCCTATTCCAGACCACCGGACGAGTTTATGTGAGGAGAACACCCAAAGAAGCATTTGCTCCTGAATGCATCATGCCGACTGTGAAGCATGGAGGTGGGTCCCTTTTGTTATGGGGGCGATATCTTGGCGGGTCTTGGGCCACTTGTTACTCTGCATGGCAAGGTTCAAGCTGCCCACTATGTCGATATCCTGGGGGATCAGGTGCATCCATTTGTCCAGACTTTATTTCCCGGAGAATGCCCATTTTATCAAGACAACGCTCCTATCCACAGAGCTAAAATCGTGCAAGAATGGTTTGCAGAGCATGAGGGGGACGTAGGTCATCTTTCTTGGCCCCCTCAGTCACCTGATTTAAATATTATTGAATATTTGGAGTCAAAACTCCGTGCTCGATTCCCCCCACCATCTACGATTTCGGCATTAGAGACCGCTCTCCACGAAGAATGGCTTCATATTCCATTAAAAGTTGTTCATGACCTCTATGCGTCCATCCCACGTCGCATACAGTCTATAATTCAGTCAAAGGGGGGTCCAACTCCCTATTAATAAAGCATTTCTCCTCTTTCATAGGTGTTCGTATTATTTTGTCACCCATGTGTATATATATGCAAACATAATTTAAAACATGGTGTAATACTAAGTCTTACATTGCAAAGGGGATAGAGATAATATCTACTTTTTTGGATTATCTTTACATTTTCATTTCTTTCTAAGCAACTAATAACACATTGCCTTGCCAATCACTGTTCTTTTATCGAATATTTTTAAGAACCTAAATTCCTGCCTTCAATGAAAAATTTCCGCCTTCACCACAAGTAAAATCCTGGATTAGAAGTATTTTAGTACCATGGGCAAAATACATTTCTTAAAAGTACTAGCACTAGTAATCTCACTATAAGATTTAAAAATATGTGTAAATCTAAGATAGAAAGAAGAAAATATCAGTTGTGGCCAGCTTTTAGCCCGGTTAAGAGGTTAAATATGTTGTTGTGGTCATATTTTATTAAAATTGCTTAACTATACCAAAATAAATAAAAACACATGCCTATGTTAAATCTAAAGATAATAAACAATACAGGAATGTTTGATATATTAGATTTTTTTTTTTACATAATGTACAATATGAGATATACAGAAACACAGCAGAGCGCACAAGGTACATCACGCTCTTTACAATAAAGAATAATAAGGGAAATTACATTCTTTTAAGGTATCCGACTACGTTCGGAACCGTGATTTTAAAAAAGCGTATAAATGGATAACGTTCATGATATTTAGTGTCACTTAGATTGGAATACATGTATAAAATTATTTTAAGGACATTTTGACAAAAAAATTATTTAAATACAATATTTTGGCCAAAAATTAACTTAGAATAACCTTTTTTCAAAATGTTCTCCTTTTATAAAAAATGCTTCTAAAATAATAATATTTCGCGCGCTTATATAAAATAAAGACTTCTCCAGAGAGTCTGAACTAGGACTTTTGAAAAATTCACATTATTTTCAGAGTTACCACCCATTGAAATAATTATCGGCGTTTTTTTCTTAAAATTTCTTCCCTCTGTTGCCGTAAGACATGGATAAACCCACTTCTTTGTTATATATTTCAAAAATACTAGTTGAGCCTCTGTACAGAGGTCTGAGCTATATACAGGCAAAATATTATTATGATAGAAGCATTTTTCACAAAGGAGACTATTTTGAAAATGGGTCATTCTATGTTCACTTTTTGTCAATATATTGTACTTAAATATTTTTTTATTGTAATACTATTCTTAAAACATTTTTATATGCATTTTCTAATCTAAGTGACACTAAATATCATAAATATTATCCATTTATACGCATTTGCAAAATCACGGTTCCGAATGTAGTCGGATACCTTAAATGTTTTCAATATAAAAAAAACTGACCTTGGCTGGTTCATCGGTAAAGAAACACCGATTGTTCTCTTACTCGCACTCAATTTAGGCATTGCAAAGTGACGCTTTTAAGTTGTCTGAGCTGGACTTGGAAGGAAAAGACACAAGAATCACATACGTAGTAAGATTCAAAAGTTCCTGGACTGAGTCTATAACTTAAGAAATATTAACTACTAAACTGCTGAAACACATCCTCCTTCGAAATAAGACCCTTGAGTAACAACACATTTTTGCCATGGCTTGTAAAGACTATCGAAACATTTCTGGAATCCATTTTCATCCATGTCCTTTCATTCCGCCTGCGATTCACTTTTAACTTCATCTGCAGATTGGTCTTTGTTTAGCAAGCAGAGTGAGTGAGTGAATATTAACGTCGCACTGTTCAGCTATACGAGGATTTTTGGCGACGGATCACATAATTTTGAACCATGGTCAAGTGACGTGGACGACACCTGAGCTGGCACCCCCTCTCCTAACTACCACACCTGAGCCAACGGGAGGACGTTTCAGCTCTCGACAAATTTAACGTGCATCGCTGCTCTACACGGCGGGTCTTTAGTGGTATTGGACTCGAACTCATGACATGCCTGCCATGATCAGATACCTTGACCACTGCGTTACCGCACCCCGTTTAACACGCGGAAAACGATATGTTGACACACCCTATGCATGTTAATATGTTAAGTCAGTATTCAATGACACGTGGCCGAGGATATATTAACTGATTCTGCTACTGTTTGAAGACTGTTCTTACGTACCACCGCAGAAATGTTTTCGATGTTTTTAACGGTGCGGGAAGTTTGCGGACGTCTGGAACGTTTGCCGTCTTCCGTCACTTTCCCTGCTTTCTTTGAAGTGTCTATGCCACCCAAAAGCTTATGTTCGCGATAATGTATCACAGCCTTACCCCTATTTCAAAATTTTATAGTCTTCATATCACTTTTTCCCAAACGAACACAATTAATATCCATTATCCGCTCAAACACAATTTCTTTCAATCGCCGACGACTAAATATATCTGCCTACAGAATACTACGCCGTGGCGAGGCACCGATCACGTGATTTGGAGCAAACTTTTTTTTTAGAAAAGTGGAAGAATGCAGTCACTCTACAGCAAAATTTTTGCACGTTATAGACTCATTCCAGGAACTTTTGAATCCTACTAGCAGGGGCGGCCTTAGGGCCGGACAATCCGGACCCTTGCCCGGGGTGGCAAATTTTAAGCGCGGTATTTGGATCGAACTTGATGAATATATATATTTTTTTTGTTACAAAGAATTTGATATATTTTCTGAAATATTATTGGGTGTGAATTTGGTATTGCATTCAAAGCATCTTATTATTTTATTTTGTACTCTGTATATTTAATGACAGTTTTCTTTCATGTTGAAACTTGAAGGGTTCAAGGCGGAAGTATACGTTAAAGCATGAAATTCAATATATATAGTGTTTACACATCTTTCACTTGTAAATTTCTCTCCATCCTGGAGTGAAGTCACAACGACATTCCTTTCACCCTTACGATGCCCGGAGCCAGCTATCCAAAAGGGAACAAGGGCAATAAGAGGTTTTGATAGTTAGAGCTACATGAGACGTTTTATTTTAGTCCTGAGTGTAGTTACTATAAGTTAAAACAAACACTTGTGATTCCCACCATCAGTAGACTATTTTTCAAAGAAATTGGCCGGCTGAAATGAAAGATTCTTTCTCTTATATTTCACTCGTTTTATATAATAACAAGTAATTATGTCCTTAATTTCGAATTATTTGAATTTTTTAAGACTTTATATGTATATATATATATATATATATATATATATATATATATACAGGAGAGAGAGAGAGAGGGGAAGAAAGCGCATTGGAGAGAGGGGCGGCATTTTCCATTTTAGTCCGGGGCGGCATTTTCCATTTATCGGGCGGCCCTGCTATTAGTATATCTATATGAATGTATTGCATAATTAATAATGTATTTCCTTACAAAAAAATTTCCCTCAACATTGAATCAGCCATCATTTCTAGCCGACTGCTTTCAGAACAAACATTGGGTTCGAATTCCCCGGGGAAAGTCCATTCCTATTTCTGAGAACTCAATCTCATCATCGATTCTGAAGAACAGGAGTAGATTAAGCCTAATCCGGGTTAGATCGATCCCAGCATTCCCATCACGGAGGCCGGGGGAAAGCCAAATGGTTCACGGGATAGTCGTTAAGTGGTCGAAAACCGTTGGGACACTAAAGACTCGGAAGAAAGAACATTTGTTGTAGAACTTTCTGGCCAAAAAGAACGTTTTGATTTAAGCCAATGATTTGCTTTGCCATTAAAAATACTTGTTCAAAGTTCTATACTACATATTTTATGCCCATAATCAGACATTTTAAATTTTAATGATGTAAGCCCATGGGTGTCGAACACGCGGCCCGCGTGCCGCATATAGCCCACCAGTACGTAAGTTGCGGCCCACCGACTCTTTTTAAAATTTTTTTAAATATCAGGTTTTTAAAGTTTTTTCATTTTGAAATTTATTTGAGGAGAAATTTGTATATATATATATATATATATAATATATATATATATATATATATATATATATATATATATAAAGTTTTATACTATGTATTTGCCTGTTACCTGTTCTTATTTTAAAATAAATCCTTTTTGATAATAGAAATGTCCTTTAGATTATTATAGAAAAATCAAATATATATATAACTGTTTGATAAAATATAAATATATTTTAAATTACTTTTTTTTAATAGATTCCGAATTGCATTGTGCATATACTTTACTATGGATGGTACATGATTCTCTGTGTGGGCGACTTTCATTTCTCCTCCTTTTCTGTTTGGAGTGCTCAAAAAGCTAGAGGTAGTCAGAGATCTTTTTTAAAGTTTAAAAAAATATATTCAAGACGGGGTTAAGATAAAGGGTAATGTATGTACTTAATCGTTTGCGAATGACAGCACTATCAAATTTCAACAATGAGTAAGGAAAGATCAGTTTAAAAGGAACACCATAATTTTCAAGAAAATGGCAACTGTAATATTTTAAACATTATTTAATCATTGCATTATTATATTATATAATCATTATTATATTATCTATGTCTAAATATTTATGGCAAATAATGAAAACAATAATAATTCATTCTGTTTTAAATTTTCAATCAAATTTTCACTTTCATTTTTTTCAAGAAAAACACTTATTGTTTCCAAATCTGATATAAAGGTACATATTTTTATGTGTGACCCGCGAGATTATAATGTTTTTCCGAAGTGTCCGATTATAATGTTTTTCCGCAAGGTCATTTGAGTTGGACACCCCTGATGTAAGCAATTCACAGTTTTTTTTTCTCTTAAAAACCACATACACTGTTTTGTAATTGATGTCACGATTTTACTGATGGTCTTATAAAAAGGATTTCATAAAATTTTGTATTTGTTCTCACTTGTAATATTAAAATAGTGACTAAACTTGATTTTTTTTTATGTATTCAATAAATATTAATTACTTGTTTCCAACCGAATCCGGTAGGAGCAATACAAACATGAGAAATTTTGAATGCTCGAACTAACATGAAAAAATACTTTGAAAAAATTGGCGTTTCTGTTTCATGGAGCTTGAATTGATTTTGTTTTATTTTTAATACTATTATATTAATAATGTATACATATAATCAAGTTTATGAATTTATTTTTGTTCTAATTTTTTGAAAAATATTTCGTTTTAATCCATAACTATAATACATAACATAACTATGTTAAAATACTTATTATAGAAGAGAGCTATTTCTTGCAAATTTTTTACAAGGACAATTGATTTTTCCAATATATTTATGGTTATAATGAGTAAAACGAAAGTGACGAAACTTCTGTTTCTTCGACATATTTTCTTTTAAATTTATTCTGCTAATAGAAAAATAATTATTTTTGGCTATAACACAATAAGTAAATGTTGTCTATACATCAAATCAAGAAGTAGAATCGAAATTTAGATTAAATTTATGAATAAAAATTGCCCTAATTCTTAAATAATTTTAAAGAATTTTACATTGTAATTCCTTTATTAATGCACATACTTTTTTTTCCACTTGAACAGATAAAATTAAACTTTAGCAAATAATAAAACAAAGTATGAAACACCTTTTTTTGACGAAAAAATAGATTTTTACTTATATATACGTACCGGCGTATAACGCGCACTTTTAACCCAAAAAATAAGATTGAAATTTACGGGTGCGCGTTATACACCGGGTATAAAAATAATAGCTTCAAAAATGAAAGAAAAAGTTGCCCAATTAAAAAAAAACTGGACTTCTACATAGATCGAAACACTGTTTATTTAAAAGAAACGGCAGGCCAAATGAATTTAAAGGGTTGTAATTGTAGAAGTATACTATTAAAAAATCTTGGTGTAAAATGTTCAATAAACTACTTCAAAACATAACAGAATTGCACACGTACATTTCAGGTTCTTTCGTAAGAAAGTGGGTGCGCGTTATACGGCGAATATACCTAAAAATCAAAAAATAAAGCTTGAAAGTATAGGTGCGCGTTATACGCCGGATTTTACGGTAAGTGCATAATATTCAAAACAATTCTATGTATAGAAAAGCGATCGCAGAATGTTGTATTGATCCTGCAACTTTTTCGGTTAAAAGAGAAAAAATGACAAACTTAAACTCTATTCATTCTAAAAATATACTTCATATAAAGAATTTTACTGTTTTTTCTGTAAAAATGTTTTTTCCCCGTTCAATTTCCAAATAGCATATCAATTAGGCTAACTAAAATCTAATAATATGCATCCGAATAATGCAATTACTGTGAATGAGTTTTTACTAAACTCACACTATTTAGCTACTCAAGGGCTTTTGGACACAGACCTCTTTTTTTTCAAAGCATGGTCAGGAGACGAGGACGAAACCAGAGTTGGCACCCACTCTTCTAACTTCCACACCGTAGGAGGATGTATAAATCTCGACACATTTAATGTGAATCGGTCCCCTCTGCACATCGGGCATTCAGCGATACAAGGCTCGAACTCATGGCACGCGGTCACGAGTCCTTTACTTTGACCTACTTGGCTCTATCGCGACATAATAGAATTACTGTAATATTACAAGAAAATTAAAAGTAAGAGATAAAAATTAAGATAAGTATTACTAAGCCAAAATGATTGATTGATTGAATATTAACGTCGCACTGTTCAGCTACTCGAGGGATTTTGGCGACGGACCACGTAATTTAGAACCATGGTCAAGTGACGTGGACGACACCTGAGCTGCACCCCTCTCCTAACTACCACACCAACGGGAGGACGTTTCAGCTCTGGACAGATTTAACGTGCATCGCTGCCCTACACGGCGGGTCTTTAGTGGTACTAGGCTCGAACTCGTGACTCGTCCGATACCTATACCACTCGGCTACCGCGGCCACATTACTAAGTCAAAGGCTTACAAATAAAAGAAAAGTGAAAGTATTTAAATTATACATTAAAGTAATGAAATAATTATTTTGACCTAATTGGGAAAAATCTGTTTAATCTCTAATTAATGATTTATTAGTTAGCATAAGCATTTAATAGTTAGTTATACGAATAGGAAATCACATAGTTAAATAATTTTTTTATCATGAAATAGTAAGGATTTATATTTTATTTAATTAAAAAAATTAATTAAGTTATTTAATCTTTTGGAAACAAACTGGAAATATTAAAGATAACGTTAATATATTCCTTGCATTTTTTTATAATAAATTAAAAGTTAAAAAGAGATTTTATAAATTAAGAATTATTGGAAAGATATTAGTTAACTTAATAAATGAGAATGCTAATATTCATATATGTGTCTTATTTTTTAAAATCTATAATTTATATAATGCCTTTTTAACTACTGTCACTCTTTAAAACCATTTTAAATATTTACCATTTGTCTGTGTGTATTTAAGTATAATTTTAACCACTCAAGTTATTCTTTTTATTTAATGAACTATACGGTCTTGGCAGTTTCTGTCACAGTTAAAATCAGTGTTACGGAAAAATTCCTATTAATGCGTTTCGGATAAAAATAAAACGTCATTAACCCATTAAAGAGACTAAGAAGTATCATTAAAAAGTAATTATCTTCAATTTTTGAGTGAATTGAAAAATGTGAAGAGGATCAAGATAAATGAAATGTTGCATCCAGAATAAAAGCGTTTCCGCAAAGATAACTAATGTACGAGAATTTATCTTCGGGTTGTTTTTAATAAAAAGAAAATTTCTAAATAAGAACTTTATGCATGTGTATCTTAGCAGTAACTTAAGAAAATATATAATAGTTACTATATAGAGTAGTTTAGTTTATTTCCAACAATATTGTTATGAATAATATATTTGAAGAGTTATTATGAATTACATAAAAATCATAATCGCAAACTTGTTTCTCCCGAATTGTAGGTTTTGAGTTCTGGTGCCAATGAAAACCAAATCATTCGAGTCTCAAAGTCCTCACTTTGGTATGATATAGATATTTGGTGATCGGTTTCTGAGCCAATTGATCGTAATTTATAATTTTCAGGTAAACCATCAATAGTCCTTATGTGGCTTCGAAATGCTATGTTACTAATAAATCGATCAATCAAATACATAAAAAAAGACCCGAAACAAAATTAAGACAGTGCTTCTCAGGGTTTCAATAGTTGCGACCCAATATTCAATCATATAATTTTCATCCCGCCCCCCTCCATATAATAATAATGTATTGAATTCAATAATACACTTTGACACTAAACATACAATACGACTTTAACCTCTTAAATGCCACCGGCTTATATAAACGTCTCGCTCAGCCAAAGCATTAATTTCCCCTGGTGTATATATACGTCTTTCCAAAGTACGATCTTTTCTGTGCGTTGCTATCCATAAAATTTTGGAAAGCAATAAAATACCTTTGACAATGTTTTGCGAAGGTTATTTAAATTAATTATTTGCTTCTTTTTCCTCCCTCCCAATATCTATACGAAACGAAAACGTGTGAAAAACGGATGGCACTTTGTGATGCTACTAGCGTAACTTTTATTTAGCAGTTAGATTTTTTATATAAACCGTACAAATTATCAAGAGAAGTGTTTTATATATATATATATAGTTTTATATATGACAATCCCTTGGGAGTCACTGGTAATTATTAAGCGTTCTTAACTTAGTATTGTTAAATTAATTATAAAATACATTGTGTAGCACTGATACATTTATAAGTGTAATATATCAGTGCAAATGTGTATTATATTTTTTATTATGTTAGAATGTATTTTGTTTGTTTACTTTTAGTCAATTTTTTTCAAATAATCTTCTGTTTTCGACTTTTCAATATGCACGCATTCCCCTCGTAGAGTTGTCACGACCCCTAAGGGGGACGCACCCCATAGTTTGAGAAACGCTGAATCAAGAAAAATATCTTAAGATTAGGATATTATACACATCTACTTTTTTTCTATTAACTTCCTTGTACAGAAATGAAAAATAAACACACATTAATATTGTTAATGTAAGTATGACAGTTATAACAGTGTATTAGTAAAAATGCCAATTATAAATACAAATAAGATATATATATATTGAAGTGTGAATAAATCCTTTAAATTTTAAATGATGGGAACATCTATATTTTAACTTTTAGTAAGTTAATTTTTTTTATTAACGTCACACTCTAAATCAAGGGTAGGCAACCTATGGCACGCGTGACACATGTGACCACTGTTTAACAAATGAATGCTCACAATCGTGTCAAATTGAAAGTCACAAATTATACTACTGATTTCGCGATATGAAAAGAGACAGGTGAATGTGCTAGGGGTTTGAATTAAATTTTTTATTTAGCATTAATAAAAGAAACTATTTATATTTTATGTTTCTATTTCTAATTTTAATAAATAGGTTTAAAAATTCGTAATATATTTCCAATTTTAGTTTCATTTTAATTTTTTGTTGAAGAAATAGTTTTGTTTTATGCTGTTTATTTTTATGTCAAGAAATATCTTTAAATGATGAAAAATTAATATTTAATAAAAAACTGTAAATATATATTTTTAAACCCCAGTGTTTCTCAAATTTTTCAATACTGGCCCCCCCTTTTCAATCAAATTTTTATCGCGCCCCTTTATACATTAATTTTACTGATTGAAAAAAAGACCTTTACCCAAAGCTACAGTAAAATCTTAATTACAAACCGTACAATTTAATAACATAAATATTAAAAATTTTTTATATGTTACTTTTGAAAAAATATTAATAATAGGATATATTATGTTATTTTTCCTTTCTCTGTGATTTTAAATTGGAACATATTGCAAAATGCGGGTGGTGCTTAGAAGACAAAATATAGATATCAGCTAAAAAATAGAAAAAAACTGAGGGCTTTTTAAAAAAATTTGAAAAAATTTGTCTGCAAGACAAACCCATGGAAGTCGCTATTTTAAACTTTTTTTCTTTAAACAGATAATAAGATAAGTTTAAATTTTTTTTGTATGTTACTCTTAAGTAATATATATTTTAAGTAAATTTCTTTTTTAAATAATAGGTTAATTATTTTATTTTTTTTTCTAATTTTTAAATTTAAACAGATTGAGAAATTTTATTTAATTAAAGATTTATTTCCTTCAAGATCCATTCTAAAAAATACAAAAAAGTCATTAAAAAAAAGCCTAATCTATGTTGCTCTTTTTCATATATTAATCTGGCATTCCGCGAACGTTCATATCAGGGGGAACCAACAGACGGGCTGCACAAAAAATGTAAAAACGTACTTCGCAATTTTAGTCGTCTTGGCCGAATCGATTGCTACCGAATCTCTTGAATGTACATTTTAACCCCGCGTTAATTATAATTCAGGTAATAAGTATTTACGGCAGTGGATTAAAAAAAAATCATAGATATATTTTAAACACAGCGAGCATTCGACGATAATAAAGCACAACAAGCACAGACGAGGGCAAATTGAACAAGTTACGAATGGGGTTTGGAATCCATTTCAAAATCTCGAAAGGGTCAACGCCGAAAAGAGATCTTCAAAATTTCACATCCAGTGACGAAATTAAAAGGGCAATTTTGAATAAATCACTCTTTTTAAATTTTGTGAATCGGATTTTTCTGCGATGGCTTTACTTTGAAGACAAAAATATATGAATCTGAAGCCGATAATGAAAAAAGAAAGTAACTTTCTGGTGTCAATTTCTAATTACAGCCTTCCTTTTGAAAAAATTTGCTCTGCAAGACGCAAGCCCATGAAGTCACTGATAATTATTAAGCTTTGTTCTTATACTGGCTGAAGTACCCACACTCTTAACACGAGTTTATTTTTTAAAAAAATGATAATATATTATTCTTGATATATTAATATAGCTTAGTGGCAAGGGAAGGTAAACAAGTGCATGACAATGTATGCAAAAAATGTAAAATGATTTATTGAAATGAATACTCATATTAGAAACGGTTATGAATGAACTGTAATTTTTTAAGCCTCGCAGAATTAGCATTTAGAATAAATGTTAGTAATAAAAAGAATATAAAATTCTATTGAATAACAATTGTGTTATTTTTTAATATTTAAAGCGAAAACCCGGGATCAGGTGTGCACTCGATATTAACGTTAATGATTACTTGAGGGGTGATGCACCCAATTCTTTTTCTTTATAATTATTTTTAATATATAAGATAAAAATCACAATTTTAGTGAATAATTTAACTAGAAAATATACTTACCTATTTCAAAGGTTTTTTCTATTTGTCTTTCATAATTCGAGAAAATATCCAATAAACTGAGGCTAAGTGTTCCAAATGTGCGTGACCTTAATAGGGACACAAAATCACAGATACTTTTGTTAACATTACAGGAAAGCTATTTGCAAGCAAAACTGTCACATTTTTGTTCACGTTTCTAATTTTAATATCCTTTGATGTTTGACAAAAATATCCTGTTGAACTTTTTTCTTGCTGTGTGTGTCTTTTGACAGGGTGAAGTGCATTTTTGCGATTTTGATTATGACTTCCTTACTTTCTTGTCCAAAGTTCTTAATATTGTATGAAAAAGAGGTACTGCTTTCGTTTCATGTTTACTGCTTTTTCTGAAGTACTTTAGCTATCATGGTGTATGTAAAATTATTTCAGCAGAGTGTTGTTTCCCGCTTGTTTGATCAGCTTCAATTTCCTTTCAGAGATTACAGATGCCCAATACTTTTTGATTCGCTTTCATTTACATTTATAAACCATATCAGTCGTACAACATCACAATTAAAAACACTATAGGGTATTCATGAGGGAAAATGCGGCGATGGTGTTCAGAAAATATTTTTGAAAAATAGTGAGATGCATGCCGGGAACTGGGTCTAAGCAAAAGTACCTTAAGATTCTAAAAAAAGAACGTTTGCCACTCCAAGGGAGTAATATTTATCAACTCCCGGTAAGACTTCTGTCATATTAGAGGATTACTGCTCTGTCAGGGTCGTGTTAACAAAAATAAACGGTTTTGCCACATATTAACGATTTTTGTACATTATATGTTTCAGTATACTCGTGAAAAATAAATCTTGACCCGAATTAATCCTTCCGAGGTCAACCGATATGTATCCATGTATCAAAAAACTCTTTCTCATTATTGAGAAAAAGCGCAACAGAATTATATAATTTACAACTTCCTAAAAGGGATGCGGTAAACCATACCAGTAAGTTCGAAAGCCAGAATATTTTAGTTGAAGCGAAACGTAATAAAAAATCTCTCATCGTGGGGATTGTAGCAAAAGCAAACAAAATATTTTTTATTTGGATTATAGGATCAAAAGATAGCTAATGAGCGTTCAAAGAGTAGAATCTTTTATTTTTTGATGACCTTTTTCACCAGATGATGCTCTATATAAATCGCTATCAATGTCAAAAATCTGTATTTTTTATTATATCGAAAGTATTCTTTTTTTTTCATTCCAGTAGGGTTAATTTTTTAACTTTTATTTTCGATATGCTTTCGCGCCCCCTCGGGGAGCGCCCCAGTTGGCTACTGTATTAACCTTTATTTTGTAACTATGAACGCAACATAGCGGAAATCGAATGGTTTCAAAAATGTTCTACTGTGGCACTCTGAATCATATTGGTAGATTGGTTTGGCACGCCACAACTAAAAAAGATTGCCGATCCCTGCTCTAACTCAACGCGAAGGTCATTGGCAACGGACTTCGTAATTTTGAGCCACACACAATGCAGGGTAGAGAACGATAATTGATTTGAAATTCATTTACACAAAAGTGCCATAACACGACAACGGGGCGATGAATGATGACGAGTAAGGTATCCGACTACGTTCGGAACGCTGGACTACTGCTTATAAATGAATAATATTTATGATACGGGTGTCATATATAGAGTAAAAAACGTATTTGCATTGTTTTAGAATATTATAACAAGTATTTAGAGGTCGTACAACATTTTAACAAAAAATGAACTTATAATGACATTTTTCAAAAATATTCTACTATTATGAGAAAAAAAATGCTTCTATTAACATCGACAACGTATATATCTCAGACTTACTCTATACAGAGGCTTAACTAGAATGTTTGAAATATATAACTTAGAGATTAGTTTGCTCCATATTTTACTACAACAGAGGGGTAGAAATTTTTGAAAAAAGTCGCCGATAGTATTTCAATTGGTAGTAACTTTCTGAAAATATTGTGAGATTTTCAAAAACTCCTAGCCTAATTCTCTGGAGAGATCTTTTAATTTACATAAGAAATATATTATTATTATAGAAGCATTTTTCTTAAAGAAGAACGTTTTGAAAAAAAGTTATTCTAAGTTAATTTTTTTGCCAAAATATTGTATTTAAAATTTTTTTTTTGTCATAATGTGTCCTTAGAACAATTTTATACATGCATTCTAATCTAAGTGACACTAAATATCATGAAAATTATCCATTTTTTTTAAAATCACGGTTCCGAACGTAGTCGGATACATTAATGTGTATCAGTTTCTCTATACAGCAGGTCTACAAAGGCACAAGGGTTTGAGCTTACTTTCAGCACTCAAGAATTCGAAACCATGACCCCTAGACTACATTACAGACTTTCTTGCCAAAAAATTGCGTGTAAGTCATTTTTTATTGTAATAATATTCTTAAAACAATTTGATACATGTATTCTTATCTAAGTGGCTAAATATTTAAGGATATATTCATTTGTACGCTTTTGCAAAATCACAGATTCCGATCGTAGGTACCTCAATATTTAAAAAGTGCTTCAAATATTTCTACTTTTATCTCTAAATATTGACATAACAATAAATTTTCTCTCAGTTTTATCTCTAACATTTTATTTATAAGTTTACTTCCACTTTTATCTTTTGTTTTTCCGTCTTCATGAAACGTTTCTCCTAAAGCGTTTAGTTTGCTCAATACATTTTTAAGTCTATCTTCCCAAACGTCAACAACAAAAACTCAGAGATTCCACTTTTGTGCTGAATAATATATAAAAACGCTGTCAGCTTAACAAGAAAATGAATGAGAAACATCGTTAGAATTTTCTAAATAGATTTCATCGACTCCTAAATTTCCTCCATCAAATGGAAACGTGTTTTGGGAAGAGCCCGCATCCAGGAACACGTTTCAGACTAATGGCTCGAAAAGGTTTTACAATTCGGCCCATCTGCTCTTTATGACACGTACCCAGCGAGATATGATATCTGACACAAGTAAAAATTGAGAGAGATATTCTTTTTTTGTTGCTGTATCGGGAGTTTGAAATATACTGTTCTGAAACCGAGACACGAATCATGACTTTAAGAGTCAAATGAGATACTGATACTTAAAGTTTACGGAAAGCATTGGTCTTTCATGGATTGTTGGACGGAAATGAAGATTTGCTTTGAGAGTCATTTTATAAGAAAAATATCCTTCTTTTGCGGAGGAGGGAGATCATTGAAATTCTCGGCTACGAAAAAATGAACATGTTTCTTTTTTTTTCCCTTCTAGTTTAATCTTCCGGAAGGCACGCTGTAATATTTTACACCATTGATGTTCAAACTATGTCCCACGGATCCCAAAGGTTCTACAAGCCATAATCAGGGGTTCTACGAGTTATAATAAAAAATGAAACGAAAATTATAAATATGTTTGCAAAAAATGGATTTTATTTTCTATAAAATTTGCATAACCACGAGTATCAAAGGTGCTTCCCAGTCATTATACCCTCACCTACGAAAAAATGAGCATCTTTCTTTGTTTTAGTTTAATCTTTCAGAAGGTGCGTTGTAATATTTTAAACCAGTGGTCTTCAAACTGTGCTAAAAAATTGTCTTAACACAGAGTATGTTTAACATGTTGATTTAAATGAAATATTATATTCTGTGTATAAGGGGGTTTCCCACTAACACTTGAAAGTTCTAAGGGTTGCTTGAGTCGAAAATTTTGAAGACCATTGTTTTATATGATTTAGTATGTGTTGTACTTGTTTTATACGATGGTAATATGTTTAGTTCTATTTTTTGCAGATGAAAGGTATGGTAACAAAAGGCAAGCTAAAAATGCAACTATAAATACCTGCAGTGAAAATTGATGTTTAATATAATTTATAGACCTGTATATATATAAATGAGTTTAAAATCTTTAAATGCATGGACTTTTTTTGTAACTTCATTGTTTTCAACTTGGCTATAGTAACTAGTGATTAAATGATGGAGACCGTTCGGTTGGTACAATTGATACCACTGGCAACAGTGGGGACTGACTTAACGTCTTATGTAAAATTAAATTTGGATTTTCGCTTAAGGTTGTAATATTACGATAGTGATACACTGTCCATCAGTCGAGAATTCGTGGGGTTGACGCAGCAGTCTAGTGGTCAAAGGTAACGAGCTCGTGAAGCCGGCGTGTCATGAGTTCGAAGACTAAAGCTTCACTGAGAAACACTATGCGAAGGTGCCATTCATGTTTATAATGAGGCTCAATGTCCTTTCCGTTGATACGAAAGCTAGGAGGGGTTTCCAGCTCGGGGGTCGACCTCGTCATGACCAATGTTTCAAAAATGACGAGGTCCGTCCTTCATCCTGGAGTATCTGAATAATGGAATGCTAACCACTCACTCGCCGAACTTTCGAGGGACAGCTTTTGTTGATTCACGGGTTTGAGGCCTGATATTAATAAAGATCCGCCATGTACAATGACATACATGGCTCAAAGTCCTTACGTTGGCATGGATATAAGTGTTGACTCAGCTGTCACATTTGTCACTTAGCCACGTTTCAAAATTACGAGGTCCATTGCCAATAACCTTAGAGGGCTACGGTAGCCCAGTGGTCAAGGTATCGGATCATGACAGGCATGTCCTGAGTTCGAGCCCAGTACCACTAAAGACCCTCCGTGTAGGGGAGCGATGTACGTTAAATCTATCAAGAGCTCAAACGTTTTCCCGTTGGTGTGGTGTTGTAGTTAGGAGATGGGGTGCCAGTTCAGGTGTCGTCCTCATCTCTTGACTATGGTTCAAAATTACGAGGCCCGTCACCAAAAGCCCTCGTGTAGTTGAACAGTGTGACGCGTTAATCTTCATTCATTCACTCACGCCAATAACCTTTAGTGTTGCTTTAAGTTCCACGTTAATAAACACTTACTAATTCATTGATTTCATTTTGAAAGTTCATTTATTTGGTCATAGTTTATAATTACGAGGTCCATTATCAAGAGCCTTTGTGTGGCTTCTTAGTGCTACGTGAAAAATTACTCACTCACTCGTAATCTTTACTTATTCGATTTTGTATAACTACGCTGCTTTCATTTTATAACATTATTGATTTCTTTGTAATTTCCTAGATTTAATTTTGCTCATTTTTTATTGATTTGATTTGATTTCATAAATTTACTGAGATTTGATTATGTAGCTTAATGGCTTTGATGAATTTGCTTCATCGATTTGTTCTGTTACTTTTGATTTGTATGTATAATCTATTCTCTCAAATTATATACTTGTTTTATTCGTTTGTGTAGGAAAGTGAAAGGAAAGGCTCCTGATCTGCAATCTCCCTCCTCTGACTTTCACATCACACCAACGGGGGTACGTTTGAGCCTCAACAGATTTAATGTGCATCAGCAGCACTAGGGTCGAACTCGTGACACGCCAGCCACGAGTCCGTGACTTACGCCAGTAGGCTACCGTGGTCCCTACCGCTTAGGACCAGTTTTGTTATAAAAGAAATAATCAAAATGTCTGTTATATTACATTATTTACTTATTTTTTTAGTTTTTATTTCTGTACGTAGGTCGGCTGGGTGGGGTAGTTGGTTTGTCACTGGCCTTCTGTACCCAAGGTTGCGGGTTCGATTCCGGCCCAAGTCGATGGATTGTCATGATGCAGAAAATCAACAGCGGCCATGCCGTATGATTATACGGCGCATGAAAGATCCCTAGGGTTGCTCTAGGTAAATTTAAAAACCCTGGTTCAGGTTCGCATCGTCAGAGCTCAGGTGCCTCCCTCAAGGGAGGAAACTGGGCGTCGAAATTACCTGCGACGTTTGGTATCCGCCAATATGGCGCCGCACTAAAAAGAGATACCAGATTTCGGTGATGTACCAGGTAAATTGATGAATTCTGTTCATAATCTGCCATTAGAAATAATAATAAAAACTTCGGTACATAGTGATCACGATTTTATAATGATCTATATCAGCAGTTCTTAAACTTTTGATCGCCACGTCCCCCTTCCCTTTATATATCGGCCTGACATTGTGGACCTCAAGATTTTCGTCACCCCTTCCTGACAATGAACACATTGTTGTGTGATCTAAAGATTGTTCAATAATTCTAAGACTACTTCTGCTACTTATGGAAACTTTTTAGCATGCCTTTTTTTTTTCTCTTAAAGAAAACAGTAGACATTGAATTAAAAATATTACATTGTAGCAGTGGCTATGTAGATGCAAACAATTAAAAAAATTGAATTAATATTTTTCAACGAAACACATGTTCTGCAAGAGTTTTTAACTGGGGTAATTTATGATCTAGTCTAGAATATAACATCTGTCAATTTTCGTCAAGGCCTTTCAGAGTCTGTAAAAAGGAGGACATCTTAACATTAAAACACACTCCTTCGTGAACCCTAGAGATTGGTTGGGGACGGGTCCGAGAGCCACAGTTTAAGAACCATTGGTCTACATCAGCAATACTCAACCTGCAGCCCGCGGGCAGCAAGTCCGACATTTCAAGTGGCCGGTCAAGGCCCATTCCTCTGAGAAATTTACTTACCTAAGAACATTGTATTCAAAATTTGGTGGAATATTCTTTGTCAAGAAATCAAATATATAAGTTTTGCATTTTGTTTTCGGTGTTGTACAAGTACGAATTGATATTCTTTTTCGATTTGGAACGGTTACCATTAATGATAACCAACAAGAGTGGAGTAGTACAATTTTATGGGTGGAACTAATTTTTAACTACCTTCCATATTTTGCAAGTGAAAAATATTCGAAGAAAATATATCGTTTCAAGACGATTGAGAGGTTGACTATTTTGTAGTGAAAAACACACATGGATCAGTAATTGTTTGATTTGTCATGAAAGTGCTGTATTAAAAATTACCAATAAACAGGAATCACATTCAATGGTACTTTTCCTCGAAGATCTCTTTCAAGAGGTAAAGAATAGGCTTTCTTGAATAATCTTTGCAACAATAACAAAGTGTTTTTTCAGTGTTAATATCACACAGTGGGTAACAAAGACACCCTATATGAAGTTTGTTATATTATTGGTAATCATATGAAACCGTTTATTGATGCTGAACTTGTGAAGGGTGTTTCTTAAATGCTCCTAATTTAGTGTTAGTGACAAAAAATAAAATAAAAACAAAAATATGAAACATAATTAAAAAAAAAGCAAAACAGAAGTTATAATGTTTTGATCAATTTTCCGCAGTTTAAATTTAAAATGTTATCTTGCTCTTAAAACATTTCTCTCCCCTCCCTCCTTATTTAACCTCATGTTGTGGCCCGCGTGAAATAACTAACATATGTATGCGGCCCAGCAGAAAAAAAATGGTTGAGTATGCTCTACATTATAAAATACACTTAAGATAATTTCTCTGAATCTGAGTGCCTTAACATTCACCTCGATGTCATTTTCTAAAAGAAAATGTTACTTAATTTTCCTGAAAAATATTTTTAGATCATATGAGTGTATTTGTATCACAAATATATTATAGATATGTGAATTAAGTTAAAATTCCTAATTGCCTTATATATATATATATATATATATATATGATAGAATCAGTACTGATAAGCATCTATGTCATGTCATTAAATCATGTGTTACGATATAAACCTTCCCAAGGTTAAACTCATCCTATCAAAATCAGAAACAAACTATCAGAGCGAACAAACTGAATCGCAACTAGGTACATATAATTCCCTCTCCAAACGAATGATATTTATCCCAGACACATTTTCCTCCCCGAAATTTTGCGTAAAATTTAAAACCCCAGGGAATTGCAGTCGTTAGCAAAATATGCGATTATTTCACTAACGCTCGGGTTGACCCGGCCCCTGGAGGGCATTATTAAGGGAAACGTTTATTAATCCGAAATGCTGGCGATATAAAGTTTGGCGAGTTAGGAGCGGCCAATAGATTTTCATTGCCCTGAGGGAAAGAGATAAATTTGGATCTTATGAACCCATTCGTCAAATTTTGGCTTATTTATGAAGGAGAAAGTTAATCTTTGTTTAGCAGTTCGTTTGGACTCGCTGCGATTGCTTGGGAAGGATGGAATGGTGTTTTTATTTTTGTGGGAAATAACGTTTGGAATTGTATGTGAGAAGATGAATATCAGGCAATAAAGACTTGAATTAATTATTTTTATTCCTATATATCAGCGTTTCTCAAACTGTGGGGAGCACCCCCTAGGGGGCGTGACAACCCCAGGGGGGCGGGCATTTCAAAAATAAAAATGAAGAATATTTTAAAAATTAATTTTCCTAAAAAGTAGCAAAACAAAAATATTCTGCACATTTACATTGAGATTACTCATAAATGCATCGTCTACGCAACCAACGTTTTTATACTAATTTATCAATACTAAGTTAAGAACAGGTTTAAAACACTTTACTTTCATGGTTTAAAGTGAAATTTTAAAAATTTAATACCCTTTTAATTTTGCGGTTTTAAAAATTTGATCGTATTGGCCCCTTCTTAAAAAAATACAGTGTTTCTCCTTTCAAAAGGCCCCCCCTTTTCAATAAATTTTTATCCTTTTTTTAAAAATTACTAATCAAAATGGTTTTACGTAAAACTAAATACCAATTAAATGGGATTCAAAAAATTAAAACCCTAAGAAAATTTTTTAAATGTTACTTTTAAAAAAAAAGTAAAAAGGGTAATTTTTAAATTTTTTTTTTCTCTGATTTTTAAAATTTGGAACATATTGCAAAAAAAGGGGGGGCTGTTAAAAAACAAAATATTAGATATCAGCTAAATATAAAAAAGGGAACTAAAGGGGGTTTAATTTCTAAAAACTTAAAAAAACTTTGCTCTGCAAGAAAAAACCCCAAATGGAAGTCCCAATACTTTTTAAAAAACTTTTTTTAAATTTCCCAGTTTTAATAAGAAAAAATTTTAAAATTTTTTTATATAGGGTTACTCTTGGTAATATATTTTTTTAAATAAATTATTTTTTTAAGTAAAAAGGTTTTATTTTATTTTTCTTTTTCTCAAATTTTTTTAAAATTGGAAACAGATTAAAATAATTTTTAAATTAAAAAGATTTATTTCCTTAAGACCCATTTCAAAAAGTAAAAAATGTCTTTAAAAATACCCAAAATCTATTTTGCTTTTTTATCAAACCCCTTCCAGAAATTGGAACTTACATTGGGGCCCAAAGAAACCCTAACAAAACGTCTGCCAAAACATTTTAAAAAATGCTGTATTTTCTTTACAAATTCCCTGGTATCTGGCCAAAATCGATTACCTACCAGCCCTCTCTTGAAGTAAAAATTCACGCTTAAATTATAATTCACGGTTTTAAAGTATTTACTGCGGGAAGGATTAAAACAAAACCCGGAAATATTTTTAAATCGCAGCGGGAAGCATTGGGCGATACAAAAAGCATCAAAAAGTACGGGGGCGGGGGAAATTTTAGCAAGTTACAAAAGGGGTTTAGGGATCCTTTTCCCAAAAATACTTCAAAAGGGGCTCTCAACTGCCGAAAAAAAAGATTTTCATAGATTTCACACCCAGTGACGAAATTAAAGGAAAATTTTTGTAATAAATCACTCTTTGAATTCTGGATAGAGGTGGATCTGTTTTGCACTGAAAAAAAGATTTCGTATTTATTACCATTTTTAACAGCCTCCCTTTTGGGAACCCGGATTTTTGATGGCTACTTTGAAGAAAAAAATTTAGATCTAGCTAAATGTCAAAAATAACTCTGAGTGTCAATTTCTAATTTTAGCCTTCCTTTGAAAATTTTGCTCTGAAAAACCAGGGGAAGTCACGTAATTAAAACTTGTTCTTATATGGCTGAAGTCCCCCTCTTATATATAACACGAGTTTTTTTTTTAAAAATGATAATATATTATTTTTGATATAAAAAAGCTTTTGGGAGGAAAACCAAGTGCATGAAAAGTATAAAAAAAATGAAAAAATGATTTTTAAAAATGAATACTCATATTATAAACGGTTTTGAATGAACTGAATTTTAAGCCCTCCAAATTAATTTGAAAAAATTTTAAAAGTTAAAAAAAGAATATAAAATTTAATGAAAACAAATTTGTTATTTTTTTTTAAAATTTAAAGGAGAAAAACCCCGGATCAGGTATCACTCGATACTAAGTTAAAGGTCGGGGGTGATGCCCCCAATTTTTTTTTTTTATAATTATTTTTTTATACAAGATAAAAATCACAATTTCAGTGAATAATTTAACTAAAAAAAATATACTTACCCATTTAGGGTTTTTCTATTTGTCTTTCATAAGGAAAATATCCCAATAAAACTGAACTAAAATTTTCCAAAATGCGTGACCTTAATAAAGGACACAAATCACAAAAATTTTGCTAACATTACAGGAAAATATTTGCAAGCAAAACTTCACATTTTGTTCACGTTTTTTTTAATTTTAATATCCCTTTTATGATCGACAAAAAACCTTTGAACTTTTTTTTGCTTGTGTCTTTTTACGGGTGAAATGCATTTTGGGCAGTTATGGCTTCATATTTTCTTGATAAAGTTTTTTTAGCTATTGAAAATTTTTCCCTTTTGTTTCATGTTTTGCTTTTCTCAAATTTTCTTTTCCATCATGATTAATACATTATTTCGCAAGGGTTTTCCCTTTTTGATCAGCCAAATTTCCTTTCAGAGATCACAGATGCATCTTTTTTTTGATTCTGCTCATTTACATTTATCCAAACGTCTTTCAACATCAAATTAAAAAACCCCTAAGTTATTCATAGGGGAAAAGCACATGTTGAAGAAAATATTTTGAAAAAAAAGTGGGCTTAAGGGAACTTGGTCTAAAAAAATTACCTTAAGATTCTAAAAACTTTTTCCCTCCCAAAAGGAGATATGTTATCAATTCTTTTTAAAACCCCCATTAAGACTGTCATAAAAAGGGTTCCCCTTTCCCAAAGGGTTTGGTAACAAAAAGCTTTTTCCCCAAATTTAAACGTTTTTTTGTATTATATTTTTCCCAGATACTTGTAAAAAAAAAAATTTTGGGCCAATTAATCCCTTCAAAAGTCCTCCAATATGCTTTTCATGTATAAAAAAAACTCTTTCCCATTGTAAAAAAAAGCGCAACGGGGAAATATAATTTTAAATTTCCCCTAAAAGGGGGGGTGCAGGGAAAGGGGATGCAGGGGTTTTCCCAAAACCCAAACAAAAATTATTTTAAGTTAATAAAAGCAAAAATAAAAAATTCTTATCGTTTTTTAAAGAAAGAAAAACAAAATATTTTTTTTTTTGGGTTTATAGGATAAAAAGATAGCTAATGAGCGTTAAAAGAAAGAATCTTATTTTTGGGTTTTTCCCAGATGATATATATAAATCATATCAATGTAAATCTGTATTTTTTTTTATATCAGAAGTATTTTTTTTTTTCATTTTCCGTAAATTATTTTTTTTAAATTTTCCTTTTCGTATGTCCTTTTCCCCCTTGAAGGGGTTTTCGCGCCTCCCCGGGGGGCGCGCCCCTTTGAAAACACTGACGAAATAAATTTTCTTTCATTATTGTTACATTCTATAGTACATTTTTTACCTTCTTGGGAAATTTTTCTTACATTCTTTTACATTATTGTTGTATTCCATATATTGGTTACATACATAATAAATTTTGTACATTATTGTTACATTCTATAGTACATTATTGTTACCTTCTATAGTACATTATTCTTACATTCTATACATTATTGTTGTGTTACATACATAATATTGTTGTACATTATTGTTACATTCATAATACTATTGTTACATTCACAATATTATTGTTACATTCATAATATTATTGTAGCATTATGGTTGATTCATAATACTGTTGTATACATTATTGTTACATTCTATTTTTTTTTTTGTACCGAAGGGGGACACAATGAAACTATGATTGAAAATTGAGTCGCAAGCATTGAAAGTTTGAGAAGCACTGCTATATATACTCATTCTGGGTAATCCTTTTTTTCGGGGTGAAGGTGAGTGAGTGAGTGTTTATTCATATCGTACTAAAAAGCAACGCGATGGCTAGTGGTGGCGGACTTCGAACTCAACGGACCCTTAGGAGACACCACCTTCTCCACCTAATGATTTTGAGCCATGACCGAATTGAAGTTCGGAGTAAGGGATGAATTAATTTGCTTCTTTTAATACAGAAAAAAATTGAAGTTTTTTTAACGTCACATTTAAAAACTACAAGACGATACTTGTGATGGACTTTGCAAATCTGAATCAAAAAGGCAAAGAGAACGATACTTGAGCTAACCAAGGATGTCTTAAGGCATTGGCCAACTGGGCCTGGAACCAGGTCCTTACCCTCGATTAGGGGCTTTGTTTCGCTCTCGACTCTATCTTAATAAGATCGTGATCTGATAATAATGGTCAAATATTATCCCCTTGCATTTTCTCCAAAAAACAGGGAATTTCAAACTGTATATCAGCTGGCGAAAGTGGCAAGACGTATTACTATGTGATGATAGTTGTCCCTGTCTAGGCCTAGGCCTAATACCATAAACAATCATTCAACTAATTTAGTCGAAATTCGGCCATGGATAGAGCTGGTTCGTGCCTATGTTTTTTGAGACTGCGATTCTTGAACATTTATTTGATTCAAATTACCGTTTAAACGAGTTTTTGACAATGCATGCTATATATATGTCTACTTTTAAAGATTTCAAGTAGGACCTACTTTTGCTTAGGGGCACAGAGCCTCAAAAAATCTTAAGATTTCTCTGCGTTCAGGGTCTCATGGAGTCTTAAGATGTCCTTAGCACTGACACTCCTCTCTCGATAGTTCAATAGTACTTCGGTTGTGAAATCGTGGCCAATGTAGAGTCGAGGTTGTGAGTTGAACCCCTTAATGCCACTGAAGACCCGCCATGTAGAGGGATTGTGCGTTAAATTTGTCGAGACTCAAAGTACTCCGGTTGGTAAGGTGTAGAAATTAGAAGAAAGGTTTTAGCTCAGGTGTCCTTCTCGTTACTTGATTGTAGTTCTAATTTACGAGTTCCGTCGTCAATAGCCTTCCTGTTGCTTCCGAATGACACGTAAAATAAAATTAATCAGTTGACATCACTGCAAAAATGAGGATATAGATTTAACGTGAAGTAGTCACTACACAGCGGGTCTTAAGCCACTCCTAGATTCGAACCCATGATACGACAGAAACAAATTGGTCCACGAATTCCATTCCAAGACCACTCGCTACGGTGACTGATAAAGTTTGGAAAGAGCTTTTTCAGAAGTTATGTTTCTTAGAGTTAAGAGGTGAAAGAAATTGTTAAGAGTTAATAAATTTGATATTTAGTAACACCTTTCCTTCTTTTAGTAATATATAGCTTCGATATAATCTTGTAGAAATAACAAATCGGTAGAATAAGGTATGTTGCACATCAGGTAATTAAAAAACCTTAAATTACCTGACTCTTTTTATTTTAAATTTACTTTAATTAAGCGTGATACACACACACATACACACATATTTTCTTATAGTTGAGACAATTTATCTTATTAAATTTACATTTTTAATTTGGATGCTCTCCAACAAAGTAACTCATTCTTTCTTTTAATTAACTTCTTACAACACTTTGTTTACATATAAATTAAATGTCTTTAGATATTCCACAGATATATTTCATACCTTTTCTGAATTAAAATGAAACTAAGAGAAACTGGTTTCATAACATTTGATTTCAGAGAGTACTGTTCAATCCTGATTTTAAAATGCACCGGTCTCTTTTTATAACTTGTATTATAATAAAATTTTTTAATATATATTTCTTTTATAAAAATTTTAATTTAAAAACAACAAAAGAGAATTTTCCCCTGTTTTTCAAAAACATCTCGTAAGACCATAAAATATTTGGATAGAGTAATCCTTTTTTTTAAATAGCACAAGAATCCTTTATATCCAATTTCAAATGATTTTAGCTAGATCAATTATAAAAATTCCTAACTATATTATACTATTTTAGTAGTTTTCAATATTTTTACTAATATACTCTTTAAACCTTCGTTTTCCATTTGAAAGCTGGAATTTGAACAAAAAAATTGATAGATCTATTAGCTTAAATGGGGGTACCGGTAAATTTTGAGAAGAATTGCATAACCATTTTGATTTTGTGGTTTCCATGGCTGGTTTTTAGGGTTTCGATGATTCTTTTTTACATATAAAATATATAAAAAAAAACTATAGAATAAATATTTTAAAGTATAGCCACTAAAATAGCATAGAAATTTTTTAAGCTTAAAAAATACATATATAGACAAAATTTGCGCCAAATTCAAGAATTTATAAACGTTCTTGAAATAAATACAAAATAATAAGTAACATAAAAAATAATTAAATCGGACTTTTTTTTTGCAGCTTTCTTTGAATAAAAATTATATTTCAAAAATTTTATTTCAAATTATTTTTTTCCAATAGTTGAAATTTAACGGGTTTAACAGCCCCAAGGAATGGTTCCCGGAGGTGAAAAAAACACATTAAATTTAAAGGGAAAACAAATTAATTTCTCCATAAAAACATAACAATAAAGAAAAATAAAAACAATGTAAAGTCTTTTAGATACGTAATACATGAAATAAGAAAGTAGTATTTTTTGGGTATGTATTCAAAAAATATATTTACCCAAAATAATTAAAAATTTTTTTGTTTGGTTTGAGATATCAGTTTCAGTCATTGTCATTTTTAATTTTTTTTTCAAATAATTAGAACTTTTTACAAAGCTATCATAAAAATCCTGTTTTATTTTGAGGCTTTCAAGCTTCGAATGTCGTTAAATAATTAATACAAATATTTTTGGGATATTTTGTTGAAATAATTTTTGTACAATTTTTTTGTCCACTTATTCAATATTTAATTTTATAAGTAGTAGTATTTCCTTATATAAGCTCGGAATTTTCTACTGACCTTTCCACAAATTAACCATTCTAATCAAACATATTTTTGGATAAACACATTTCAAAAAAAGAGTAGTGCATTCTCTAAAAATAATTTTCCTTCAATCAAGTCTATTTCATTATGTCTCTAACTGACATTAGCTAATATAGTAATAATAATTTTAAACCATTAATTGTCCAAACATTCATTTAATAGAGAATATGTATATTCAAAATAAACTACTCTATTTTGATTTCACTTATTCCATAGAATTTTGTATCATAAAAATCTCATATGATCAAAACTGTTAAAAAGGAATATTACATTGTAAAAAATGATATTTTAAAATAAACTAGGAATAAGGAAATAGTAGCCCGTGGATGACATACAGCCTGTTAAGAATTTTTTATTGGCCCACCAATACAGTCAGAAAATACCACCTTGAACTCTTATTTCCTTTCTTTGCACGACCGAAAATTTATTTCGTATTTTCAATCGAGACAGCTACGTCAATACGCATGCGCAATGTAGATATGACATGTAGTGCTTTTTCTTTTGATCGAGTTTATTTCAATTTTAACAATGCAACCGTAAGTATGAAAATTTCAAACTTCAGCGAAACCATAAACCTCTGTAAAAGCCTAAGGAAGAATGGACAGACAAATATTTTTTGGGAAATACAGGAAATAATAAAACAATAATTATAATTTAGTTCTGAATGATAATCTTGCTTAAGGAGTGCAATCTAAAATGACGCCACGAAAAAAAATCTAAGGATCAATCAACACCAATCTTTCAATTTAAACAGAAATGGACTTGAAGGTATAGATATGAAAATAGAACAGTAAATAAATTGAATAGAACTGCTATTATTTTATTAAATTTATATTTATTGATTTTTAAGTTCAAATATGTACCACTTTTGAAACGCAAAAATAACAAATGAATGCAAATCATTTAAAAAGGTGTGGCCCTCTTCGCAAATCTCCGCTTCTACAAAATTGCCTCTGACCCAAAGCAAATGTCCATTTCTGACTTAACCACATGACTTTCTTCACTGCTTTGAACTGACCACGACAACTTTGTATCATAATCAAGATTCTTAATCTCTTTTGTGTGTACAGCTCACTAAATGCTCATTTATATATATAATCCCTACTCTTAGTTCACTCTCTCCCTATATATATCTTGTTCAATTTTTCAATCGTTAATAAAATACTTTCTATTCATCCATTCAAGTTCAAATATATTTTTTTAAACTTGTAGTGAATGATACTTGATGTCAATACAGTTTTTTTCAAATATTAGTTCATTAATTAAACTTTATTTTTTAATTTTAAATTTATTTTACATTATTTCTGACGAATTTCTGCAACAGATGGTGCCAGTAAATTTTTCTAACAAAGTAGGAATTGACGTTAATATTACTTGTTTACATAGTGAAGTTATTGATAGCTCCATTGAATTTTTCAAACACAATATAACTTTCAATCAAACACATTTCGACATAAAATACGTAATTTTATGAATGCTAAATCAACTTAGAAAAATTAGAGCATCTCTGCCTCAGTACAAATATTCACTTAATAATATTCGGGAATAGCCGTAATAGGAAAAGGAAGAACTATCAATAAATTTTTCATTTAGTCACATGTTTGTTAACTCATTTAGAATATCCCCCTGTATGATATTCATAATTAAATATCTATCTCTTAATTTCAGTTCAATTAAGCAATTGTATATTTGTTACTTAAATGATTAATTTTTTATTAACATTAGTACGAAAAGATGTTCAAAATGACGCGTATCAAGTCCCGATTACGTGTTAATTCATTTCAGATGTGTATTCCTTTTATCATACATGAATAATGAAGCGGTAATGTGTTTAATAATACATATATGAATGGCATCCATTTAATCTATTTCATTATCATGATTGCAATTAGATATTTTTTTCGCCATTTCTCCCACTCAGCAAAAAGAGTGAATATGTCATCATAAAGAAACGTACATGATTACACGAAAGCTTAGTCCGTAGTTTGCAAAATCTACACGTTGCTCACTCAGCCCTGGTGTTATCGGTACCAGTACGCACCTAGTCCTAACGAGGTCAAAGAAGCGTTAAGCAAGCTTCATTCATTAATATTAAACACCGCTCATGCATAGGAATGAAATGATATTAATTAAGTTCTTACTCGAGGCTGCGTTGGCTGGATATCAAGGTTGGCGACATGGAAAAAAAAATCGCCAAGGATTTTTGATGGAATAATTCATTTTGAGGATGGTGATGTCCAGCAGCCCGGAATATATGCCGATGGGGTGAAACTTTGTTTGTCATCGTTGAGGGCGACGAGTTATTTTTTCCTATGTTTGACGGTGATATCTCCTGCGCTGAATATTAGGTAGTAACATATTTTATGAATGAATAAGTCGAGTGATAAGGGGCATTAATTTTCGGGTAAAATTTATATTTCGCATGAGAAAATTATGAGAGAAGGCGACAGGTTTAGTTTTGTATTTTCGTCAGAAGGTTGTTTCAATATTTGTTTTTTAAACTTTGATAGTGATTTGTCTTGATTTATTTGACTAAAGTCGGAGTAAATCAGAACGGCAAGCTTTTGACGACCAAATATAAAAATTTCCTCTAATACTTCATCATCACGTATCAGGAAATATTTGATGACTTTTAATATGTTATTTAACAACCAATTTAGCTTGTAATATCACCAAACTATATGTCTTTCCTTGGAGATAGAACTAAAACAAATCACATAGAAACAGAGAGTACAACGTAACTTTAATCTTTAATCAAATTGAGTGTTTCCAAAACCACGTCTCGTCTTTCAATTAGTATTTTTGGCAAGGCAATAGCCCTTCTTAGTCTATCCACTTAAACTAATGTATAAAATACCATTTTGTTTGTGCCATTTTCAGTTTTTTTTCTTACATAATTATAGCCAGTTGATATATCGTCCGAAATTCCCTGTTTCTTGGAGAATACAATCGGAAATAACAGTTGACAAAATGATTAGAAAGTTTGAAGTGGGTGTAGTTTGACGAATGTTCAACAAGAGTTTGTGGAAAATGTGGTTTACAAATTGTGGCTGACGAAATTATGGTTTATAGAACTTGGATGTGTGTGTGGTATTCCAAATGACAGGGGCAGCTGTAAGAAAGAGTGGCAATGGTCGTCCGAGGAAAACAACAAGTGATGACCGGCATATCGTTTAACAGGCGAAAAGGGACTGGAGCCAGATATTCGGTAACATTACTCAGCAGCTGCGTACTGCAACCAGTTTATTGAGGAGAGTTGCATAATGTTAAGGATTAAAAAAAGGTTGGACATCTCATCAATGGAGTCATATTCTGTGAATTGATGTGAATCGTTTCAGTCTGAGCAACGATTCTCAGTGCCAATTAAAATGGAACTAAATAAAGGTACGATATTATCCCACTAACATTGAAGGCCTATTTCTCTGAAATCTCATTACGAACACCCAATGGATTTGTTTGGTTTTTTTAAAGCCATCCATTGTATAGCAGTAAGAATGATTGATGTTAGAGGAGGAATGAACTTGATTTGAAATTCTTGGATGTCATGATATGTGTTAAAGGATATGCGATCGAAAAATATCTGTAAATATATACAAATGAAGAATTAGAAGATGTGGGCGTACGTAAGCAATTCTAATGAGGATGCGGAAATTTTCCCCTGCTTCCAAAAATTACCACAAGTCGATTTGTGTGCAGAAATGGAAGTGAGAGTCGTCGGAATTACCTTTTCGGCGTAATGTTAAAATAATAAACATTTAAAATGTGCTATTGCGTTATTTTTGCTTGATGTTTGGCAATTATCGAGAAGCAGAAAACTAAAAATCATTAGAAAGAAAAGGGAAAAAACTTAATGTATCCATTTATTAACATTTGTAGGGTCTTCGAAATAATTTATGGGACACATTCTAAGATTCACTACAATTTAGCGATAGATGTAACGTTGAAACGCGTGGGCATTTTAAAAGAATAGATATGTTACCGTTAACGTGTGAAATCCATTATTTCATAGAATAACAAGGTATTTCATGAAATAACTAGAAAAGTCTGTTAAAGTATATAAAATTACTGAATTCTATGGCTTAACTAGGTATTCTTTAGAATAACGATTACTTGAATGTTAAAGTATGAAATACAGCACTTGAAAGATCTTTGAACTAGTTATAGCTGTTTTTAGTTAATTTTGAACTACTTATACCTATTGGCTCATTTAAAAAAAAATGTGCAGTTGTAAAAAGTGTGATTATTTGTAAAATAATATGCAATGCAATTCGAAGTGTCATCATAGCAATCCTAGCTCTAATAATAATGGAAAAATAAAATAAAGGTATTTCATAAAAGTTAAATTAATATTTTATTTGTAATTACAAAAGTTTAACACAATGCTTTTATGAAGTAATAGTTGTTCTTCCCAGTATGTATTTTTTATAGTAATTAAATGTAACAATTTCTGCAACATATTTTTTTTATTTACTTTCTGTTTAACCAATGTTCGCAATATGAAAAATAGTAAACTATATCATCTGCTTTTCTTTATTATTTTTCAATTAGAGCAATAGGGAAAAAATGTATTTTTTGACAGATTTTAGCTATTCATGATCAATTAATTTGTAAAATAACTTTGAAATTGTTTATTTTTCGCTTTAATGGTGTACCATTAGTTATTTCATAGGATAACCATTTATTTTATAGAATAACTAGTTGAAATAAGAAATTGTTCATGTATTATATACTTTAACCAACTTGTCTAGTTATTTCATGAAATACCTTGTGATTGATTCTATGAAATAACTGAACTATGCTCTTTAAAGGTAACATATACACAGACCGTAACATTGAATTCTCCAAATGACATTTTGTAGATGTTAAATATGGGTTAATTTCCTTTAAATACCACATTCGTTGATTTAATAAATATCTACGAACAAAGAACAGATCAAACAACCCACTAGTGTAAGTAATACTATTATGAAGACGTTTATTTTATTGTCCCCAAATGTGTGCATCCTGTGCTTTATAGCAAGCTGTCAATCACGCGTTTCCACTCATTTGATTGGTTAACCTCTCCCCTAATTCTCTGTTCTTTACTGCCACGCAAAATGGAATATCTATTTACTGCTGAGCTATCCGATGAATTGAACAGTTCCTGGAATAAATTAATAGCCAATATATTCATTTGCCAGACTTTTAGTTTAATATTAATTCTGAAATGTTTCATCTGGTAAGTTACCGAAGCCCTCAACAGGGAGATTTCCATAAACTCTTACACCGAAGAGAGATATCCGCAATTCCTGTCTCAACTAATTTCACTTTTGCGAAACTTATGATCTTTATAATTAATGGGCGCACACAGAAAACAATTGATTATTCATTTCAACATGTTAAATGAAATTCTGGACTTTGGAATAAATCTTATTCCATTATGCATTAAATTTCGTAAATTTACAATGGTTTCGCCCAGTGTTCGGGTGTATCATTTCGAAGGATCAATTCAATATTCTTGTCAATTATGTAAGCCTTATGACTAATTAAGTTGGGGAGTTTGTTTGCTTTCAAAAGTCGCTGGGGGGAGCGAATGCTTGTGGCAAAGATTGCTTGGTTCCGAGAATCGAAACGATCGGGTAACGGATTGATAAACGTGTTAGGAAAAGATGTAATTGTAAACAAAGAATCTGGTTGATCAGAACTTAGTTAATTTTTTACCAGAAAGTTTGATTGTTAGAAAATGTTATATTCCGTGTCATTTAATCTATTTTTAAACAAAGGTCACTTCTAACTAAGAGAGATTTGGTGTATCATTCCTAACTTTAACAGAGTACAACTAATTCTTATTTTAAATGTAGAAAATAAAAATAAAAAATAAAAGAGAAGATACTATTCATGTAGTAATAAAAGAGATTCGACCGTTATAAGTGATATAAAGAAGAAAGTAAAAATAGTATGATATATAAAGAAAGAAATTGAAGATGATATAAAGAAGATTATACATGAAAATGATATACAAAGATGATGATTTATGAAAAAAATTTCAAGTGGATGATGTATAAAGAAAGAAATGAAGATGATATAAGGATGATGATATAGGAAGATGAAATATGGATGATGATCTTGGAAGATGATATATGAAGATAACATAAAGGAGATAATATATGAAGTTATACAGAGGAGATGATATACGAAGATAATATAAAGATGATATATGAAGATAGTATAAAGGAGATAATATATGAAGATTATATACAGAGGATGATATACGAAGATAATATAAAGGAAATCATTTTTGAAGATGATATAAAAATGGGATGATTTTTGAAAATGAAATAAGGATGGGATGATGTAAAGATAATGATAAATGAAAATGAAATAAAGAAGATGATATGTAAAATACGATAGAAAAAAATGATAAAAAGAAGATGATATTTGAATATAATATATGAAAGTGACAGGACGAAGATGATAAAAAGATGAAACATAAAGAGGAAAAAAATATTAAATATTAAATATGTATCCCTTAAAATATTTTTGAAAATTATTTTCATGCAGATATTAACCTGAAATATCTGCATACCTGAAATATCTCATCTTCATACCTGAAAGCAACATACATGAACAAACTGTTTACTGTTTAACTGTAGCTTCATCTCTCTATATAAAAGTGGATGTTTATATATATGACCTCGCTTCACTCCAGAACGTCTCACTATAAAAACTGGCATGTATATGTACTTTTTGTGGAGAAGGTTTTTGTACTATCCTCTTTGTTGCAGTTCCCCGCCAGGTAGGGCTACAACAAATCAACTTCTGCGCCGTTCAGTCAATCGCCAACTTGCCAACAGGGTAGCCAAAAATGATACCAACCTGGCACTATCATCAACATTTCGCTATGTTTCCACTGAATCGCCCTTATAATAAAAGAAATGGCGTTGCTTACGAACCTTACAATTTTAACATAAAATAAATACAACAGAAAGTAATATTAACGTATTACACATCCAGATATAAATTATTTGCATTAACTGAAGAGTTCATTAACAAAATGTGTAACGTTTTTTATTTTTGTTAAAAGATATAACGGGGGTTTAAAAAGTCAATAAGAGTTAGGGACGTTATAAATAAAAAAAAAAAAAAAAACCCCCCTTTTTTTATCATTTTTTGATTTAAGTTTAACATTTAACAAAGGGGGGGGTTTTGTTCACTGGAAGAAAGGCATTTTTTTTTTTTTGTTTAAAAATTACGTAAAATTAACTCAATAAAAACTCTTTATCCTTCAATCTGTATTGTTTAATTTTTCAGTTCACCCGTGTTAACAACGGATATACCAGCTAGTATTCCTTAAAATTACTGGGATCCACAAACCGATCTTTCAAAAACTGCAGCATGGAACAATGTGGGATGTGACTCTTTCATTCAATGGACTTAATAATCATTATAAGGCGAGATGTATAAGTTAGGGGATTGTGCTACCGAACATTCCATTTCATATTTGATTTCGCTGGTTCACCATAGTTCCAAACGTAAATCAAGTGAGCGGGTGAGTGAATATTAACGTCGCACTGTTCAGCTACACGAGAACTTTCAACGGCGGATCTCGTAATTTGGCCCAGGAAAGAGGGAGGGACCAAAGCTGGCCCCCCTTTCCAATTACCCCCCAACGAGGACTTTTGAGCTCGGAAAAATTTGTGCCCTGCCCTACACGGTGGGGGTTTTTTGGGGATTTTTCCGAACTCGCATCCCGCCATGATCCAACCTTGACACAGGGGTACCCCACCCCCAAACGTAAATCAAAGTAACTTAAATTTGCATGTTTCGTTTCAAATAGTAATATGTTTTATATTTATAATTCCGTTTGAAGAAAGCTGAAAATGCCGCAAATAATAGAAAATCAGACTGATTGAACTGGAATGAAAATAAGCTCATTGGAAAAATTGAAAATTACATAAATTTGGAGTTTAAATATATGGAAATACAATTCCCCTTTTTAACAAACCCCCATATTGAGGATTTTTTTATATAACTAACTTTCTGGAACCTTAAACATTTGCGATTTTTCTTCGTAGAGTAAAACATCTATGGCAAAGTGTATTTTCTATACAAGCGAAGTTTTTCTTCGGTGATAAAATTTTAGTTCTCCCTTTTTTGAAGTATTTTGCAGAAAAAATTCATGTATTTCTCTCTTCCAACGCATTTTATGATCTAAATCTTGAACTGGTTTTAGATCCTAACTCGCTGAAACATGTGGGCGTTTCATCAAAAGAGGTGCAACCTTTAACCCCAATGCTAGTTCAATAGTATCTTCGATATTCTCTTTCACCCTCAGTGGAGTTGTTCCGTATCCCCGTGTTCTAATTATAAAATAATGTATGTTTAATATTCTTGTATGCTAAATAAAATGTGTAAAATTCATTAATTTTTAGTATAAATTTTTTTCTAAATTTTAAGCCGGCGTGTTTCATGGCTCCTTTTTCTTGTTCCCTTGCAGTTTTTCCCCACTTTCTTTCTTTTTGATGAGCAAGATACATAAAAACCGTAGATATGAATTTACAAAAAGGTGTGAATAATTACTTTTTTTAAAATATATAGTGATTATGATTTAAAATTTGTTTTATGTGCTTTTATAAAGAGTATATATTGAAGGTAAACTTCTATAACTTAATTTTTTTCTATATAACGAAGAACTTTTTCGGGATTTATGACTTCGTTATATAGAGGTCCGACTGTATTTCAGAAATAATGCTTACGTGGTTTATGAGAACCTCATATTCCTTTAGTTATAATTGAGTACATTCTTCACACAATTTTATGTTAGTTTTCTTTCAGGTATATGTCATTTTTCAGAAATTAGCTGAGAGTACGTCTGAATCTATCCATTAGCTTGGCGTTTCTCAAGCTATGAGGCGCGTCCCCTAGGGGGGTCAAGATAACCCTATGTGGAGGTGCAGGCATATTGAAAGTGAGAAAAATAAAATTTAATAAATTATCATTTAGTGGCAGGAAGCAAAGCAAAAATACACTATGAAGCCAATAAAAAAATAAAGCCACATATTCACACTCATATAGTTATATAAATGTATCAGTACGACAGAAAGTTATTAATAATTAATTTATCAATACTATATATATATATATATAAATTAAAAACAAATTTAGAAATTACTAGTGACTTCCATGGGCTTATCATATGCAAAATTTAATACTTATCTTGATAATTGATGCTATTTATAATTAAAGTCGTATCATAGCTTTATCATCGAAGTTCATTAGTATTACATTTAATACATAGTTGCTATGGGGGGGGCGTGAGAAAGTTATGACTGAAAATTGGATCGCAAATATTGAAAATTTGTGAAGCACTACATTAGCTGATTAAAACTTCAAATTTTGCATATTTTTTAATTTGTATTTATTGTACTTAGAGAATGTGTTTAACATAAATATTTCTCATAGATGTCTCTCCTCTCCTTGCCTATGCCTTTTTATACCATCTAACCAAATTTCGTTTTATCGAAATATTAAGAGGAAATAGTGGAAGGAAGATCCCAGTTGAAATATTCCTGGCTCATTTGTTATCCCCTCTCGAATATGGGAGATGACAAGAAGTTGTTTATTTGGATTTAAGGCACTACACGGCACTGTTATTTGTCCATTATATTAAATCCAATGATTGACGCAAAATGTTTCGGAATCCGTTGCTGTTTTGTTTTATTTTTAAGCATCACTCTCTTTATTGTAACCAGTTACGTGAGAGCTGCACAATGTTTTTGATAAACGTCGCCTTGGGAATTTTATCTATTTGTAATAATATAAAGTTGCTTCTGCCTGACAGATTGCGCTGGAATAAATGGATTCCGGAACACTATCCTTGACAAATTATTTCTAAATGAATTTTGTGACATGGATCAGGCATACCGAAAGCTGCATCTTTTTAAAATCATTGCATTCGTTATAAAAAAATAGTAAATATAAGGTAAATAGAATAATGCAGTGTTTCTGCAAACTGTGGGGCGCGGGCACCTAGGGGGCGTGATAACCCTACAAGGAGGACAGTATATCGAAAAGTCGAAAACAAACATTATTTTTAAAAATTATTCATTTACTGAAAGGAAGCAGAAAAAATAATACATTCTGACATAATAAAAATAAAATACATATTTACACTGATATAATACACTTATAAATGTATTCAGTACTGCACCATGTATTTCATAATTAATTCAACAGTACTAAGTCAAGAACAAGTTTAATAATTACCAGTGACTTATGGGCACGTCATCAAATTATGTACAAATTTATACTTATCTTGATAATTTGTACGATTTATTATAATTAAAGTCGTATTGTAGAATTACATCAGAGTATATTATCATTAAATTCAATACATTATTATTGTATGTAGAGGCTGTGATGAAAATTATGAGTTGAAATTTGGTCGCAGTATAGAAAATTTGAGAAGCACTAGAATATTGAAAGTTTTATCAAATTTAGTTAGCTAATTTCATATTGTCTATAGCTGTACCCCTATTTAATTTTAGAATCAATGTAATGAGACAAATGCACTATTAATTTTTCCCAATTTTTTTTAAAATTAGGATATAAGTGCTTGTTTGTTTTTATGCAACCTGAAATTCATGTCGGTCAACTTTCAAAAAAAATTTTTTGTTGATCTTCATCAAAACAAATTTTTTCGAATATATACCGATTGTGATATAAGGGTTTTCCCCAAAAGAAAAGGGGGGTTTTCCCTTACGTCAGAAGAGGGCCAAAAAAGGAAAAAAACCGAATTTTTTAAAACTAATAAGTTGGCCTAAAAATAAAATCATAAAAAAAATTTCAATTTTTTAAAAAAATCATGATTTTTGGATAGTCGAAAATCTTAAATCAATGTGAGGATTGTCAATGTTACATTGAGATTGAGTGGATGTGTAAAGTGAATGAGGTTTATTAATGTTGCACTACGAAGCAACACGAAATATACTGGCAACTGAACTCGTGATTTTGAGGCTCCCTGAACAGACGAGGATGACACCTGAGCTGGCACCCCAACTCAAACTACCACACCATACTAACGGCAGGACTTTGAGCCGTGACAGATTTAATGCGCATGAAGCTCCCTTGACGTTGGGTCTTCTGAGGAACAGGGGCTCGAAAGCATGACACGCAGGTCACGAGTACGTGATCATAAACACTAGGTAACTGAGGGTACGTGGAAGATTGGAGAATGGATTTCCAGCTCGCAGGCATCATCTTCGTCATCTTATTGGTTAAAAAATATGAGGTCTAATGCTATTAGCCTTCGTTTTACCCTAATACGTAAAATTAATAAATTAACCGTTTTCTTTGATAATGTTCCATTTTATATTATATGGAGATATTTACCACTTTCAAAGTAATTATCAGGCTGTCAAGTATGAAATGGAGCCTAAAATGCACATAATTGAATTCGATTTTTTATTTCCAATAAAAACTAAGATTTTAAGCTGAACTGTTAAATTTTTTTTCAAGCTGAAATATACGTTAATAAGAGGAAAATATTTACATTTCACACGACAAACAAATTATGCCAAAATAGGGCGTCTGAATGATGTTATGTGCAATTGAAATAATTAACACGAACTTTGCTCCATTTCATAGTTGACAACCTAATTACTTGTAATTTATTTAACTACGCAAATTTCTACTAACAAAATGATGGCAATTTCAAAGAATTTTTGGAGAAATCTTCGTAGATAAAAATCTCATAGCAGATTACATTCACTATTATAACTTTGCCAAAAATGGACTTAAACAGCTTTCAAAGAAAACGACTCAAATAATCATAACAAGAAAAAAATATTATCGCGTTTGTGTGTTGCCAATATAACGAAAATAATCTTTCAATGCAATGTTACACAAAGGTATATTATAATTCCCTTTTAAATTTTAAAATGTTAGACATAATGAATTTGGAGAATTTGCAGAGTTATATATATATATGCATATATATACTCATGTGATAGCAGAACTTTTAAAATTCATTGGTACTTCAGTTTATTTTATAATGAAAGCGCGCGAGACAATTTCTCTCTCTCTCTCTCTTACTTCCAACAGAGAGAAAGAGTGAATGAGTTTTGGTTTTATGGCGCAGAGCTAATAGAGAAGAAAGTATGTTAAAATAACAACACAGTCAAAACCATTCCACTATGAAATGTTTCTTCTGCATGCATATAAAGAACTTTATTCAAAGCTCTTACAGGCTGAGAGAAAAAGGGCGAATAAATGATATTTAGTATATGGTAATGAAGTGTAAATAGTTCCGACCAGTAGCAAGCCGGATATTTTTTTCATCTTTTGAGAGGTTGTTAAAATATGAAATATTGTAATGAAAAGAATTTGGAGGAGTAACTTTAAAGGAGTAAAATATCTTATGTTCATGAAAAATTGCCATATATGTGCCCATAGTATATGACAATAAATCAGAAAGAGGAAACAGATTAAGAAACAAGTGCTGAATCGGGCAATGATTTGAATTTTTTTTCTTTTATTTATACAATTTGTAATTTGAATATGAAAAATATTAATAAATAAAGACAACATATAAGAATTTTAAATTTATAAAATTAGTATCTAAATAAAAAATTCAAATTTAAAGAAATGGAATTGGCAGACTTTCACTGGAAATAATTAAGGATGAAACTAGAGAAGGCAATCTTTCCTTTTTCAAAAGAAAAAAAAAAGTATTTTTCATAGTGAACTAAGTACTCTGCTGTTTGATTCAGGGTGAAATTTCTAAGAAAATATTTAAACATGTATGGAAACTGAAGCCTATTGAGTTGCTTTTATCGGGTAAAAAATTCAATTTTACGAAAAATTTCTTTATTTAGCTTTTTAGACTTATGGAGTTCAGAAAACTAAAATTCTGGGGACTCATTTTAGTGATTTTTAATATCCGTATTCCTTTGCCGAGTATTAGTCTTAACTTATAAAGAAATTATTCCAAAATTTTTTTATGAATAAGTACATGGCTTCAATACATTTAGGTAAAAAAAAATATATCGCAGATTTTGCAAATTTTACTCATCTAAAATTTATTACAAGATGAAAATTTAGCTATCTGCACTACTCGATTTCAAATGTTTGAATTCAAACAAAAAAAATAATATTGTATTTTGAAAAATAAATAATTTTTAGGTATTGATTTCTTCCACTTTTAATTAAAAAAAATAACCGTTACTCCTTTCCTAATTATTTTGGTTTAAAAGTGAAATTAGAAATCCTTTTAGGAAAATGGCAAAATCTTCAAATGCGAAAGAGAATTACTCAAACATTATCCATAACTGTCTTCAAAAGTAGCGATCCCCTCAGGGGGCTCCCCTTCTTTAGGTGGGTACGGATGTCACAATCCCGAGGTACCCTAGTGATCTTTTCCAAAGGAGGGTTTACTCTCTTTGGTAAACACGGGTGTCACGACCCCAGGGTACCCCAGTGATCCTTCTCTATTTTCGACCCTCCATCTTGTCATTCAATTTCTTCTTTTCCCGTCCAGACCACAGACCTATGAATGTTTGGCGCAGTATAGCCAAAACTGGCTCTTGCGCTATAAAACACCAAACTCAACTCAACTCAACTCAAAAGTAGCGATGTCTTCTTTCTAAAAAAACAAAGCTTTTGATATATGAAAAAAAGGCTACAAAAAACATAAGCAAAACTTTTTGCTTAAAGAGAAAAATCTCCCTTTCCCTTCGTTAAGAATCGTGAAGTCGAACTGTAACATAATCAAGTTTAGAAGAAAAAAAACACATATGCGCGAGTTAAAAAATAAACACAATATCAATGAAACCCGGAAAGGAAAACATAACCTTCACTCTACTCTGTTTTTTATCCTAAGAAAAGAAGTTAGATTGAGAATGAATCAACGAAAGCTCTCAATCAATAAAGAAGAATAACAGCGAAATCTTTTAGAGATGCCGGACTCTATCAGGATATTTTTCCATCAGTGTCAAAACCTGCAGATGGATTCGAACTTGTAGCGTATGGCAAATTTGAGAAATGTCAGGCTAGCTAATGGATAAAAATTCTTCTGATATTTTTTGAGCTATTAGTTTAGTATTAAGGTGTGCGACTACGTTCGGAACCGTGATTTTAAAAAAGCGCATAAAAGGATAATTTTCATGATATTTAATGTCACTTAGATTAGAATACATGTATACAATTGTTTTAAGGACATTATGACAAAAAAAATTTATTTAAATACAATATTTTGGCAAAAAATTAACTTAGAATAATTTGTTTTCAATACGTTCTCCTTTTGTGAAAAATGTTTCTATTATAATAATATTTTGCTTGTATATAGCTCAGACCTCTGTACAGAAGCTCAACTACGGTTTTAGAAAAATTCACATTTTTTTCAGAGTTACAACCCATTGAAATAATTATCGGCGTTTTTTTTTCTTAAAATTTCTCCTCTCTGTTGTCGAAAAACATGGATAAAACCACTTCTAAGTTATACATTTCAAAAAATTCTAGTTGAGCCTCCGTACAGAGGTCTGAGATGTACTAAGCAAAATATAACTTAATAGAAGCATTTTTCATAAAAGGAGAATTTTTGAAATGGGTCGTTCTATGTTTATTTTATGCAATATTTACTTAAATAGTTTTCTACTGTACATTTCTTAAAAATATTTTTATATACTTTTTCTAATCTGTGACACTAAATGTCATAAATATTATCCATTTATATGCTTATGCAAAATCAAGGATCCAAACGTAGTCGGATACCTTAAGCAGATTTGAGTATACATTTTATTGCTGGAGGGCCATCAACAAATAAAGGTAAAATGACGAGATAATTGTTTATTTTTTTTCAACTTTAAATAATGTAAAATATCAATTTTGAAGTCTTCAAACTTTCCTAAATGTTTTTCTGTTTCCTTGTATTTTTTTGTAACGGGGTACTCACGTTAGTGAGCTTCAGGGTTAAGGATCTTGCTGACGAGTAGTAGTTTCGATTCCTGATATTACAAGAGACACATGGTGCAGAATAATAGGTACCCCTGCACGTTCCCTAGTACTGAGTCCATTTCCTGTTAAGGTGGATTTTAAGAAAAACGATAAAATGTGGATGAATGTTGAGCTTCGAAGCAATTCAAGGGCTATTGGCAGAATGCCCAATGGAACCAAACTGATCCAAATGGGCCCCATCCTCGCGAAAAACAATCACCCCTTAATCAATCATTATTGCGCAAATAATATATATATATATATATATATATATATAATTGCTTTTCATTAATTTCAAGACTTTTGATTCTCTTGGAAAAAGATCTGTAAAATAGGGAAATTTCTGTTAATTTTTTTATCGTTTTAATATGGTTTTGGGAATTTTCTGCTTTAAAAAATTTGGAAGAATTCGTTTCAGAATAGTAATCAGTGTTTTTAATCATACGCTCTGAGTTTTCATATACTTGAATTTTTGTTTATTTTTTATATACTTTTAATTTTTGTTTATTTTATTTGGTTTTTCTTACCGAGTTGTAAGGGGAAGGTTAGCGCTTCAAACTAGTTTAACCCCACTTTTTCGGTCCTAAGTCCGAAATTGCTTTCTGACTCGCTAGGTTCTTTTTTATAGTTCTTTTTTTTGTATTTTTTTATAAATTTGATCTTCATGTTTTGCTTTTATATTTTTATTACGTTATTTCTTGTTATGTTCATTATCTATTATTTCTAGTTTTTGTGATATATTATACAAATTTCTTTCATATATATATATATATATATATATATATATGCATTAAACACACAGGTTACATTTTTTGGTACTTGTAGACCAACACATTTACATAACTATATTTTAAAATCCTTAATGACCAATCAAATTTTATGACCATTCAAAACTTTTTGCATGTAATCTGGTTTGCATCTAATATTAAATATTTAAACTCTAATGTGTGAGAGTGAGTGAGTGAATATTAACGTCACACTGGTTTAGCTACACGAGGGCTTTTGGCGACGGACCACGTAATTTTGAGCCATGTAGGGCAGCGATGCACGTTAAATCTGTCGAGAGCTGAAACGACCTCCCGTTGATGTGGTGTGGTAGTTAGGAGAGGGGGAGCCAGCTCAGGTGACATCCACGCCACTTGACCATGTTCAAAATTACATGGTCCGTCGCCAAAAGCCCTCGTGTAGCTGAACAGTGCGACGTTAATATTCACTCACTCACTCGTAATTTTGATCCATGGTCTAGTGATGAGGATGACACCCGAGCTGACACCCCTTCTCCTAACTATCGCACCACACCAACTCTACGACGTTTCAGCTCTCGACGGATTTAACGTGCATCACACCCCTACACGGCGGGTTCTTAGGGATACTGGGCTCGAACTCGTGATATGCCAGCCACGATCCGATATCTTGACCACTAAGCTACCTCCGTCACCTCTAACGTGAAAATATGTATCTTTTGAATTAACGTAGTATTAGTGGGAGTTATGAGTAATGTGTAGGAGTTGTGATTGCTGAAGGAGAAATGAAAAATTGTTCAGAAATTGAATTCCGTTCTTCAATTTGATGTATTAATACGATGCTCTTGAGTGAGTTTTTGATGATTTATGCAATGTGTTCAGATGTTTTGAGGTATTTCATTTGGGAATATACTGGGTTCTTAATTTGAATGTTCAAATTTTAGAGATTTTTCCTTTCTATACTACCATTTTAAAGATGGATGTATCATCTTTGATGTCTGACAGTTCAGTTAGCACTTAGTGTTTTTAGAATTTAAACATTTTTACGTTATAATATCTTTCAGAATGCGATGGCGAATAACTTAAATTTTAGGTATTCACTTTAAAAAAAAATTTTAATTTTAAATTTTTGAGAATTTGGATATTTCCAAATTAGCTTACCAAGTTACAATAGGAGATGGGTTGGTGCCATCAAACTAGTTAAACTACATTAACGGTCATAAGTTTGAGGTTGCACTTAGATATTTTATAAATTTTTAATTTTGTTTGAAAATATTGGAATTTTATCATTTTTTATATTCGCCATTGATATTTTGAAATGGGATTTTGTATTCAAGGATTCATATAATTTCAAAATTTGCTTAATTATAGAATTTTGATTGATTTATATATATATATATATATATTGTGTGTGTGTGTATTTACAATAATTCACCTACATTTTCTCTCGAGGGATAATGATTGATAATAGTCTTGAGCCCTCCAAGACTTTGCATGATAATTTAATATTTTTTGCCCGCGTTACGGGAAATATCTACAACTTTATCTTCCAAGAAATTCAGACACGTTCACGTTTTTAAAACAAGAGGACTAATCATAAAAACCTTTATTTTAAATTACATCAACTCCCGGTTAACCATAACAATAAAAAGTTGAGATCTCTGCAGCGAAAAGAGAATACTTTTGTGAATGTGTTGAATGTTCTCCTGTCAAAGATTCTTTATCCCTCAATGACGGTTAAATGTTAATAAATTCCATCCCAAAATGTCACATTATAAGTTAGTTAAAGATGCTCTAAAAATCATGCCAAATTATTTCATATATATATATACACTTTAATGGAGAACATCAGTTAATCTGCAGATTAGCAAGGTAATCTACACATCAACTGCTATGAAGTTTTAACGGTAACGTATACATATTAAACATATAGTTCTTTAAGAAGTAAGAAACAAAATTATATATTAATCGCTAACATAAAAATATACGACTAAAACATATGATACAAATAAAACTGTAGAGCCTGACTAGTATACCAAAAAATTGAAGCAATAGATAGACCAAGGAAAAAAAGGGGGTTTTTTTACTAAAAGAAAAAGAGAAAACAAAGTTAAAAAAGCAATCTTAAATAAATTAAGAAGTAAATCTTCAAATAATTAATGCATAAAAGTGTAAGCAAAAAATTGAGACGAGTTCCGTGCATTGTGTTAAATAAATAAATAAAAACGTGCACTAGAGATTTAAGGAAAAGCGAAAAGGAAACAAGAAAAAAAACCTTTGAACTTTGAAAACTGAACTTTATGTCCGATTTATCCTTTGCTCTTTTTAAAAAAGGAAACACTACATAAATATTTGAATTGTTAACTAAATTTATAGCAACAATTTACAAGAAATATCGATGAGCTCAGTATGGCAATGTTCCTCGAACTGTGGGGAAGGCCCACCAGGGGGCCGTGATAACTACGGGGGGCGCGGGCATATTAAAAAGTCGAAAATAAAAGATTTTTTTTTCAAAAAAAATTTAATTTACTGAAAATAAGCAAACAAAATACACTGGTGTGCAAAACTTAAGCAACAGGTGGGTTTATTGCCATAACTTCACAAAAAATCATCTGAGAGACATGAAATTCTGAAATGAGGGAGAGTATTATGTACGTAAAGGATGACGAAAGCATCGGTGCTGAAAAAGGAATAAAACGCATGCGGTATGGAATCAAACAAAAACAAGCTTTATTGAACGCATAGTATCGTGACTCATGATTGTCTATCCAACAGGAAGAACATCAAGCAGATGTTCCTTAATATGGTATATGCCCTCCCCTTACTACAATGGTTGCTTTGCACCGTCTCCGCATACTCAGAACCAGCTGGTGCAACATTTCTTGAGGTAGGAGTGCCCATTCCTCAATCAACATCTGCTTGAGTTGTTGGTTGTTCTCCGGATGATGTAAGCGTGTGGCAATACGTCTCCCCAAAGCATCCCACACATGTTCGATGGGATTTAAATCTGGAGCACGCTGGCCAATCCATTCGAGTGATATCTTCACTTTCCAGCAGCTCCTCAACAGCAAGAGTGCGATGTGGCCGTGCATTGTCATCCAAAAAAAGGAAGTCTGGGCCAATGGCACCTCGGAAAAGATGCACATGGGGAAGAAGTACCTCCTCACAATAGCGATCCCGGTTACAGCCCCCTCTGTCGAAAATGTGAAGCTCAGTTCCACCGTTCAGCATAATACCAACCCAGACAAGAACTCCAGGACCACCGTAACGATGTCTTTCCTTGATGTTACTGGGATAAAACCTGGTCCCGATCTCTCTCCAAATCAAAACGCGTTGAGAATCGCTTCTGGTACTGAACCGACTCTCATCCGTAAAGAGGACACGACTCCATTGATCAGTTGTCCAGTTTTTGTGCTGTCTGGTCCACTGTAAACGGTGGCTTCAGTAGCCATCTTTCAACGGGAAGCAGCGTTCAGGACGGCGGGCGAACAGGCCCCCTTTGTGAAGGCGTCTGGCCACAGTAAACCGCTACACTTGTCGACCTGTTGCTGTACAGAGTTTCTGAACAATGGCGCTTGCTGACTTCTGTCGATCTTTTTTCGCCTGCAGGATGATATATCGGTCATCCCCTGCAGTTGTCGTCCTCGGGCGGCCACACCAACCTTTCTAACAGCTGTACCTGTGGTTTGGAACGCTTTTCAAGCGCGCGAAACGGCACTTTTGTTGATTCCGAACTCTGCAGCTACACTGGTGACACTACGCCCCTCCTCCAGCTTTCCGATCATTCTTCCACGTGTGAAGTCGTCCAGGTGATTTCTTCTAGCCATATTTCACGAACTGACTCACTGGCACTTGCAGAGAATATGGTGAATTGCGTCTCCGTCCTTCATTTCATTCTACTGTTGAGCAGCGCGCGCCGACATCACGTGTTTGGGCGTACGCTCACATCGCTTCTGACGTTTTTCCTGATATTTGCATACGCATGACGTTTCTACTGACTTACGTGTCCCCTCTACTGATCTCCAGACCTCCTTTTCTGCAATTTCAGGGCTATCTGCTAAATTTTAACATTGTTGCTTAAGTTTTGCACACCAGTGTACATTCTGACATAATAAAAAATAAAATACCCATTTACACTGATATAATAAACTTATAAATGTATCAGTACTGCACGCAATGTATTTTACAGTTAATTAAACAATATTAAGAACAAGTTTAAGAATTAGGAATTACACAAGCGTCTTGTCATATATAGAATTATAAACGGAAATTACCATTTATCATGATAATTCGTACGGTTTATAATAATACCTTAACTGCCGATTTAAGTTCCCGATTCGTTCCCCAATGCCACTATTTTTCACAAAAGCGCGCATATGTGATGTATGGGGGAGAAGAAAAGGGAAAAAATAAGCAAATCCTCCTAAAAAAGTAAATCCTTCACAAACACTGTTAAGGTTCTTTTATTGCACTTTAAGGCCTTCGGAATAAATTTATGGATAGCAGTGCAAAGATGTATATATACTCCAGGGGCAATTAATGCTTTGGTTGTTTGAGCCGTTTATATACTCCGGTGGCACTTAAGAGGGTAAGTCGTATTGTAATTTAAGCGTCATGGGTTTTAGCATTATTAAATTCAATACATTGTAATTGTGTGGAGGGTCAATGAAAAAATTTAGTTGAATATTGGGTCGCCAATATTGAGAGTTTGATAAGCACTGCAGCAAGGGGTTAATTTTTGTAAAAGTGCAGCGAACACATAATAATTTTCGTCAGTAATATATCCACAGAAACATGTTTGAAAATATTTCTCCCAGATTACTGTACTAAGATAAACTAGCAGATCTGCCTGCAATTAGTTATTAGATTACAGTTTTAAATATGATTTAATATGTATTTCATGTGGTCAGAAATCTTTTCCCGTCAGAAAAAAGCATTTGTGTGCTGCTAATAATTTTTTAGTGTGCCAGGTGGGTTTCGTAGTTGGTTTGTTTCTGGCCTTGTATGCCTAAGGTGAAATGTTCGATCCTGGCCCAAGTCGATGGATTTTTATGATGCAGAAATCCGACAGAGTCCATATTGTATGATTATGTGGCATGTTAAAGATCCCTATACTGCCTGTTTGGCTTAGCTGTTTTCGGCAAAATTAAGCTTCGAGAACTATTTTTCATCGTTAGAGCTTAGATGCCTCCCTCTGAGGGGAAAAACTAGTCTTCAAAATTACATTTTGGCTGTTCGTACTCCACCTATTTGGTGCTACACTAAAAAGTGATACCAACTACCGGGGAATGTACCATGTCTGCGATGGTAAATACTAATCCCAGCCTCATTAAGAAAAAATTTTAGTGTACTTATTGACAATTTTCTCGCATTCCTATCACAATGGTAAAAAATGGTGCGAAGATAGTACCTCGAAAAATTTATTGTATTTCGTGCTAGCAAATTCAGATTTAGAATTTTTTGAGTATAGTATATGTTCCGTTATGAAATTTTGAATAAGAAGAATTGTGATTAGTCAGTTTAATCTATTGTTTTAACATATCAAAAATATCACTCATGTTTATATATATATATATATATATATATATATATATATATAAATAAATGGTGTAAAAATACTAATAATTATTAATTCCCTTGTTATTTCGAAGTTATTTATTCTCTAAAACATAAATAACAGCTCAAAGCCATTTTTATTCTCAAAGTAATTATAGAAGAATATAAAAACTCTACTGTTGCCATTTGCATTTTTAAGTTTCCAAAATACATAAAAAACAAAGATAATAATCAGGTACAGGATCAACACCTGGCATATAATTATTTCGTCGGTCACATATAACAACATCTTAAGATAAGTAAGTGCTCATAAACATTATTATCACATTATTTTGTTAATATAACTCATGTATTAATAAAATTACAGAGATTGCTACAATTTCACTTAATACTGTCAATATAAACAATTAGTTCAAACATATTCCATTAACGTGAAGCTAAACCTTCCAATGGTAATTTTACTAATCTCTAAATTGGTTACTTAAGTTTTAGATTCAATTATATTATTGAACTTGTTTCCATTTTGGAATTGAAAGATTATATTCAACCGAAAATTAATCTTTTCTTTTTTTTTTCTATACATAATAAGATCTCCTTATTAAGATGCGGTGGGTATATTTCATTGCTGTTATCAAGTAAAATATCAAACTAGAATCTTCATCAAAACCCATCTTACAAATGAAATGTTTCTTCATAACTGAATTTCCATATTTATCATCATCCAACTAACATTTCTTAAGCTTTACCTAGTAAAATGCAGTTCTTATATGCCATCCTATAGCTGACATTTTTTTTCATGCCACCTGACATTTCTTTCATGCCACCTTTTAATGGACATTCTATTTTATTTATTTATTTATTTGTAAAATCTAAAATATAGTTCAAAATATTATTTTAAGTAAGGTTTACAATTTAATGAAGTTTGCAATTTTTTTAATATTTTTTTTGCCTAAGCCATTTTCAAAAAAACAAATTTTTTTTATTGTAATTTTTTTCAAATTGCAAAATACAGCGCATTAAATGATGAACATTTTAAGCAACTGTATTACATATTTCACCTGCATTCTAGCATTTTTGAACTCATAGGCATACAATGTTATTAAAGGATATTTTAAGTAATTTTTAAAAAAATTCCTTACAAATATTTTATAAGTAATCTTAGGATAATTATTATTCAAGTAGGAGAATCCCATAGCTTCTGAGCCAGTAGAATCAATTTCATAAAAAGTTTTCCACGTTCCCAGTATAAAGTTTGTTTATTTTTAAGAATAACAAATATTATTATATTATATCATAATAAGTTCCCAAAAAGTTGAAAAAAGGAAAACAGGAAATACAATTTAAAGCTCTTTATTTTCGTCTTCGACCAGTTCACAAAAGGATTCCATGTTTTGAATCAATGAAATATCCAAATCAACAAAAAACAGTTTTGAAACTTTTCAAAGGTGCATTATATTATCTGAATACGTCCTCATCAAATTTGAAACCTAGAAACGATTTCTGTCCAGTCAATCCTGGAAATGTCAATCTCTGAGGGAACAAAGAAATATTCTGGCATTTCGGGAAAAATTTGTTTTGTACTAGTGTGATATGTGCGAGGATATCCCCAAAACTGTTTGTAATATAATACAAAAATATAAAATAAAGTTGGGGGTCGTTTTTATGGCTGTGCTTCAAAGTTTCAATATTCAGGGCCAACCAATCATATTTTTCATCGTGCCTCCCTCATACAACAAATTTAATTAAAAATACTATATTTTTGATGAAAAAACTAAAAAAACGAATTTTACCTCTTGCCACCGGCGTATAAAAACGTCTCCCCATTTTAAATTTTCTCCAGATGAAATATACGTCATTCCGAAGTATGTTTTTTGCTGTGCACTCTATCCAAAAAATTTTTCCCGAAGATTTTGAATGCAAAAGAGGCCCTTTAAAATTGTTGCGAAGGATCTTTATTTCAAATTATTTTCTTCTTTATTCTCCCTCCCCCCATACATCTTACGCGCGCCTACGTGGAAAACGGTTGGCATTGGGAAGTGAATCGCGTAACTTTTAATCGGCCGTTAAGGGATTAATTATAAATTGTACAAATTATTAAGAAAAGTTTTAATTTTGCATATACTTTTATAACAAATCCCTGGGTTACGGTTTTATTAAACTTGTTCTTAACTTATTTGTTAAATTAATTATAAAATACATTGTATACACTGAAAATTTAAAAGTGTAACATTTTAATATAAATGCGTGTTCTATTTTTGTTATACAGTATGTATTTTGTGTTTACTTTCAGTAAATTAATAATTTTAAAATAATTCTTTTCTTTTCGAGTTCCCCAATATGCTCGAGCCCCCTTTTTAGATTTTCCCCCCCCAAGGGGGTGCGCCGCACAGTTTGAGAAACGCTGCATTAAGGTGATTGTTTGTGTGGGAAAAAAAATTCAATTATGTTTTCCTATTAGATCGGTAACTGTGAAACTGATTTTTTATTGGAATTATTATTAATTTTTTTTTTTTTATAGTATGGAATATAGCATCATTATCATTTTTTTTTACGGTTGTGCAATTTTTATTTTTAATGTTAAAAGTAGCCGATAAACCCTAACTAAGGGGGAGTAAATTTCTAAAATACTAAGAGAATCTATAAATATTAAGAATTTTATAATACGGGGGGGGCTACCGACCCGGGAAAAAGTTCTTTTGTGGCCCCCCAAGAAGCCCAATATTTTTTGGGGGCCCCCATTTTTCCCTGTGGGATCAAAGATTTGCTTTTTTTTTTCCCCATTAGGAAAACAAGGCTCTTTTGGGGTTTCTACAAGAGATTTCGGGGAGAGTGGGGGACGAGATCAAAAAGATTTTAGGATTTTAAGAAAATTTAAAATTAATTTGTTCTTTTTCCTATTACTGGTGATATAGATACAAAACCCCGGGAACTAAAAAGGATCCCAGGAAGGATGTTTAATGCACAATATTAACTTTGTAAGTCTTTTCGGGTGAAAAAATTTCCCTCTATAAAGAAATTTGTGGGAAAATTGTTTTTTTTATTTTAGTCGACATATATTTGTAAAAAATTTTCCCTTTCTGGCAGATCAAAATGTAAATATAGTAAAAAAATAGATGCACGGGTTTCCTTCTGGAAATGGGTTAGACGCTGTTGCTGTGCCATAAGGGCCTGGGCGAATCCCAAAAAAAGCGTGGATGTTTTTAAATGTGGGCCTTTTAGGGAGGGGGCATTTTACCTCGAGCCCAAGTCCTGTCGTGGTTTTAGGGGAAAAAAGAAGGGTTGGGGGTCTCTGACCTCCCCTGGGGTATTCTCCCTCAAATTGGGGGAAAACTGAACTAAAAAATTTTAACCCACTTGTATGGTGTTCAAAGCTACGGTAAGAAATCCATCTAGCCCAGGGGTGGGGAACCCGTGGCACGCGGTTGGCGGAGCAACAAATTTTTCACACCAGTGATCAAAGTGTTTTGCATTTATTTCTAAAACAATGTTCACCTAAATACATGAACAAAGTGGATCGGGGCGGGGGGGAGACACTGGTTGTTATTTCTTCCTTTAGTTAACCGTTTGGACTAATGTTATATCTTTTTATGTCTTATTCGTTTTTTTTTTTAAAAAATTTTTGTGTTAATTACTTATTAATTGTTATTTAACATGGCTAGTTCAGAAAAAAGAAAAAAAAAAAAAATGTAAAAGTAAATGTAAAAAGAGAATTTCAAATTTTGAATAAAAAAAGGATTGTTGAAGGCGAAAAAGGGTGGGTTTCTGTGTTCTGCAATGTGGTATGCAGAACATCGTCTATAAAAAGGCATTTTGAAATTAATCACTAACCCTTGTCTGAACCCAACAAAATATGTTCATAATATAAGTTATTTACCATCCAATCTGTAGCAACAGAAGTCATATTAATGTTTATTTTAATCTGATTTTTTATATAATAAGAAAATTCATCAAATTTGTTTCTGAAATAGTCTCCGAAAAAAAATCCTTTACAAAAATAATCTAATTTATTTGTTTCGTCCACCTTACTTGGAAGTCAGGGCACTAAAGAGAGAGAGAGAGAGAGAGAGTTCATAAATTAAGTTGCAATTTTCTTTGCTTCATAATAATAAATAAACAAGTAATGTAAAAAAAAAATTTTTAATTTCAATTCCAAAACAAAAAATTTTATTTTTAGTATTTTTTATTTATTTTCCCCCAAGTCGCTAGAAATGGAACCAACGGGGTGACGAATTCTTTTAAATAATTAGTTTCAGTAAATTTAAATTTTTAAATTAATTATTTTTAAATTATCATATTTTTACCCAAATCAATAGTGTATAGAAAATTGCAGTTCAAATGAGTGCTTTAAAACGTGAGAAAAAAACCTTTTCAAGTTTTGATACAAATTGCCAAAAGGTCGCTAAGTCACGAAAAATAATGCCAACTTGTTTGTATTTGTAATTCTTTAAATAATTAGTTTTAATCAATTAATGTTTATTAATTATAATTAAATTATTGTATTTTCATCCAAAATAATCGTGTATATAAAATTTCATCTTAATTGAGGGCTTTTAAATAAATTTTATTATCGATTGAAAATTCTACCAAGATAAATAAGTAACTAAATAAATATATAGAGTAGGAATTGTAGACAGTAGGAATTGAATAAAAAAAAATAGATACAGAGAGTTTTTAATTTATACTATCAGTTTATGCTCTTCCTATATGTTCATATTTATGTATATATCTTGTTCAAATTTTCAATCGTTAATAAAATACTTTTTATTCATCTACTCAAGTTCAAATATATATTTTTTAAAGTAGTGGATGACACCTGATGTTTTAATACTGTTTTTTCAAATATTAATTCATTACGTTTGTTTTTTTAAATTTTAAATTTCTTTTGCATTATTGCTGACGAAGTTACAACTAGCTTCAACAGATGGTGGCACCAAAGTAGACAATGACTTCAAAAAAAAAAAAAAAAATTTAAAATTTGCGTTTTATTTTCTTCATTTAAATTTTTTTTATCATATTTTTAATTAAAAAGAAACATAAAAAAAATCAATGGTACATTAAAGTTTTGTCATTGAATCAAATGAAAAGTATGGAGAAATTAGCATCATAAGAAGCATTATGGATTCTTAAACATCACATCTACCAGAAACTTTAATATATATATATATATTATACATAAAAGTTTTCCTAAATAATTTTTTAAATCCGATTCAGAAATTTGGACTATATATTAATACTTTGACGGAAATCTATAAAATATATCCGAAATTAAATGGAACTCTAACAGTTTATTTTTTGATTTATTATTCCAAAATAATTTAGCTATCTATTTTAAGAAACCGATAGTAGGTGAAATTCATAATAATTTTTCAATAATTCGAAAAAAATTATTTAAAAATACTTTCGAAAATCGGCTGGAAAAAACTATGCATTGAAACATTTCTTTTTAAAAATTCCTTAAATAAACTCCATTGCAATAGAGTAATGTAATAATTCAGATTTGAAAAAGCTGTTAAAAGCCACATAGGATTAAAATTAAATTTCCGAATTCAAGATAACTAAAATCGGTAAATTTTGGCTACTGTTTTGCTGAAAAATCTCACCAAACTTTTATCTTATCACGAATTACAGGCATAAAAATATAAACGAAATCGAGTGATTTCTGCTTCAAGAACAAATATCACTGACTTTGTTAACAACTACTGCTGAGAACAGTAACATAATTTGATTTGGAAAAAAGTCTATAACCGAGTCCAAAATCGACCATGCCTTCGAGGCACAAAGAAAAATATACCATTCTCTTTTCTATATCGCAGTAAAAAAAACATACACAGACCGAGGATTCTGCAAAAGTTGTGATTAGTAAGAATAAATAGCGGCAAAATTTTCTAGAACTGCTGGCAACTAAATATTTTGCTTTCATTGTGAAATCAATGTATTAAAAGTTGAATACAATCAATAAGTAATATATATATATATATATATATATATATATATTATATGCCTGGTTTATCATCCACATGTGCAAGGAATAGGCTTAACTTTTCAACATGGCTCTGTTTCTTCTTACTTTGAGATTTATTATTTCATGTAAGTTTATATATCCTAATTTTTTCAATATAATTTTTCTTAGTTTTCCTCTCTAAGAGTGAAACATATTGTCTCTATTATATTAATTTTAATTTTTACTTTATACTGTCTATTATCATGTATGTTGGTGAATAGGCTTAACTTTTAAACATGTCCTCTTTCCCATTATGCCTTGAAAAATTCCCCGCTGTGACAGGTGGATCCAGAAGATTTGCTTAACCTAAATTGATGGTTCAATTCAGAGATTAGCCGAAATTATATATTCCCCAGTTTAGCTCGAAGATTCTTTTGTATCTACATATTTGTTAAATCTTTCTGAACTTCACCCCTTTCTTCTTAAGCTTTATAGGTGTTTTTCAAATTCTTCACCGATTCTTATTCCATTATACCTCTCCTCTGCATACATATATAGTGCATAGTAAAATAAGATGAGATACCAAGTGAAAAAAAAGTTGTTTTAACTTATAAATGACAAAGCAAAGAAAGAAAATTCGGAGTTCAAGAGACATAACAAAGGTAGATAAGCAAAAAGAAGTTGACTCAAAATGGGTAATCTATATTATGATTTTTGAGCTACTGACTTCTAGCTTAGTGATTTAGGGTTACAATGTTTATATATATATATATATATATATATATATATATATATATATATACGCATAACAATGTATTCTTTTTTTTGATATTTAATCGTAGGAAATAAAATTCACTATATAGATCAATCTTTTATTTTGGCAATTGTAAGATCAGAACACAGAATTCAACATTCCGTTTGCTGCAATTTCTTTCCAAGCAATCAAGAGAGGAAATTATTAAGTTTCAACTTCTAAATATCCCAGGTAAACCTGGGAAAATTGTAATTTAAAAAATACAACCACATGCTCAAGAGAAGGGAAATATTGACTATTTTTACAAAATACATAAGTGTTTTGGGGAGAAGTTTCAGCCGCTCAGTAAAGCACGTGTAAGAAATCAAGATATTCTTTTACTCAGAATCACTAATAAAACTGTCAAATGTCAATCTTTTAATAAGAGGTGAAATGAGACTCTTTTGAAACAGGTTATTCAGAATTATAATTCAGAGAAAAATATACCAGAATATAATTTTAAGTAAATATTAAGTTATTATATATACAGTGAGATAGCTCTTTTGTATTTAACTATACATTATTTTATATTGAACAGGAGTCAGTGATATTTTACGACTGGCTGTTGACCTCATGGATTAGGAAAAATGATTTAGAGCAAAGTTTAGATCAAAAACGCTTAGACCAGTAAATTGATAGAAAATAAGATGCGATATTCTCTTTAAGAAAATTGTCTTGCGCTGGTCTTACGCAAATACATAAATTGATGCTGAGTGGAAACAGGAAAAGGAATTACTCATGATTTTTTATTATCTTAGAAATAATATTTAACATAAAATGTATTGATAATTGTTTCTTCTCTGTATCAATTTTATTACTGATATAAAAAAATTTCAGAATTTTGAGGATTCTTAGTGAAAAAAAAAACAATGTTTTGCACAACATAGATTACCTTTTCTTTTTTAATGTTTGAGATACCCAAGTTTTAAAAAAAAAAAAATTAAGTAAAATTTTAGAGTTCCCTGAATTTTTTCTAATAAAAATGCTTGTTCTTACAATGAATCAATATTTCTAAAATTGTGTTTACTCTTACAAGGTGACTTCAAATAACATTTTTCAAGGAACATCTACTAAACAATTGTGTATCATTTTCATAATGCTAAATTTCCATCCAGAAATCTGCTATCATTTACCAGTGGTTCAATTAAGGTCATATGACAAATATAATCACTTTTTTCCAATTAGGTCAAACCTGACAACATCGTATATTTAGTGTACTAATAAATTCCATATGTAATATAAAATTTAATACTTGGACAACTATATGCTAGCACTAAAATTTTCTTCATTTTATTTTTTCAAAATAATGACATCAAAATCTTCCTTATATGGTACAGTTTCGAAATGAAATGCTTTTTTTTACATTCGTGTCATAACATTGTTAGAAAAATATTTCTTCAAAGAAATTTTTGTATTAAATAGAAATAATGTAAAGCTGACAAAAGAGAATTATAATAATTCATGAATTAATCAAGAAGGACGGAGTTCATATCACATTTAGCTTGTCTGGAAACACATTACTGCATTTGTCATGTGAACGGGACGTCCCATGAATTAAACTACCATGAAATCCGGCGTATAACGCGCACTCATACTTTCAAGCTACAAGTTTTAGTTTTTAGGTATGTTCGCCGTATAACGCTCACCCCCTTTTTTATGATGAATCCTAAAATGTGTGTACATACTCAATGCTCTTATGCTTTGAAGTCAGTTATTCGAGGTATTCAGATATTTAGAAAAAAAATAGTATACTTCTAGAACCACAAACCGTTAAGTTCCTAAGGAACATTTCTTTCAAATAAACAGTATTTCGATGAATACAAAAGTCTCTAATATTTTCAGGATTTTTTTTAATTTGGTAAAACTGCATCACCTGGTGTATAACGCGCACCCGTAAATTTATATATTTTTTTTTGTTTGAAAAGTGCTCGTTATACACCGGATTTACGGTACTGGTTTCTCTATTATTTTTTTTTGTATTGCATTAGAAGTAACTTTCTGTTATATTTTTCAGATCAATATACAAATAAATATGGTGTAACACAAATTGTAACAATTTATCATAATAAGTTTAGTTAGAACTAATAATTGCAAAACCGGTTTACCGGGATACCGAATACCGGTATTTTGTGAGCCATTTTTACAATTTTTTAATACCGGTATTCATAAGTTTAAATACCATTTTTTCGGTATTTTCTAGAAATTTTTAAAATTGTCTTCGTTATATGTTCAGTGATCGCTAACATAACAAAATAATATAGACTTTTGTTTTTGTGTCTCCCTAACTGGCGAAATTAATTAGACTGTGAATATAAAGTTGCAATGTGTAATCAAGAGAAGTGATAAAATATGTAAATCATCCAAGGAGATGGGCCAAAAGTATTCTATTATAGCTCAGAGCGATACTGCATACGCACAGGATTCGTACTCTGATATTCGTATCTGTGAAAACTAGGTTGTGGACACAGTGTGTTATGTTTCGATATTTTTTAAATTGTTGAGTTTATTCACATTTTGTATTTGCATACTATACTTTTAGGTTTCAGAACACTTTTCAACATATTGAGATATATATATATATATATATATATATATATATATATATATATATATATATATATATATATATATATATACTCATAAATAAAAACCCATAATAATGAATAAGAATATTTTCAAAGAACATATAAAGTAATTTGATAATACATCTGTTTGGTTTCATTATTTATATGATAAAAAGAATATGTTTGACACAGTATAAGTAAAATGTTCCTTTTCTTTTTCGTGATTCCTTATATACTGTTATAATTTATATAAGTTACAAATTATTTTTATGATAATTACACTCTCTAATAAAGCTGGCAAAAACAAAGAAACAACTGTGTTTTCTTTCTTTTTCTAAAGTTTCTACTACCGGTATTAAGATCTAAAAAATACCGAATACCGGTATTGGGCTTTTGGTTCGATATTGCAACCCCTACTTATAACGATACAAGCGTTTTTTTTAAAAAATGCCCAATAACATCTAATTTAAGGTATTGGACTACGTTCGGAACCGTGACTTTGCAAAAGGGTATAAATGAATAACATTTATGATATTTAGTGTCACTTAAATCAGAAAATGTATATATAAAACTGTTTTCAGAATAGTATTACAATAAAAAATTATTTAAGTACAAAATATTTTGACAAAATATGAACATAGAATGACTAGTTTTCAAAATATTCTCCTTTTGTGAAAAATGCTTCTATTATAATAATATTTTGCCTGTATATATTTCAGACCTCTGTACAGGGGCTCAACTAGAACTTTTGAAATATATAACTTAGAAGTGGGTTTATCCATATTTTACTACAACACAGGGGAAAAATTTAAAGAAAAAAAACGCCAATAATTATTTCAATTGGTGGAAACTCTCAAAATAATGTGAATTTTTCAAAAATTATAGTTGAGCCTCTGTACAGTGGTCTGAGCTATATACAGACAAAATCTTATTATAATAGAAGCAATTTTGACAAAAAGAGAACATTTTGAAAAAAGGTTATTCTAAGTTAATTTTTTGCCGAAATATAGTATTTAAATTATTTTTTTTTGTCAAAATAGCCTTAAAACATCTTTATGCATATATTCTAATCTAAGTGACACTGAATATCATGAAAATTATCCATTTATGCGCTCTTTTTAAATCACGGTTCCAAACGTAGTCGGATACCTTAACAATGCCAATATGCAACCTAAATATATATATATATATATATATATATATTTGAGATGTATATAGTACATACGTTCAAAACTTTTGACATCAAGATCCAAATGAGATATAATTACACTTAAGCAAACAGTTTCAGTCCAAATATTAAAAACTAAAGGCTTAGATTGGGATACAAATAGATATATTTAAAAAAGTCAATTTGCAATCTTAATGTTAAGGACATATAAAAGTAAAACGAGAAACACATCACTGCTTTCTCTCAAGAAAAAGGAAACTAGAAAATTCAAAAATACTCCTAATAAATACAATTTGAAACATTTTTATAGTTTCTTAGAGGTGTATGGGATTTTCTCTCAAAGCTATTTTTTACATTGTTAGGAAAAACCTAGAAGGGATTTAGACTTTTTGAGATTCCCCCAAACATTACTATAGGAAGTAACGAACGGAAAAATAAATTTGTTATACCTTACGTGAAATAACTTTATACAAAAACAATATGTATGGATTCAATTCTTTGGCTCCTTATTTAATTCTTATGTAATCATGTAAGAATTTATCTTACCATTATAAAATTAGAAAGCTTGAAATCCAAAATATTGAACTTCATCTCAGATATTTTAAATTATTAGAGATTCCGGGTGTGAATATGCCTACCTTTTTTTTCTTCTCAAACAGTAGATGAAAACAAATTATGTGCTTCATTTGCATTGCAAAGAATGTCATCTTTCATATTTCTATCCTGAAATTTTTAGAGCTTTCTTTTCCAACTTGATTTCCTAGTCCCAATCCGCTGATAATTCCGATTTAGCGGCGTATGCAATATTGCATTCTCTCGACACAAAATTCGCCGACCTGACACATTTTTATGAATGAAAGTTATAGTTGTAATAAGCGTTTTTCCCATTAGGCAGGTAATTCTTAGAATTAAGCATTAACCGATATCTTACAGGTTTCAGAATGAAAATAAATAGAGGATCTCTCTCAAGAAAGTCATTAAACGCGCACACTCACACGCGCGCGCACATACGCACGCACGCGCATGCACATACGAAATTAATAATAAGCGATGTTTAAAAATGGAAACTTCAGTGAAAATCTAAGACTGAATAGCAAAGTTATTCCAATTTTTTGTAAAGCATAAGTGCTAGCATTTATCTCTTTTCTTTTATAAGGAAAAAACATATTTAGCAGAATAGTTTCAACAAGAATCCTTTCATAACAGATACAAGCAGAATCCGTCATAAAACCTTTTGGCTTCTGGAACAAATAATTTCTCGTTTAATAGACGCAGAATCGGGTGGTGAAACATAATCAGATTTATTGTAGGCTATATCCGAGTCGAAAATCGACGGCGCAGAAAGTGGAATACACTTACACCACATAAGCAAAGAGGAGAGAAAGGAAAACAGATAGCGAAGAATCAACGAAAGCTTACAATCAATAAAGAAAAACAACCATCAGCAACAGTGTTAAGGTTTCCTATAGATGCTGGATGCTATCAGAATATTTTTCCATCAGTGTCAAAACCTCAGAATAGATCCGGAGTTGTAGAGTACCGTCGGCCCGTAGAATGTCATCTGGGTAAATGGATAGAGAAATGTTCTTGTATTTCAAAGGAAAATTGTTTTGTTCCAGACTGATATAAGTAAATACTCATCTGCGGAAGTTGATGTTGATCGAACTCAGTAAATGACAGGAAAAAAGTTATGTTGTCTGTTTTAGGATTTGTAGGGAAAGTAAAATGCAGTTATTTTTCTGTTGTACTATGTCCGATGATTGACACGAAGCGAAATTTTATTACCTTGTGTTTCTTTCTCATTCTTTGAAGTATGTTTCTTAGCTCACTGTGGATACATTTATATTCTTTAGAACAAGTTTATTTTAATATATCTTCATTAGTTATATTATATATAAGGAATTTGATGTAATAAAATTAAAAAACTTTAATAATCGTTGTAATGATTATTTCATCTTTAAAGAATTTACTTACGAAAGTGAAAAACGAATTTTTTAGGGGGGAAAAAGCAGGGGTCATATACCTTTTAAAATTTCCGGAAAATCGATTTTTTTATTATTATTTTATTTTATAGAGCAAAACCCTTCTGAGTTTTAAAAAGAAACCGCATGCAGATATTCCCAATATCACGGAAGTTATTAAGAAAAATAAAAGAGCAGAAAAGGTAATTTAAATATTGCTTACATTTCTGGCTCCAGGGTGACAACTGTCAGTGTCGCTGGTGACAGCTGTTTCTCTGTTTTGTTATTTTCTATTCTAATTATTATCAAATGCTTGAATCTAAGCCTCAAATATTATTATTATTTGTTCTGAACATTAACTACAACTTCTACTTACTTTATAAACTGCCGTTTTGTTTTGATGTAAAGTGATTTGTGATTCTATACTGCTCGTTTTCTGATTTTCACACCGTATCTTTTTATTTCCTAAAAATAAGTTTTAGGGAAAATATGCAATTCTTTTTAAAACTTTTGAATGATGAATTCGATTGAATCTGCCAAACGACCATCTAGCAAACGTCCTGCCAGGTGCGCGAAGTGTTTACTGGTAATATGCACACGAGGCGCAAAGCGTACACAGTGTAGATGCAAAGTCAATTAAACAACAGTGCATCTGGAAAAAAGATTCAGTTGCAAGATATTGATTCATCTTTTTTTTGAACATGATGACGGTTTTGATGGCTATAGAGTGTTTGATAAAACTATTATGTTTTACAAACATTCACAAAACTTTGCTTCTTGCAAAAAAAATCTGGTGGAGATATTGAACTACAGAAAATGTGTTAGAGGTTTGTCTAGTGTTTTTCGATTTCTCGAATGCAAGAACTGTAAAAGACTTATGTTCGCTGTTTAGAAATTCAAAAATGCGGGTAAAAGAAAACATTCCAGTAAAACAAATGCGACGCTTTGTGTACGCAATGAGGACACAATTCGACAGGTCACGCAGCAATGACAACCTGTGGTGTTATGGACTTTCCTCCTCCAGTTGCTGAAAAATCCTATAATAATATTATAAACAAACTGCAATTGTGTAGTAAAGAAGTTGCAGCTTCCGCAAAGTGCAGCTTTGGAAGAGGTAACTTTGACAAATTCCTTCTGATGAGTAATAATTAGTGGAGATGGAACGTGGAAACCCATGGCTATTCTTCTCGTGTTGGTGTGTGTGTGCTGTTATAGGAGCATACAAAGAAAGTGTATTGATGGAAGTGGATATTCCTTTCTGTAAGTGATGTGATTCTGGAAACGTGAAGAAAAGGGTCACCCACCTGCTTACAAAAAGTGGTTCTTCACGTTAAAGAATGTTTGAAAACCACAATGGCTCAGCTGGCATGATGGAGACTGTGGGAATGGCCTCGGCTGTTTCAGCGTTCACAAGCTTCACGCTCTGTAGATATTCATCTTACATTGGGATGGCGATTCCAAAACATTCTAATCTATTACTGCATCCAATCCGTATGGAGAAGATATCACAAAGTTTCAAAATTGAATGTGTTGGACATGTTCAAAACGAGTCAAACTCGTTTACGAAAATTAAAACAAATGAGATCCAAACTCGGTGATGGGAAGTCGATTGGTGGAAAGGGAAGGTTGACCGATGTGAATGATCGACTCAATTAAAACATACTCATGGAAATGCAATCCGACAAAATAAAACATGCTTGTTGGATATGCGAAAAGTTGTTTGGGCTGTAAGGTCGGTGAGTACGTTTAAGTGACGAAGAACCATTGCACACTTTTTGTCCTATAGGTCCTAATTTGGTGTAAATATCAAAATCAAGTATTAGAGGGTAGTGGAAACTTAAAACACAGTAACAACAAATTGCCACAGCAGCAGTAATGGTGATGCCATAAAACCTGTATTTAATGATCTATCACAACCTAAACTCCTACAAAATGTCTAGGGGTAAACCCAAAATAATAATGAATCCATTAACTCATTAATATGGAAAACATGCCCAAAACCTTTAGTTTTGTGGCAGAAAATTGTTGGGATATTTCACAAATGAGGCACTGTCCCTTTTTAATAATGTAAGTAATCAAGGCAGACTAAAATTATGTAATCGCTTGGTCTTAACTACAGTAAATTTGCGCAAAAAATTTGTTAATTTGTAGATTTAAAAAGAATTAGACTGGTAGAGCTTTATTATTTTTTAATCTCCGCACAAAAGAAGTGCGACAGGTTAAAAAGAATGCACTTGCTTCGCTTGTGTGTACTGAACAAAAAAGAGGGAAACACGTATGCATGTGGCGAATTTTAACATTTTAGAATCATAGTAATGCACGTATTCATATCACAAATTATTTTAAATATTTATAGTAAGTACTGTTAAATAAGTATATTAATTGTTTTTTTAAGTACATTTATAAATTTTTTTTGTAACTTTATTTTGAAGTTATAAAATGAATCACTTTGTTGTACTTTACTATTTCGTAGCTTCGATATCGTTTCGATGCTTGTACTGCATTGGTGTAAAATATATGTTTTTAGTTAATAATTTTAATAAATTGGAAGTTTAATACTTATAAAAATCCTCTCACATTAGTTTCAATTTAAAATTCTGAAGGTCGTTTAGTAACCAGAATAATATATATATATAAATCAGCGGTAAATTTTATGTTTGATGTCAATTTTCTCAGAACGTCATTTTTTCTCATTAAGCGCATATTTTCAAAACCTCGTTCCACGGAAAATGATCAAATTTTTACTGGAGATTTGACCATATCTGTACTTAAATAACGAACCAGTTTGAATTTTTAACAAAAATTAAAATTACAAACAAAAATAAAGCGAAAAATTTTTAAAAAATTTATAGTTAAATTTTTAAATTGTTATAGTTTACTAAAAATTTTAAATCAGTTTTCATGCTTCGTCATTTTAAAAGATAACAATAAATTTCCAACACTGAGCAAAATTACCAAAAACATTGGTAACTTTTTTATAAAGCGTAATGCATATCAATTTGCGAAAAGAAAACTAAAATTTCTTTTTGTAATTATCTAATTAAAATTTATCCTAATTAAAAATGTGTTTGTTGGATATGTTTTTAAGTAAAGTAATACTGGATTTGTTTATTCCTCCAAAATTTACATTCCAGGAACAATAATAAAAATTATAGAGCTTCTTTAAAGAGCTTCCAATATTTTAAACCATTTTCGACTTTTTAAAAGGTATGTGACCCCTTAAAAGCATGTTTCGATATCTGTTAAAGTCTATATACAGTCGGACCCCAATTTAATGAATTCATGGGAGCCGAATATCTTGTTCGTTAAATCAGTTCGCTATAACGGGCCCAACTGTGCTACAAATTTTTTCATTTACTTTTTGGAAATTCTATGATAAGCCTCTACACAAAAAAATATTTATATTTAGAAATTATATCTTCTCATTTAAAAGGTAAAAATACTATTAGGGAATTACTGCACACCAGTTAATAGGAAATCTAACATAGCTACTACTAGATGTTTGACAATTATTTTGACTCCAGATTCGAATTTTTGCGGGGAAGAAAACGTTGCGCCCTTTAGATCCTGCCGTAAGGTATCTTTTCACAGTTTCCAAGCAATGTAAAGCATTAGAAAGTGTAGAAGATTTAGTAGGGGTTTCATTATCAATTTCTACATCAGAATTGCTATTCACTGTCTTAGACGAATCAACAATTTCCTCAACTTTATTTCCACAAATAGACAATCGGCCATCAAATGTAACATAATCGTTAAAAGTACCCTGCTTTGTGTAGTGGGATAAGATATGAGAAGGATTTTCTCCTATTCAAAACTTACATGATAATTTGCACTCATGATTCATCCGTATCTGTGAAGTCTAATAATGGTCTGCTCCCTTTCCGATCGAAATTTGCTTCTACAAGAAAAATCTTTCTGTTCCGGACAAAAAGGATTTATCATTTGAAAAAAAAATCATTTTTTTTTGTAATAAAAATTAATAAAAAAAATTTGGGGGCAGTTGAAATAATTCGTTAATTCGGGGTTTATTATTCTTTAAATGGGTTTTTTGCCTTCATTTTATTGGGGGAAAGAAAAAAACTCGTTAAATATGGGTTCCTTAAATCGGGGTCCGTCTGAATAACAAAATATTTAATTAGTAGTATTATACTACATATAGCATCACGCGTTAATTATAATAAGTTTTGCGTTTGGTGTATCGTGGATGAAAACATAAGGATAAAGGAAATAAACTAAAATTATAATTCCTTCATTGAAAATATTGTTTTTTTCCTTTCAAAACTAGAATAATATTTTTCTGATGATACTTTGACTTTTTTCTTTTATTTACTGTTGTATAATAACTTAGATAACACATCGACCAATTCATTATAAATCTATCGTTTTTAAGTGGGGAAATTTTACTTAAAATTTAATGTAAAAGCTAAAATAAATACTCGATCTGCACCTTTTCGGAAAATGAATAGTTTTTCGTGTAACTGACTTTAAGGCAGTGTTTCTCAAACTTTCAATATACGCGACCCACTATTCAATCATCATTTTCATCGCGCCCCCCTCCATACAATAACAATGTTTTGAATTCAATAATACTATACTTTGACAATAAAGCTACAATACGATTTTAACCTCTTATGTGCCACCGACGTATATAAGTGTCTCGCTCAGCCACAGCATCAATTTTCGTGACGTATATATACGTCTTACCGAAATACGATCTTTTTTCTGCAGCGCTATCCATAATATTATTCCGAAGTCTTTGGGATGCTCCTTGACAGTGCTTGTGAAGGATTTACTCATTTTAGAGGATTTGCTTATTTATTTCTTTTCTCATCCCCCTCAAAAAAACATCAAAATACGCTCGTCTACGTAGAAAACTTTGGCAGTGGACAGCGAATTGCGTAACTTTTAATCGCCAGTTAAGGAATTAATTATAAACCGTACAGATTATCCAGATAATTATTAATACAAGCCCATGGGATCACTGATTATTATCAAACTTGTTCTTAATTTAGTACTGTTAAATTAATAATAAAATATACACTGTACACACAGTACTGATACATTTATAAGTGTATTATATCAGTGAAAATGTTTATTTTATATTTTATTACATCAGAAAGTATTTTGTTTGTTTACTTTCTGTAAACTAATAGTTTTTAAATAACCCTTTTGTTTTCGACTTTTCAATATGCTCGCCCCCCCTCGTAGAGTTAACACGCCCCCAAGGGGGTGTGCTCCACAGTTTGAGAAACGCTGCTTTACGGTCATATTCTTTGAGAGGCCTTAGCTTGTAGGCGAATTTTAAATGTATATTTTTGGATACTGCCTCTTCGGGTACGTCATACCATGCGCGTGAATCACCGTTACAATTCTAAATGTATGAGCACGCTTTAAAACATTTCTTATGCAATGGCCTATTATTGTACTTATGATGAAGAAATGGGATATTTGAGTAATTTAATAGGTATTAACAGATACAGTATTTAACAGATACAGTACAAGTGTATTTTCGGATGGAGGAAGTCTCTACGGGGATGATGAGGAAGAATCGAATAATGAAGAGTGTAATAGCTAAAGTATGATTCTTCTACTAAAATCTATCCAGATAATTTAACTGAGGGAGCAATTATCATTCTTTATAAAATGAACACATCATATTCAATAGCATCACCTATTAAACATCGAAATAGACCCTGATTTCTCAAGTGCTTTCGATTTTGATCTACAGAAGAATATGAAGAATGTAAAAGCCAACTAGCAATGCTTCTACGAAATTTAAAAAAAAATAAATTAAGAACTAGTGAAAACATCAGACTCACTAGCGACGAAGACTAATGGAATGTATAAACAATGTACTGAATGCCCTGATAAAAAGAAAAGAAAAACTAAATTTGCATGTGAAAAGTGTAATAAACATATTGTATTTCCTACTTTTCTGCTTTTTTCACCTTTTTGTAGGCAAATTTTACCATAAAAACTGAATGTAAACACCCTTGGGTATGAGATACCCTGCGCGTGAAGTTCCGTTCGTTTTATTGCGCGTGAAGTGCCGGGTTAAGAATCAAATTTGATGTAAAAAACATACATGAAATAAAATAGAATCTCAACAAAGTCCTTTCTAAAAAAACCTTTAACTTTTTATATATATATAAATATTTAATATGTATAAATACAGCATACTGAACAACTAATATTACCCCCTGAGGAAATTTATTCTGAGCGATACATATACAGTATACTGCTACCTTAGACATGTGCATCATATTTTCACATCAAGTAATCATCAATTTCAGTAAATCCCCATCAAACATCAATTACTTTGAATATAACTTAATAAGTCAAGGCAACTTACAATAGTCCAGTTTCCGCCTACCTTCCATCACCCAACATGTTTTCATTCCAATTAATCAACCACTAATTCCCCTCTGAGAGCAAACGGATGAGTCTTAACTATAAATTAATTAATTTTCATCAATCAATTACTTCATTATTAACAGCCCCATCATTAATTTTTGCATTCAATAGTTGAGTACTTCATATCTTCTTCTTGAAGTTTGTATCAGAAATAATAGCTGCACTTGAAACTTCTTGAAGTGTGCAATGTGTTTATTTACTCTCTCCACACACTGGTTAGAAACAAAGTCTACTTAGGGTGTCTTATCCCTTTTCCTTTCAGAAGAGAGTTATGTGTGTAAACATCATTTTTCAAACTTCATTTGAAGTTTCCGTAACATTATGCGAGAGATAGTAATGCAAAGCGCGGGAAAAAAGTTGAGCTGAACTCACTTGAAATTTATAGCCTAATGTGGTAATTTTGTGAAACTATACTGAATTGTTTCAGGAATTTTTTAGCTTTTCTTTTGTTATGTGTTGCCTTATTTTTTTGCTTGCTGGTTTTGCCTTTCTGGAATGTTTTACTGGGGAATTTGTCATCCCGTAAGTATGTAAGCGTTTAAGTTAGATGGTGAATATTGGAGTTAAGAATTGTTATGGTAAACAGAAGCTATAGTTAGCGAATATTTGATATTTTCTAGACGAAATATTTGTACAGAAATATTTAAATATAAAAGTTATTTTATAATAGCATCTATTAAAAAATATAAATAGGAAAAATTCTGTAAGTTTAAATTTTGAATTCAGTATTAGTTCAATTAAATTTTATTATTTATTTTAAATATGATTTTGTTTTTTAATGATGTGTATTCAGTCACTCCAAGATAAAAATGCGCATTTTTAATTATAAAGTATTTCAAAATTTGTTATATTCTGTATTTTTCTATGTATAACACATTTAAAAATTCAAAGTTAAAACAGCTAAATTGATTTTGAATTTTTGAGCAATTATTCTACTCAAATCTTTGAAAAAATTTGAAAGTAAAACAGTCAATTTTTGAATTTTAATTTATAATCAATTAAGTATACGAGACATATTCTGAAAGTAAATTTCGTCATTTTAATTGTCATTTCTTACGGAAATTTCATTACTGGAAAAAATACCATCACATCATTAAATATACGTTTTGCAGTATTTTTCCACGTAGTTGCTACTGACATCTGTTGTAGCATGCAATCAGTTTGAGAAACCACTTTACTTAAACTCGTTGCCCTAAGATGCAAGGACTTGTCACATAGCATGCAATGTTAGTTTCATTCGTGGATGTAGAGGAACAATCACGTCGATTTCCTTGTGTTACATTCTGTCTTACTTCACTAAACATGCAGCACCATTTAAAGAAATAGACATTCATCATCATACACGGAAAATAAGCAATCATCCATTATCCATTGGGCCCGGAAGGTGCCCAGATAATCTAGACCAGGGATGGCGAACCAGTGGCACGCATGCCATTGATGGCACACGACGAAATATTTTGGCCACGCCACCGATCAAAACGGTTTGAATTTTAATTCAAAATAACAAAGTTCAATATGAAGTATTTCGAGAAACGTGAGTGATCGGTCGCAGTTTTCAGCGAGATTTTCTCAGTTCAAAGAATTATCGGAAAAGCTCAATTTTTTTATTTACTTTGTGATGTTTCTGCATTTAATAAACTGCATTTGTCCCAATTCTATTGGTTGTAAATTGAAAAGTTTGAAACGCAACTGATTGATGTCCAGTCTAGTTCAATATGGATTCAAAAATTTGTTGAAAAAAAGGAGAAAAATTGCAATTGATTAAAACAGAAAGATTAACAAGCAATATAAGTAAAAATGCTAGTAATGAAATTTTGGAAACATGGAATTCTCGATTCCAGATACATTTAGCAGTTTGAAAAAACTGTTTAATGCTACATTAAACATATTTTTATCTATTTGTGCATGCGAGTCATTATTTGCAGAAATGAATAACATTAAAGACTCATGTAGAAACCGTTTGAAAGATGTCTCCAATTCAGCTTGCATTCTGGTAAAAGTAACATTTTATAATACTAATAATACAAGTTATATTTGTCATCTGATCTACCCAACAGAATTCACACTAATGTTATTTTAATTTGAGTGACACGTATAAATAAAACATTTACTATTATACTGGGCAAAATGTATTTTTTCGTTGTAATTAAAGAGTTGTTAGTATTTAGTTTTATTATTTTCTCAATAATCACAAGTCAAAATTAAAGTCCTCAAAAAGTCCTTAAAGTTAAAACAAGTCCTTAAATATTTCTTAAAGAAAAAAGGGCACGTTGATCCATAAAGCTTCGCCATCCCTGATCTAGACTTAACTGGATCCGACTGTAGCAAGGTGACCCGTAGATCTTCTGCACCCAGGGCCTGAAATGAGCTTGAGCCAGCATTAATCAAGAGCATAATGGATAAAAGTATGCATTTCCATTGACGATTACGTTGTTAGCACACGTCTATTTTCTATAGTGTTTTATACTTATATAACCTTGAGCACGGCGGTCATCTACTACTTTTTCCTCATCAGCGTTATGCGTATGTGTCATTTCTCTTATGCAGATGCTTCTACCGTCATAGAACCAGTAAAAAATGCGGTATTTTATGATTGTTTGTCTTATACAGTATGCCATCGTCTTTCAAAAATGCGTCCAAACTTACTTTCGGAACGTCCCTCGTGGTTAAATTTAGCCCCTTACGGGTGCGGGCGTGTATACACGTCCTGCTGAACCAGTGCCTTTGGTGCCCAGGACGTGTATCGTCCTTCAAGTGGAGGACTTTTTGTCTTGTGTTACTTTGCTTAAACTTGTCCCACGGCTTTGAAATACAATAACATGTGATTAACAGTGCTTCGAAAGAATTTACTTATTTGGAAGAAAAGGTGGGGAAGGAATTTAAAAGGATATATTCCAGGAAGGAGAAAATTCATAGCTAAGAAGTTTTTCTCTATCTTTTTTTTATATTCTTCCTTTGCTGTCATTTTCACTTATCGTGTGTAAAATGAGCTTTTAATTTTTTGTTCGAACGCACTGAATGTGATACTGGTTAATGTGTTCAACCATGTTTCAGAATATATTACGGAACAGATAAGTTATGATTTATTTTTATTATATTGGAACTCTATAGATAAAACATTTCATTTTTCATTTTATTATTTTATTCTTTTTTTCTTTCTTGTTCTAAAGTGAAAATAAACAATTTTTGGGTGAAAAAATACGCCTTTTCATTTTCCCCACTAAACCGCTTGACAACACGCGCTTGTGGGAAAAAATGTGGCATTGAGGGGGTGAATTTTGTAACTTTTCCTCAGCAGTTAAGGGGTTAAAGTATATAAATTACACAAAAAAGGGGAAGTAGTTTGAATTGCTTAAGGAAACAAAAGCTGTTGTATGATCCATAGACAATTATTTAAACCCGTGTTTTAGACAATTTTTACCTTTCACAGCACCAGAAAGTAAATTAAAAACTTGGAATCAAACAGTTTGAAGTAATGTATTTATTCGAATCTAAGCCACATTTTTTTCTAGTGTTTATGCTATTAAAATTCGCGTACGGCTTAGAATCGATGGTGGAGAAATTCATTGGATGAGGGAAAGTGAACGCGATACTGACAGAGAGTAATTACAGGTTCCTAACAAATATAAAAGTTTTTAATACTGGTTAAATAAATTAATTATTCACTTCTTATTATCATTATTATTTTTTTTTAATTTCTAAAATATCGGATGCCAATAAGCTATTTTACACTATTTTTTCACAAAAACGTGTTGAGAATTTAGGTTGTGGCTTAGATTCTAATAAATACAGTGTTAAACAAGTTACGAATTAACTGGGGATAAAAAACAAGTGAAAGATCACATTTAAAGATTAAAGGTGAAATTTTTTTATTTAAAAAATTCAAATAAATATAAATATTTTTTATTTTTAATAAACTACGTACTAAACGAGCACGTTTTGTTCTAAACATTACTCTGTCAAAGATTATCAAAAGACTTGTATGATAAAAGGAATTACACAATAACACTAAATTCACCCTTTTTTCTACTTGAATCACTATATTTATATGTATTTGAATTATTTATTCATGGCTTTCAAAAGAAATTTAATAATAAAAAAAAAGAACATTTCATTTATAAAAATAAGATGCATAAAATCCTCTTCCAAATTCGAAAAAATAACAATAGAATTTTTTTTTTCAAATATTTAACGCAAACGATAAAATGTAAAAATGAATGCAAGTACAAAAAAATTCAAGTGTTTTGTAGAGAAATGAAATGTTTCAGACGATTTTTTAGATCTAACTAGAAATGATTGAGATGCACAAAAGAGAGAAACTACAATTTACTAAATATTTAGTGAAATTTGAAATGACTTTTATTTTGCTTTATGTAAACAAATATTTAAGAGTATTTTTTATTAATTGAGTTATGAATGTATTGTATCATAAGCTTTCTAAATAAGACATAAGTTGGAACTGAAAACATATTTTCAAACATTTTTATTTTGAACTGAAGAATTAATTCGATTTAATAAACTTCCAAAATTTTCGTAAAAAGTACATTAAAGTGTTTATTAACCTTCTAATTATATTCGAACAAATGAAAAGTACGTATTCAAATTAACTTTATGTGTTACTTTGCAGATTTTAAAATTTTAAAGAAAGTAACAATAGTTTTGAAACTGAAGTACTTAAAACTAATCCTTGTTTAAATATGCAAGTGGTGTAAGTGTCTTTAGTAAAATCATTTAATGGAATTTAAGATTTTTAATTTTAATAAATAGTATTTAGTAAATTTTAATATTTTGAGCGAATTACATACTATTATTTAATTATGTTATAAAGATTAAATTCACATGTTTTATCATTTCCAACACATTTTTCTTTAATTCCAGTTAATAACTAATTATTACTTATTTATTTTTTAGTTTAAAATTTGTTTAACACTTAAGTTATAAGGCTACGTGTATAATAATTCGCAACTTTGTTCAACATAAATGTTTGAAAGTATTGTTTTAAATTAATTAAATTTTCTGTAGGTTTCCTGTGCCTTTTCAATTTTTATCACTATTTTATATTGGCATTTTGAAAATGACACAATAGTTAAAGCAATCATTAAAATCCTAGCTTTATCGTGTATAGTGCATCAAAAAACATAACTATAAAAACAGGTTCAGTAAAATCAAAATATTTAAAGTTATTATTTGTACCGGTTCTTTAAAATATTAATTACAGATAAACAGACATATTCATTTACGATTTTTTATGTTCCATAAAGAAAATACTGACTGGGAAATCTTGTTTTTTAACAGTACCCTGTCTGTCATCCGAAATCTTCCACGCCCCTTATAATTTGTTGATATTGAAGGCATAGAATCGTCCATAGAAATCCGAAATTTGTGTTGTACATATATTATTCATGTTAATTGATAAGCACTGCTACAATTTGCGCTATTTCTTGCGGTGAAGCTATTTTGAAACGATAACATTGCAAAACTTGGACTTTGCATCATTTAGTTTGCATTTCATTTGCCAGAAACTTTAATCTTTTGTTCATGAAACATAAAAAATTGAAAGTAAAAGTTTGTTTTTAATTCATTTTTGAAGATGTAGCATATTTTTTTCGGACCCTCTATATAATATACATTTCTCGCAGAAAAAAAACCAAGCTTTTAAAGAATACGTTTCACTTATTCTTTTAGATAAAAGCTTTTCTCTAAGCATTGTAAAATAAACAATTGACACAATGTGAAACGTAATTTCTTTCCAGAATTATCTTCTAACGTTTAGAAAGTCACAAGATCAGTGAAAAGAAATAAATTCCAAAAACACCCAATGAATCTCTGTTTAAAAAAGAAGCAAAACACATTACAAAAGAGAAAAAATGCCAACCCATTTCCGTTTCCTGTCCCATATCCTACCACCAGTTAATATCCCCCTAAGCCCGGATAGATGCCGGACAATAGAATCCTCCGGATGATCCGCCAAATAAAAAAGCAGTGTCTTAGGGATCAAGAAAGACTTACGGTTCATGTCCACAGTGACAGATGTAACAGCGGGGAGAGATATATTATTGTTGGAGGCATGACAAGCGTAGCTGCTGTGCAGGTCACTTCTGTCCAGCGAATCCACCACCAGCTCATTGCGAACCACGTGGGAGTGGACCTGATAGGTGTCGTCCAGCAGGACAGAGTCCTTCCACCATGTCACAGTGGGAGGTGGTTTGCCTGAAAAAAAAGAATGAAAAAGAGAATATTAGGTGATGATAATGATGCAAGCAGCTGTCACTCATGGATAAGATGTCGGTTAAAGATGGTCAGAGAGAATGGTATTTTTGGTATAAATAGGCTTAGGTGGTTATTAGTATTCTTGATCCAAGAAGTTATGATGCATATTTTTCTGGAGAATACTTTGAAGTTGTCTGATGCTCTTGTTAAATAGCCAGATCTAAAATTTAAGCCTTTTTACAGGAAATAGAGGGATCGAAATCAATCATATTTTTTTAAAAAAGGTTTTATTTTATTAATATCTAGTTGTATATTTTGATGTATTTCTAATTAAATAAATCAAACCGGTTTAGTTTTATTTGTATAAAAAAGATTATTCGATACACATTCTATGTATGACTGCTCAGAAACTTCTAATATTCGTTTTTGCTGAAAATTAACATATTTACGGCAAGTTCTTACATAAATAAAGAATGTACTGTGTTATACTTAGAAGTAATGTTGTTGTAGTCACAGTAGCTTATAGTTTTGGTTAGAAACTATTGGCTGGTGTATCGCGGGTTCGTATTTTGATGAAACAGAAGATCCACCATGTAGATGGGGAGGGGGGAGGTTTTTCACTCGTACAGTTTAAAGTACTCCTGTTGGCCTGGTGTGGTAGTTTGGAGAAGGGATTGTTAGCTCAAATGTTACTATCGTCACTTGACAGGGATTCTGATTTACGAAGTCCGTCGAACTAGACTCGAACTCATGACACTTCGGTCATTAGTTCGTGTCTGTAACCTACTGTGGCCTATCCACTCTCAAATAAAAACTATGTGTCATTCAAATTGTGAACCTTATAGTGCAGTGCTTCTCAAACTTTTACTAACAGTGACCCAATATTCAATCATAATTTTCATACAATAACAATGCATTAAATTTGATAATACGATACTCTGACGCTAAAGCTACAATACCACTTTTACTTCTTAAGTGCCGCCGGAGTATATTAACGTCTCGCTCAGCCAGTGCGTAAATTGTTCCGGAAGTATATATACGTCTTTCCGATATACGATATTCTCTATCACTGCTATCTATAAAATTATTCCGAAGGCTTTGGAATACAATAAAATGACCTTGACAATGTTTGAAGGATTTACTTATCAAAGGATTTTCTCATTTATTCCCTTTATACTTCTCCGCCAATACACCACATACGCTTGCAAACGTGCAGAACGGTGGCATTGGGGAGCGAATCGAGTAAATTTTAATCGGCAGTTAAGGATTAATTATAAACCGTAAAAATTATCCAGATAAGTGTTAATTTTTGCATATAATTTTACGTATATATATGACAAGCCCATAGGGTCACTGGTAATTATTAAACTTGTTCTTAACTTAGTATTGTTAAATTAATTGTAAAAAAAATCATGTAGTACTGAAACATTTACAACTGTATTATATCAGAGAGTAAATGTTTTTATTTATTTATTTATTTTTATTTTTTATTGTGTCAGAATGTATTTTGTTTGTTTACTTTCAATAAATTAATAATTTTTTAAAAATAATCCTTCGTTTTTGATTTTTAATATGCTCGCATCCCCTTCTAGGGTTATCACGCCCCCTAGGGGGTCCCGCCCCACAGTTTGAGAAGCGTTATTATAGTGTATATTGATGCAAAAGGAATACAATATAGCTTCTCTAGCTTTCTTATTTTGAAACTTGCAGGAGGATGGGTTAAGAATCTTTTCATATGTTCTCAGGCTTCATTTGAAATAAAAAAGAAAACACACAGATAGAAACGAACTGATATCTGTTTTTAAAAGCTTCATCATTGTATCTGTTTAGACTATTTATAATCTAATACAATCTGACTCCCACTCTCTAAACTGAATCGGAATAGACTATAAATAATTAAATGCAGCTTGATTAGAATTTAGATAACTATAGATAACTAACTGTAGCCGGAGAGTAGATTTTGCAACTATACAGTCAACTAAACGCAGCCTGAGGGAAATTCTGGTTACTATATATAACCAAATTCAATTAGATTATCATGAAATGCATTCAGTTTTCTATGAATGTAAACAACGTATTGCATGCTTATTATATTATGCATAAATTAATGCCTCTCTACTAAGTATAAATTGCTAAATGCTGCTTAAATTAAGGTAATCTTCTAGTAAACAAATTACCTTCCATTCTGCGGAAATTGAATTTGCATCTCTGAGAAATTAATGTTGCAAAACGATTTATGTTGGTTGAATAAAAATACATACACACCATATTCTTGAATTTTGGTTTGGGAATAAATAATTTAACTGAACAAGTTTTTTTCAAAACTTTTCCAGCAATGAGTAAAATTTTTTTAATAAAATACCGCCTATATTTTTAGTAGGGAAATATAATTAATTATTTTTGAGATACCTTCTATATATACTTCACTGAAATATTTAAATTTATCATTGAAGCAAAATGTGTATAAAAAAGGAATTTTACAACATGTAATAAGTCTATATGCTGAAATTTATTTAAGGCACCCGAATACGTTTCGAACCGGGATTTTGAAAAAAGCGTACAAACTAGTATTTATTCAAACCCTACTATTTGTTCACTCTTATTCAATATATATCTATATATGTGTGTATTATATCTTGTTCAAATTTTCAGTCGTTAGTAAAATACTTTATATTCACCCATTCAAGGCCAAATACATTTTTTCAAACTTGTAACGAATGACATTTGACGTTAATACAATTATTTTCAAATATTGATTTATTAATTAAATTTTAAAAAATGAAAAAATTGTAACAGACAAAATTAATAATCCCAAAAGGGATATGAAATGAAAAACGTCGTTCGTGTTTTCTGTAGCGCCTGGATACGCGTTGGACTCTAATCCCAAAGGTCGGGGTTAAATCCCCAACCCGATGGCCTAATTTCTGAAAATGTGATTTCGTTTTTACTATACTGTTTCATTAGAATCATTAAATTTAATTGATGAATAAAAGTAACAAACAAGCAAACAAACAAAATATTGCAATACCCTATATAGAAAGGAAAATGGAAAATTACGAGGAGAATCGTGCGCGCTTATTATTTTGTCACTTAATAGTGTGATTCTGTCCTATGTAAATACATATTTATTTTAAATTTTAAACATTTAAAAAAAGAATTAAAAAATTAAAAAAAAATTTTTTTGGGCCTAAGGGGGAATTTAAATTTTTTTTTATTTATTACTTGTTTTTATAATAGTCACTTAGTTAATATATAGTGTCACTTATAGATTAGAATACACACATAAAATTGTTTTTAGAATATCAATATCATTATTAAAAAAAGTCCTCTAGATGCGATATTTTGGGCAAAAAAATGAACATAGAATTACCTATTTTCAAATTATACTTTTATTTTTTGAAAAATGTTTCTATGAAAATAATTATATGCCTACATATAACTCAGGCCGTACACAGCCCGAACTAGGATTTTTGAAGTATATAACTCAAAAGTGGATTTATCCATATTTTAATACATCAAAGAGAAAAAACAATTAGCAAAAACAACCGAATATTATTTTAATTGGTAGTAACTCAGAAAATAATGTGTGGATTTTTCAAAAATCCTATTTCAGGCTCTTGGGAAAAGTTTTAATCCCTTATAAAGTTATTAATTTTGATAATATAGTATATGTAATATTAAAATTTAGTTGACTGATAAAAAAGGAAAAATGGGCTGCAAGCTGTGATTACATAACATGCATAAAAAGGGACTATATACATAAAAATGGAGAGTTGTATATATGAATTCGCATAACTCCAACACCGTTCAACCGATCACTATGATGTATTTTTTGTAGAGAAGGTTTGTGTGCTATCCTCTTTGTTGCAGCTCCCCACCAGGTAGCGCTATTGCATGTCAACTTTTGAACCTTTCAATCAATCGTCAAGTTGCCAACATGGTCACCAAGAACAGAGAAATTTTGTTAGGATAAGTTGTCCTTTAATGTTAATGTATATGTATATAAATGGATGTTTATGTATATGACCTCACTTCACTCCAACAACATTCAACTGATAACTATAAAAGTTGGCTTGTATTTATTTTTCTATGGAGAAGGGTTTTGGGCTATCATCTTTGTTGCTGCTCCCCACCAAGAAGCGCTACAGCTTATCTACGTCTACACCGTTCAATCAATCACCAAGTTGCGAACAGGGTTGCCAAAAATGATGTCAACTTGGCTTTATCGCCAACATTTCGCAATGTTTCTATTAAATCGCCATTACATTGTAAGGAATGGCGTTGCTTGCGAATACTACAATAGCATAAAATAAATACAACATAAAGTAATATTGCCGTATTACACATCCAGGTATAAATTATTTACACTATTTTAAGTGCTAATTGCACAAAATGTGTAATAATGTGTAACGTTTGATGAGCAGAGATTGGCTTAGGAAGGTGTTTTGAAAATCAACCCATAAGAGAGTTACGGGGTGTTATAAATAAAAAAAATCCATTTTTATTAGCTATTAGATCTACAAACATAAATTTAACAAACAGGACTTTTTGTTCAGCTGGGATAAGCAAAACCTTTTTTTTGTATTTGTTTAATTTAAAATTCACTTAAAATTAACTCATTAAAAACTTCTTTATCCTTCAATCTGTACTGTTTAATTTTTTTAATTCACCCGTGCTAAGAACGGGTATACCAGCTAGTACGAAATAAAGCTTTACAGTGCAATATTGATATTACTCAATATCAGCTTGTCAAAAACTTCAGATAAAAAAAATGACTAAATATAGTTCAAATCCATAGAAATTTCAAAAGTACGTTTTTCCTTGTCATGCACGTAAGTATCGCAAATTTGTCAATTGGCTTCTCGATGACTAAGGAGGTAGCGTCCCCGCTTTGTAAGCCAAGATTGCGGGTTAGATCCCGGTGGGGGTCGACAGATTTTCTGAATGCGAAAATCGTAGGCACGCATGTCAAATGATTATGTGGCGTATAAAAGATCCCTTGAGTATCAATTTGACTCTGGTACTCTCGGAAAAACTAAATTTCGGCAATATTTAGCATCCCAAGAGAGCTTAAATCAAATTTAAGCGTCAGAATTTGGTTGCCAGAGCCACCACCATGAAAAGTATCTCTATATAGGGCTTGCCGTGTCTGGAAATGCTTAGTTGCAACCTATCAGGGGAGAAAACTGCCATAAATTTCCATATTGTTCCCGAAGTTTTTTGTAAATTGACAAATATCTGATATTTTTATTTCTAGTGGGCTGCGGAATGGTGTTTTACCATTGCAGACCTATTATATTCCCCGGGAACTGGTATCTCTTTTTAGTGCGGCACCCTATAGGAGGATATCAATCGCCACATGTAATTTGGCACCCAGTTTCCTCCACAAAGGGAGGCACCTGAGCTCTGACGATTCGAACGCGTACTAGGATTTAATTTTACGGAGAGCACCCAAGCCAAACAGACACTCTAGGTGTCTTTTACAAGCCGCATAATTATACGACAGAGCCACTGTCGATTTTCTGCGTCATGAAAATCCACCAACTTGGGCTGGGTTGAACCCGCAACCTTGGGTGCGACAAACCAACTACGCCACGCAGCCGGCGACAAATATCTGATATTGCTCAAGTTAAAGGGGTCCGGCTCGTCCATAGGTGCCCATGTTAAATTTCCGTAAGCTTATGTACATTTTTTCTCAGAAACTACTTATTCTCATAAAGAAAAATTTTACATTAGGTTATGTTACTGTCAATAACACTTTAACGAAGGGTTTTGCCTTTTTGTTAAAAATTAAATTAATTATGAATTTTTTACTGAAATTGTCCAATTTTTTCCCCCTAGAATTTAGCTTAAAAATGCCATATCTAAAAAGGTTTGCAAGGTGTATCTAATTCCCTCCATTAAAATATTTAAACATGTTAAATGTCTGCTCACTGAAAATTTTAGGATTATATGCTAAGTATTTTTAGAAAAAGTACATAAATTGAAAATTGACATTTTGAGAAAACAGGCTTTAAAGTAAAAATTTGTAATTTTCTGAGCATTTACTTTTTTAGTACTTTCCAGAAGCATATGAAGGCTTTTTTTATAACTTTCTGCTCATACAAAAAACATTTCTAATTCTCTTTTTTGTTTTCATTATTTTTTTACAATTTGCCTTTTTTGGGATCTTAAGAGGCTTTCGTTGGACAACAAAATCCTACGTGTATCTAGTTTTTTGAAGTTCGACATACAGTTATAACTTGTTTCAATATCACAATGCTTAAATATCATTAATTTTGCTACATGAGTCATATTGAAATGTGCAATAGCCATATTTACCCCAAATATATTTCTGAGTTTTTAATTCCACAAATGTAGATTTTGGAATCACTGACAATTTGGTGAAATTAACTGACTTATTTGGATTCTTGGCAATGCTCTGTGGGTTTCCATATAAACATTTTATTAACATAGGATCACCTAGAACCCTAAAAATTGACTTCTTTTAATTCATTATGGTGCATGTGTGCATAATCATAAAGCCTTTCGTTACCTTCAGCTTCCGTCTTTTAAACTGCACCAGAATTTATAAACGCAGGACACAGTCCATGTTGAGGGCTCTCGGGTTTTTGAAAACAGAAGATGAAAATAAACAGCCCAAACAGAAGTTTTCATGCTGTGTAGATCATTAATATTATTTCTAATAGCCATACTATAATGTTTTGAATTTTGATATTAAAATGTCGGTGAGTCGGTTACGACCTCTTTAGGCTCTTTCCCTCATTTAACTTTTTTTTCTGTTTCGCTTTTAAGATCCAAAAGATGTGTACACATACACTTTTGAATAAACCCAATTCCCCTTGAACGTCACACGTATTCGCGCTCATCAGAAACTTATACAGGGTAAACACAGTTGCTACTTGCAGAGCCCATTTGATGCGCATAAAGGAGTAGCTTCATTTGAAAAGTTAAATAAAAATACTTATATTTATCGTATTTTCTCATATCATATATCATTTTAAAAAGAAATATTTAAACTTTTAGAAAATATAAAAAAGGGGAAATCGATAATTTTTCAAAAATTCGTGTGCCGGACCTCTTAAAATTTTGATAAATTATTTTTAACGTCGAAGTTTCAACTAGTATATAGGTCAAAAGAAAAATTTTTTGTCCACTTTTTTGGTGCTTCAATATATATGATTTTCAATTTCCTTTTTATACATTTTTAGACGCATGGCTTTTACTGGTTAATTGATTCTGACGTAGTATGCTTCCAAACACTAATTACAAATGCATATCTGCGTTTTTAAAAATATATTTTTCTATTGTTCAAGAAGGTTTCTGATTATTTAAAAGAAAAAAAATCATAAACTCTAATTGAATTTATAGAGAAAATTTCCATTTAATTAGAGGTAATCCTTTTACAATTTATGAATAAGAACTTGACCTAACATGAATTCAAAAAGATTATTTTTAAAAGAAGTTTGATGATTTCTGAAGCATAATTATCCTCATTAAAAGGGATAATTAATTAACGCTGAGCAAAAAAGTAATCTCTCATCAAAACATTCGCATAATGCAATTGCAGTATACGCACAAAATAGTTTTTTAATATTGTATTAATGGTAAAATAATTTTTTTGAATGACTTAAATGATTTCTCTTTTGCTAAATAGTGTGTGGGGAGATTTCAATTATTTCCTAAATATTTCTCACCAAATTTAGGTTAAAAATAATAATTAATCAGTATCGCGCATCATGTTATTAGGAATAGGGTAAAACTTTTGAAAAAAATGGTTTTCATAAACTAACATACATTCTAATTGTTTAATCATGATTTTTTTTATAGACTTTTTTTATTTACTGGTATTATGTGCAAATTCATTGTCTGTAAATAATTATTTTGTTGTTGATACTATATACAAGGTGTTGTAGACTTCGACTGATGAATTCAGAGGGGTGATGGTAGACAACATGGGGGTGACAAGACCATAGAACATATGGGTAGCAAACCACATTTAGTCGGAGCATTTTGCAAAATTATTTATACAGGATTTGATATCAGTAGAATGAACAGGGGCACTAAGAGGTAAAAAAACACATTTCTTCGACGTAAAAGCATGTATTACAATATTCAGCTGACATCGCCAACTCTCTGGATTTGCTTGAAACGGTTCGGCAATCTTCGTCTGTTGGTATCTCGCGGCTGTGCTATGATCTACGCTTCCGTAACTTCAAACAATTTCAGTGACAATCACTTGTCGTTGCATTTTTTACGTCCAGCTACGAACAATGCATAGCTGGATGCTGCTGTAACTTCGAACAATTCCTCGAACAATCACTGTTGCATTTCTGACGTCCAGCTTCGAACAATGCATAGCTGAACATCAGAAATGCAATGACAAGTGATTGCCACATGAATTGTTTGAAGTTACGGCCGCGTAAGTCATAGTACAGCCGATATCAATGGACGAAAGATCGCTGGACACTTTCAAACAAGTCCAGTGAGTTGGTGATGTCAGCTGAAGCGACGACGATCCTCCACTGTAGCTACCGGCGTCTCATACATAAGTGATTTCAAGGTAACCATAGAAAAAGAAATCCAAGGGATCTAGGTCAGGGGAGTGACGAGGCCAAACAACAGCTCCACCAAGACCAATCGATACATGAGGTGCATTTCCGCATGTTCCTCATTCGTATAATTCGACATTGTTACCAAATGCAGTTTAACACCCATGCCTTATGCAACGCCCATCTATGGTAATTTGCTCGCCGCTTTCATCAATGACTACGGTAGCCAAGTGGTCAAGGTAGTAGTATGCCATGAGTTCAAACCAAGAACCACTTAAGATCCTCCGTGCAGAGTTAAATATTTCGAGACTCAAATATCCCCTCCCGTCGTGGATAGATACGACGTGGAGTGTGGAGAAGGAGGGGGGTAGTATACCTATACCAACTAAATGTGGTTCACGACCCTATATTCCATTGATACCCAAAGTGGTCTATATGGACCCAGAGGGGTCTATGACAACCTGCAAGGGGTCCACGTCAGCGAAAACAATTTGGGAGGTCTATGAGGTGTAAATGGGGAAGGGGTTTACAAGAGTGTCTCTTTTCAAACCAGATCTTGACCTCGGTTTTTAAAAGAAAATTTAATCAAGTGGAAACTAGAGTTTCCTATTTAACAGATTTATTTACAAGCTTAATGAAGTTAATTTGAAGTTATAAGGTGACAGCATAAAATTTCTTAAGAAAAAGACAATAATTTCACCATTGTTTGCCAGGATTAAGCTAAAGAAGTATAATTTTAGACGTCTCTAATTTTCCCAGTTTCTCAATTTGTCACAGACCAGGACCCTTTTCTAGGAAAATGACGTTTTAACCTACATTCATCATTTAAATGCACTTTATTCAGATTTTGAAAATAGATCCGAGAATGTTATAAACATTTTAATACCACAGTAGGCAATGAATTCATATGGACACATTGAAACAAAAATGTCAAATTGCAAGAAGAACAGATGATCGGAATAGGCACTAACGAAGATCTTAAAGTAGTTTTAAAAACTTATGTCAGCAATTTTGGTTTTAAAAGGTATATCTGCTATTCATCCCGAATTATGAAAAATATTGAAAAAGTTTTTAATTGCTTTTCCAGGTGAAAAGGAGTTTAAGCGCGTTTGCCAATCTCCGAAAGAAAAAAAACGACTAGACACTACTAACCAAAAGAATTGGGATGAACCTGACAAGATTGATGCCAAATGTTTAAAATTTGTTATTGAAGCACCACATTCATTCCTCATCATTCATATGTTAATTAAATTTTAATTTAATTGACAATCATGTGTTTTTAAGTTCTATAAACACATCGCACTTCTCTACAGTTAGAAATTAACATTTTTGTAAAGTAAGTAGTTCTACACCAGCTGTAAAAAACACACACATTCAAGCAAAATTCAATATTAGGTATATAGGGGTTTACCCCAATTCAAAAAACATGGCAAGGGGTCTGTGAGACAAAAAAGTTTGGGAAACTCTGCCATATTCTATGGTTATTTAGCGTTCCAATGCCGCCTACTAGAGCCCCTCTGAATTTGTCGGTCGAATACGTTGTGACGGGCTCACGCGTCTTTTCTTTAACATAACCTCTGGGTTCTTTGGTGGCCAAGATTAATGACAACTGTTTTCCAACCAAAACCCAAGAAGTGAAATGTGAACAAGAAATGCAAATAAGATAGCTTTTAAAGTAACAGAAGTTTCAGTAAGTGAGATGGCAATTTGGGGAATGTTATGTGTGAAAGAGACTAGAGGGATTTGACAGCCAATCTGAAGTTACCTGGAAAGTAAACCATTAATACAAGGTGCATACCATTGCACGCACGCCCAGACGTTTCCTCATAAAGATCGAATCTAAGTTTGGATTAAGGTAGGACTGATTATTTGATATTATGACTTATAATATTATTAAAAGTGAGAGTAGGCGGATTGAATAATTATTTAGAGAAAGTGGTCTAAGTTACGCGATTCGGTTTAACTATCATTGTGTGTGTTTATTCATTATAGATTCTCACTTATTTAAACTTATCTAAATTGTTATAGACATTTAAGTTCTATTCTTAATAAAGACATATTAAGAATCTTAAATGTCTATTCCTTTTGAAAACCCTACACCTCTAGCTCACGCGACAATCAAAGATACAGTCACCAAAGGGGGTGGTATCACAACGTCAACACGCTGTATATCAAAAGATATTGGAATGATAAGCTAAAATACAACTATTCCTGTTTCTTTGTTTTTTTCTGAGGAGTATCAAAGTTGGATTCAAAAACATGTTATATATTAATAGTATGATAAAAAAATATTTTTTTACAAAAAATTGTTTACAAAATTAAGTAAACAATTGAAAAATATTTTACAAAATATACAAGATTATTTATTATTTTCTTATTTATTTAATAAAAGAAAAATAAAACACAAGAAAAAATACTTTTCAAGTTAAAAAATCCATTTTTGGATTTTACTGTGTTTGCTAATAATACAGGTAGTTTGCAATTTAAATGTTGTGAAATCCTTAAAATTGAAAATTAAAATAAAATTCTTCCATTTTCACATTCTGTTAAGTATTACACTTCGTTATATGCAATAAAAAAAATGTGCTTTTTTTGTGATCCATTTGGACAAAAAAATTGACCGCTTAAGGAGTTAAATATACATCATGCTTCCTCATTACAAAAAACAATACAAATAAGAACATTTTAATCATTTTTCCCTCAAAATTAAAGAAAAATATGTTTGACTAACTTTTTCCATGCTATTTATCAGAATTTGTCAACATTTAGGCATGACAAAAATACTCTCCTTAATATTAACCAAAGACACCGTCTTGTATTTAATTTGAGCCTTTGAAAGATTATTTAAAATTTTTTCTATTCCATCGTGGACTGCTTGCATAAGAATACTTTTCTAAAATGAAATAGTTAATTGTTCAAAAATTTGATTCAGTACTCATGAATTCATTTTTTTTTCAGACAACACTTTTATTTTAGAAATACATTTCCATAAGATAGTAAACATGGCAATCAGACTTGTAAAATGTTTTATTACAATATGCAAGGGACCGCAGGTGTTTGTGTTTTTGTTTTTACACCAGAGGAAACTGATTTTTATTTTATTTTTAAGAATAATACTTTTTGATGTAATTTTATTTCTGTATGCTAGGAATCATAACAAAGAAACAAAGAGTAAATCATTAATTTTTTTCATATAAAAATGCTACATTAACAAGTAATTTGAGAGACGAAACCTAATTTAAATACTAAAGATGAAAATAAATTGTTGAAATACAGGAAACAATAATGCGATGGATGCTGCAGTATTTATAAATATTACAGACATAGGACCGTTTTATAAAATATGGGATTTAACCAATTTTATAGCTGTAGACAACCTTTCCCCTTTCTTAAAATGCATGCACACCGTCAAACATATATACACACTGTCTCTAAGACTTGGAAACTAATAAACTTTTTAAATTTTTAAACAAATAATCTTAAATAATATTTATTTTCCAGATTTCAATGAACTATATATTTATGTGTCTGCTATCTTGCTTTTTTTTTCTGACGCTACTTCCAAATGTATTTTATATAAACAATATATTTTTTTTTTATATTTAAATTATTTCATTGCTTTTTATTCGCGTGGGTTTTCGTTTCTCTAATTCTTATTTTATGAAAATAATTCACTCGTTTTAAATGGGATTTTTGTGTTTTAATACTAATATTTCAAATATTATGGATTGGTATAGACACAATATATTCTTAATTATATATATATTACATATATTTTATATATACTTTTTTATTTGCTTAGAAATATATCAGAGAGGAGGGGAGCCTATAATCTTAATCCACTCGTTAGCTTGAGTGCTGATTAGTATGCACTAGTATATATATATATATATATATACTCTTCAGAACACCTTAACTGTGTATTTTTGTTGTATATATATATATTATATATATATATTATATATATATATATATTATTAATTATATATATATAATATATATATTATATATACTTATATATATATTTTAAATATATATGATAACTATATATATATATGTAACTATTATATGCTATATATATATATATATATATATATATATATATATATTATATATATATATATATATATATATAACATATATATATTATATTATATATTATATATATATATAACTATTAATATATAAGATATATATATATATATGTATATAAGATGCTAGTTATATATATATATATATATATTATGTATATAGTATACTCATGTATATATATATATAATTATGTATATAAATATTATAATATGATATATACTACATATAATATGCATATATATATATATATATATATATAATATAATGCTTCATATTATATATATTATATATATGTACAACATATTTTGTTTTTAATAACGGCTGTATAGCAGCGTTTCTTAAACTGTGGGGCACGCCTCTCTTGGGGGGCATGAGAACACTACGAGGGGGCGCGAGCATATTGAAAAGTCGAAAACAGAAGATTATTTTAAAAAATTAATTTATTGAAAGTAAACTCACACAATACATTCTCACACAATAAAAAATAAAATACTCATTTACACTTATAAATGTATCAGTGCTTCACAATGTATTTTACAATTAATTTAACAATACTGAGTTAAGGGTAAGTTTAATAATTACCAGTGACCCCATGGGATTGTCATACATACAATTATATACAAAAAGTAACACTTACATCGATAATTTGTACGGTTTATAATAAATCCCTTAATTGTAGAGAATTTAAGGTACGCCATTAGCTCCCCAATGGCAATCGTTTTCCACATAGGCGCGAGTATAAGATATATTTGGGGCGGAATAAAGAAGGAAATAATATGAAATAAGTAAATCCTTCACAAACATTTCCTTTCAAACATTCCATACAAACATCAAGTTCCTTTTATTGTATTCCAAAACCTTTGGAAAAATTTTATGAATAACTGAGCGCAGATAAGATCGTACTTCGAAAGGACGTATATTTACGCCAGGGGAAAATAATGCTTTGGCTAAGCTGGACGTTTATATAGGCCGGTGGCACTTTAGAGTTTGAAGTCGTATCGTAGTTTTAGCATTAAAGTATAGTATTATTGAATTCAATACATTGTTATTGTATAAGGGGGGCGCGATGAAAATTATGATTGGATATTGGGTCACGAATATTGAAACATTGAGAAGCACTGCTGTATAGTGTGTAATGTTCAGTAAATTTTATTAGTTCAAATTATTTTTTCAGGATCAAAGTATGCTTTCAGTATGAACAATTTTTCTTTGTTACGCATGAGATGCAAGATAATTTTTGATTATGACTATTTACCATCAAAAACCCTTTTGATTCCGAGGCTTAAATATTATTTTATGCTGTTTATAAGGCTTATTCTTCATTCGAGAACAGCCTATTTATTAACATTTTGTCTGACGAAGCAGAATCTTTAAAATTTGGGTGAGCAATAAATGAGTTACCAAAGCTCCCTTTTTCATGGAAGAAAATCCTAGTGTTCTGTAATAAGATTCCACTGTTTGCGCAGGCGGAACTTTGTACCAGATTTCGATGTTATTTTGTGTTATTTTCTTCTCTAACTTTACGTTACAAGATGTTTCTTCTAGGGAATAGATTTATCGGTTATTACGTGGGTGGGACGAGTTCTGAAAATGATGTTTTTGTTATAAAAATGAAAGTTGTTTCCTCCAGATTTTGATTATTTAGGAGAAACGAAACTGTAGAGCCATCGATCATAGAATTTGCGTTTCGATTTTCATGTGACATTTGGTGTTATTTTACTGAAATAAATTACTTACAGTCGACAGTTGGATTACCTCAAATTTTTTGTTCTATTTTTATATGGTGTATCCTGCTTTATTTTTAACCGAAGACGTTTTTTTTTACCCACACTAAATTTTTTTTATAAAAAAATATATATATATATATTCAAATTGTATTATACTATCCAATGCCCACCAACTTCACTGGGTATTTCATGATAATATATGGCTATGCACCCATTAATTTTTTATATCTAAATCGTAGCATTAAGATTTTGATTGTATTTAAAACCTTTTTAAAAGCCTCCCCTCTGGATTTTAACAGAACAGGGTTACAATTCTAAAACGGAATACATTTATCTCTTATACCCCGTAATTTAATACTAAGGAATTGATCTCCTCAAAACTTGTTAACAGCGGATCCCTACTCCATCAAAGAGACACGTTTTTTTGCCAAAATTTTTTTTCCCCCCCTGTAACCCCCTTATATTTAAAAAGTTTATATAACTTTTCAACAAAAAAAAAACCTTGTAAATTTTTAAACTGGGGTTAATATAAAAAAAATTTTTTTTTTTCCCCATTCCCCCCCAAACTTTGAGAAATTAAAAAAGAAATGCCTATCTTAAAAAAAAATTTTTTGCAAAACAGAAATCATTTTTAAAAAGTGATTTGGGATGATTTTCTACTATTCCCTTCATATGAGACCCATATGCCCCACAAACTCTTCATTAATCAAGGAAATCTTAGAAAAAAATTTCTGAAACAAAATTTGATTTGGAGAAAATATGTTTACGGTTTCTTTGAAACATCTGCGAAGCTCCTTGCATAGTTTGGAACGATATGATTAACCATGTGGATTTGTATGTGTTCAGTGAATGTGTTTGAGAATGTAAAGCGCCCTCTAGTGCTCATAGTATTCAGTTTATCAGACTCCCAAAGAGGGGGAGTCAGTCGAGAGAAACAGAGCTAATAAACACATCTACCCCAAACTGAGTGAGACTCTTTCCTTGAGTTTGAAATTTTTTTGGGTTTAAATTTTTTTGGTTTGTGTGTGAACGGCTAACAGTATATATATATTCTAAACAAATATACAATCCCTGAATTCATCTATATTAGATAATATTATAAACATCCATTTTAAAAAATTAAAAAATAAATAAAAAATTTAAAAAATTTTTAGTAATTTGAATTTAACATATGGGCGTTGTGGGTTATTTATTTCTTGTTTATTTTTATAAATTTTATATAGTAATCTCTTTTTTCCTTCAGCGTCATTCTTATTTTTTTTCGATATATTTAACATTTTTTTTTTTATTTTATTTTTTTCAAATATTAATACACAAAAAAATAGTAAGCAAATAATCAAAATTTAACAAAAATGTTACTTTTTTCTTATTTTAATGATTTCCCAGATTTCCATAAAATTTATCATTCATTCAATAATTTGTGACCAACGTGCTTGCAAGATAATTTTTTCTTATCCTGGAATTGATTGAGTTACTCAATTAACTTATCCAAGAGTTAAATTAAATGAATTATTTCATTAGTTAAAGTTGTTTACGGGCTCTTAATATTATTCATTATGAATAATGTATTTCATTTATCTTCCGGTTTATGTTGCAAAACATCCCTTTTTTTTTCATAAAGAATTATTGCTACTTTTTAGCAAAAAAATTCGTGCCTTTAGTCATCAACATGTAGTGTCCATACCCTTGGGAGTATGCGCAAAACATATAAAAGGTGCAACAGTTTTAAAATGTAATGATACGAAGGCTTTCACAGTAACAATTTACCAAAAGCCAATCCCACAAGCACATTTATGTTAGAAATTCAAAATTGAAGGAAGTAAGTTAATTTAAAAAATAGATTTCCTAAATCAATGAATGCTATAGAATTAAAAGACTCATTTTATCAGCTATTCTTTCTTCTGTTTTCAAATATATTAGAGCAGTGCTTCTCAGCTTTTAATACTTGCAACCCATTTTTCAATAATAATTTTCATTGCACCCCCTCTATATAATGGTAATGTATTGAATGGAATAATAATGTATTTTGATGCTAAAGCTACAAAACGATTTTAATTATAAACCATACAAATTAGCAAGATAAGAATTAAATTTTGTATATGGCAAACCTTTGGGGTCACTTGTAATTGTGAAACTTGTTCTTGATAAATTAATGATCACAAACACATTGTGCTGCACTGATACATTTATAAGTGTATTATATCAGTGCAAATGTGTATTTTATTTTTTATCACGTCAGAATTATTTTATTTTACTTCCTTTTAGTAAATTAATATTTTTTAAAACCTTTTATTTTAAACTTTTCGATTGCTCGCCCCCCTCAGTAAGTTTATCCAACCCCTCTAGGGGGACATGCCCTACAGTTTGACTGAGAGAGTAAAAATTAACGTTGCACTGTTAAGTGACTCGAGGCGACGGACCTCATAATTTTGAACCATGATCAAGTGACGAGGATGACACCTGAGATGGCATCCCCTGTAAAGAACTGTAAATTTTGTAATAAAACAGTGATTGATCAATCTGAAGGTTAAAACACTTCTACTGTTATACAGAACTTACACAAAAAATTTCAGGAATTATTTAAAAAAACTTTTGAGCAATCGCTGTCCTCGTTTCAGTTTTTCGAAGAAACCATTTGAGTAAGTGAATATTAATGTGGCACTGTTCAGCTACACGAGGGCTTTTAGCGACGAACCTCGTAATTTTTATCCATGGTCAAGGGAAGAGGACGACATCTGATCTGGCATCTCCCTGTCCTAACTACCACACCAATGGGAAAACGTTTGAGCTCTCGACAAATTTAACGTACATCGCTGACCACCTACACGGCGGATCTTCAGCGGTACTAGGCTCGAACTCAAGACACGCCAGTCACAAGTCAGTTACCTTGATTACTAGGCCACCTCCCCAGTTTGCGAAACGTTGCATTAGTGAATGAAAAAACTACTCATAGAAAATCAATTTTTAAATATTCCTTTTTTCATAAGAAATATAACATGCACATTTCCTGTGTAAAATTTAAAAAAAAAACCCATTAATTTAAAACTTTGACAGTTTAAGACAATGTATTTACAAGTACCATGTGAAAATAAACAAAAATAGAATTTGTCTTTTACGTTTTTTTAAAACTGAAAATGAAGAACAATTTGCTGTGAATTATTATTTTCAAGGATGGTTTCTTGAAATATTCTAACATTTCTACGGACGTAGCCAGTATAATTCCACAGACAAAACGAATTCAATCACAATTAATGGAGTTATTTGGGGGAACCCTTATGCTTATGTCAGTTGCAAATTAGTTCTTAGAAGGTAGTATTGGACACCACCAAAAAAGCAGGGAATGGCTAAAATGCAAGAGCAAACTAAAGAAAAGTTTGCATTTTAAGGCAAACTCAGCTGTCATGGATGTCCTCTATGATGATGTGAAGCATTTCCGTTGACAATCTAAAAATATTGCTTATAGATGCTAGATGGAATTTTGGGCAAGAAAATTCATGTATTGTAGCATCAAATGTATAGTGTATTTATGCAATGTGATGAAAAATCTTATTTTTTTAATCACTTTATCACCAGCATGGGTAAAAAAATTTTTTTTAAATATGTTTATTAATACTGTTTATACACATGCGAGTCGCTGTAGTCGATAAATGGTAATAATAATTTAAAATGAAAAATAAAAAACAAAATATCACCTCGGAGGATATTTTAAATGAAAACAATGCACAAATCATTTTTATTTAACCCCTCTAAATTATTCATTAACAACAAATGCTTAATTAAAGCATAAATTAAGCATACATTACATAATTGTAAGGACACCTATCCATTTGTTTTTGTTTGGGTAGAAGTTTTCTGCATATTTAATGAGTTACCATGGCAAAGGTTCGGTGTTATTAAGCCCTTTTGCATTCTCTTGACCCTTTTGTTAAATATATTCTTCATTATAAAATTGTTATTAAACTGTTATTAACCACTAGAGACGACTGCTGCAATTTTTTTACAAAGGGGCCACTTTTGGGGGCCCCTTTTTTCACCAATGAAATTCATTTTAAATGCACTTTATATCAATTAACTACTGTCTTTCAATAAATAGTTTTACATAGAGGTGTTTTTTTGAATAGCATAGCTCTTTGACGGCTAAGACTAATCTTTGCATAGAATGTGTTGTGTTTCTAGGTTTTTTTTGGGTTTTTTAAATTTATAGGTGCTCTAAACAGGGGGGCTGTGCTGATGGACTTTATTAATATTAATCCACGGTCAAATAAAGGGGGACGATACTTGAAGGAAATTCCCTTGTACAAAACTCCATTTTTCTACGCCAGCGGGACTTTTGACATGGTCGTGGCGCCCCGGGGGGCTTTTTCCCGGCCAAACCCCCCCTCAAAACCCCCTTGTTTTTTTTCCAAATTAATTGCCAAAAAGCATATTAAGTCGAAAAAATTTAATTATTTGTTAATAAAGATTAATTTTTATTAATTAAGGGGTTAATTATTCAAAAATTAGTTTTTATTTTGGGGTATTTTGCCCGAAAATCAACAAAATCTAAAAAAGCATGAAAAAGGATTTAAATTTTGGGCCCTGGACCTCCCCTTGAAAAATTTCCCCCTTTTCGCTACCCCCCCTGGATAGATTTAGCGCGCATCAACCCATGTACACGGAAGGTCTTCTGTTCTTCAGATTCAAGCCCCGGGGCTTCTGCCACGGGGGTTTTGACCATGGAAAATAGTTTTTTGGCAGCGTGTGTTGTGGCTTTAAGACGATAGTTGAGTGCTAGTTTAGTTGTCGCGTCTCTGTTTTTCGCATTGGTTATTTTGGATAAAACTTGTTGAATTCCTTAATATAACCCATGTTCACGGAAGGTCTTCTGTTCTTCAGATTCGAACCCGCGACTGCCTGCCACGTGTTCACGACCATGACCACTAGTCTATCCCGGGGGATGTTTTGGGTTTTTAAAACGAAGGGGTTTGGGGATTTTTTGTTCTCTGTTTTTTTTGGGGGGATTTATTTTTTGGGTTAAAAAATTGTTTTGATTCCTTAAACTAAGGGGGTTTCCCAAATGAAAAACGGGCAAAATGAATTTAAAGACAAAAAATTGATACAAAAAAAGCCCGGGGGCACACCACATACGATGTGCAATAATGTGAATTATGTGAAACCTGTTGTTTGTGAAAAAAAATAAAAAAAAGTCATTATTTTATGCATCCCTATCAAAAAATAAACCCCCGGTAGTATGGTTTCAGATTGCAGAAAGTAAGCTAGATGAGGGGGCATCTATCCGGGGAATGGGTTTTGTCTATGGCAGTACTGCTTGAAACAAAAAATCGGTTTTTAAAAATTTTTTATGAAAAACGGCAAAAAAATATCCGGGGTCTCTATGACAATAATAGCCCTAACGTCTCCCTTGAAACACAGACAATCTTAAAAAAAATCCGTTGAAAAGTGCTGGAGCACCCACCGCCTTTTCCCGATTTGTTCTCAGAAACTTTTAAAATTTTTCCAAAGATAGGGATTACGTTTCCATTCGTACAATGAGGTTAAGAAAGTGACGGAAGACTTTCCCCAGGGGAAACAACCATATTTTTTCCCCTAATTCTGTCGAACCGATGAGATCCGTGTTACAACGCCCTTATTAATTTATTTTGATTTCCAATTAAGGTATTGGTTTTCTTCAACTTGTCCACTTTTCATTTGGGCAACCCATATAATTATTAGAAAAATTATGATTCGAATTGGTATTCATTTTACAACATTTGAATGTTTACTATTTATTCTGACAACAATTGCTGACAACAATGCCTCCAAGAATCCGACAACCATGGTCCAAAATTACGAGGTCCATCGCAAAAAAGCCCTTGTGTAGCTGAGTAGCTCGACGTTAATATTCTAACCACAAATGTTCATACATCGGTATTTTAAATTATTTTCATTGTTACTAACTATTCATTATGACAACAATTATTGAACTCAATCCTCCAAAAATACGTTCAAAAATGCGTGTGAAACTTACCAAAATGTTAATGTTTTCTGCTATGAACCTTTATACAGTCAATAAACACAAACCTTAAAAATTCGTTCAAAAATGCTCAGACTACGTGACTGTGAACCTTATTAAAACAAGCAAATTTTTTTACCCCTGAAACCTGTGAAACTTAATTAACAGAAGACAAACATGATACTTTTTGATAAAAACAAGATTTATGTTTTTTTTTTTTTTCCTTTTTTTTCCTTTTTTTTTTTCGTACTTTTGATCTTGTTTTAACCGTATTATATTTTTCATCTGGAAATCTCCCCCGAACTGTCATATATTTTTTTAACCTTTAGAAAGCCTAGTAGATATTTTTTGGAAGACTTTATCTTGCGTAATAATTATTTATACACGCATAAAAGAAATATAAAAGTTCATTAATTTTTTTGGCTCTTTAAAAAAAAAAAAAAAAAGAAAAACGTACTTTTCTCACAAAAATAAATGAAACGAATGCAAGAAACATTCGATGTTAATTAAGGGTAAAAAAGGAGGCACTATCTTATTTAAAATAAATTTAATTAAATAAAGTGTTCTCTTCTTCCCTTCGCAGTCATTTCTTTTAAAGATTTGCACTGACAAATGTGATATGATGTAATTAGGTTATTTAAGAAAATAACGAATTTCATTGTGCCCCTGTAATTGCATTCTGTTTAGTAGATAATAAAGTTGGCTTGTTAAGTTCTTGTTAGAAAATTAGATTTTCGATTATTACTAGTCATTGCAAAGCATAATAATAATAAAAAAAATTAATTTATAAATGCAAGCAAAATTGAGTGTAAAGATAAAGAATAATAACATAAAGATGCTTAGTGATGCAGATATATTTCTTATTGTTATAAATATTAAATAGTAATAATGAAACGCACAAAATTGAAATTTTATGTCTAATGAAATTCTCATAATAGTCGTTATTCGTCTATTTCTATTTAATTTTGCAATACAAAGTAATCGTAAGAGGCAAAATGGCAAGAATTTTAAAAATATTTGCAAAATTGTTTCGAATGTTACTTTAACATTTTACAAAGATTAAGAAATCTGCATTTGAAAATTACTGGAAGATTTTTAGGTGCATTAGAAAAAAAAAATGTTTTCAAAAGATACAAAGACGCAAACGATTTTAGTATCTTAGGGCAATTGCTATAACGCTACGAGAAGCAGGTGTTGCGTAGAGCAGTATTTTGATAACTAATTTGCAGCTGTTGTTTTACATCTACATTACTTTTCAATCATCTTAATTTTTATGGTTCAAGGGATATGACAAATAATATAATTTTCTCTCTTTTTCCCAGAAAAGCGAAATTTGGCAAAAAATCACTTTATGTGAATGTAATATCTGATCCATTGTGGGTTTATTGTGTTAAAATGTAATGCAAAACGTGCGTATTAAGCTTATATTATACTTATAATCAATTTAGAGCTTCAACTCTCATGGGATTTTAGATATGTTTTAGTCATAAATTAAAGTTTAGTATAATTTCTTATCTTATTAAGTTATTTATTAGCTTCCCCTGTATGAAACGGAATCTGAACTCGATTTTTACCCACTTTAAAAGGTCAGATAAATTAGAAATTTTGCACATTGTCTGACCGATGAAACAAAA
>BMAV01028094.1:0-17729 GCA_019973955.1 Trichonephila inaurata madagascariensis
CTTTTACCGCTTTGTTTGGTTCCATTCCCCAACAAGAAGCACTGCTTGACGCCATTACCCCGGATATCAAACTAGTTCCTGCGTTTATTTCAGTCTCTCGTTCATTCAGCGATGCACGTTAAATCTGTCGAGAGCTGAAACGTCCTTCCGTTGGTGTGGTGTGGAAGTTAAGAGAGGGGGTGCCAGCTCAGGTGTTGTCCCTGCCACTTGACCATGGTTCAAAATGACGTGGTCCGTCGCCAAAGCCCTCGTGTAGCTGAACAGTGTGACGTTAATATTCACTCACTGAATTTTAAATATTAAAAAAAAAAACTAGGTATACGACAAACGATGGACCACCACCATTGTGCAAATTATACAACTGTTCATACGCATTGCTCAAATAGTAAAAATATAATCTACATGTGTAATATGTAGCTTTATTCATTATTTTTCCCGCAAAATTCGTTTTTGTCATTCTTCTGTTAAATTCGTCACTGAAGTGCATTGTCCAACATTCTCCACTGAAAAAGTTCTCAAATTTTGATAAACCTACAACTTCCTGGAAAGTTGAGTATTTAGTTCCATGGATTGTTACCATAAGTCTTCGCATGAAACAACGTCTTTCTACTCTTCACAATGATTCCAGTTCAGGCAATCATTGCGATATTTTTCTGTGAGAGCTTTTTCAGTAATGTACTATCACAATTATATTGGTGAAACGAAGCCCATGGTTGCCAATTCAGTGCGTACGACACATACGAAATCTTGATTGCCAACTTGGCGAGTTATCTTGAACATTGGTATTGTTACGATAGTGTGTAATAAATTTATTACAGTATCTCGAAAAACTCTTTTATATATAGAGAGAAAATCTAAATATTTTTATAAGAAATATGCATGACCAAAATGCAATTATATAACAATAATAAAATATAACAATAACAATAAAATAATGACAACGCTTGGATATATTTGGAATTCTCATACCAAAAACCTTGCTAAAGAAATTTCATCAGTTATTTCCAATAATTTAAGAAATAGTTTTGAAAATGAGGTTACGCGATTCCCAATTTCACTGAGTTAACCCTGTGACATACAAATAAAATGGAATTTGATGCACACTTTCCCTTTTCCCGATACTGTTGAGAAGAGGGAAAACCTTGAGCACATAGTAAAATATAATCGACGCATGACTTGCAGTCCACCAGAAACATTTCTTGGCTTGAAGACATCAAAATCTACAATGGTTCTAGAAAGGAATGATGTCTCGTAGGCATCACACACTAATGAAATAAATTAAGCGAATTTGCATATTTTATCGAATTGCATGAAAAGAACTGAACTGAATGAAAAACCACTGCTTCTAAATAAAAATGCAAATCTTGTACGGCAAATACGTAAGTGTACACGTGTGTGTAGGTGGAGCCCGCAGAAAAACAGGCTTTATAAGAACGTGTAAGTTAAGAGGTATTTCGTTCCTAGTTCGGACGAGAGACTTTTTACTCTCGACTTCAAACACCTCCTTCAGACCAACAGCAATTGTGTGATCTTTGGCGATCTTAACGCTACACACAATGAGTGGAACTGCTCAATTAATTCCACTCGTGGAAAGCAATTAAAAACCTTCGCTGATCTGCTCGACTTAAATATTGCATATCCTGATACCCCCACTCGTTTCGGCTATAACTCCTCTAACACCCTCGATATTGCTATCATTAATAACTTTCATTTCCCGTATACTATTGACTCCATTCAGGAGCTTTCCTCCGATCATAACCCGGTCTTTTGAAATTTTCTCTCCACACCCCTATTCAGTGATAATTCTAGAGCAGTTACCACCTGTTGGTTAACTTTTAGTAATAATCTTAATCGTTCTATCCGGCTGTCTGACTTCTCGGGCATCCGATACCCAAATTAGCTGGAATCTAAAATTTCTCTTTTCACTGCTCTCTTCACTTAATAAGTTTTAGTTTATAACATTTTAATCAAATGATATTGATATCTCTACCTCAGTAAATTTCCACTCTTTAATAACAAATAACTTTAATTTGCAACTCGAAAGCTAAACACTCATACAACTCACTAATTTTACCCACGGAATCCTATTACGCATCTTTTTCTCCTGTCTTTCACATTACTCATTTGATTGTTCTACATCGCTGTTGAAACATTTCCACCTATTTCCTAAAACAGGGTCATAAGTATTTATAGATCGATGTGTGTGTGTGACTTCACTCTTTCTAAGAATAATTTGTGACACCCCCTCAAATTTATTATCCATCACATTTGAGTTAGAGTAAATTTTCTGCTATTGTGTATGCCTTCTAAAATTTTACCATTCCTCATAACACGATATTTTCTATACTTATGTATAAACAAAGTTGAAATTGCTTACCTAGTCTCTCTCTCACATTTTTTCATCCCATTACCGATGGAAATAATTGTCTTCTCGCCGACATCAAGTACTTTAGCACCCGCAGGAACAATTTCGGGGGTTTTGTTTTTATATCTCTCTCTTTGTCCTCTTTTTTTGCCACTCATTTTTGATGATGTTGAAGATCGACTACTAGCAGCATCATCTGATTCACTTGCAATTTGACAATTTTCAAAGCAATTACTTTTGCCACTTTCTTCGGTAACCAAAGGCTCTTCATTTTTTCTGTTTTTCAAAGGATTGCGTTTGAAAATACTAACTTTACGTGCAACTTTCGTTTTTTTGTCTTCCTTTTTAAGAGTCCAGTTATCTGATCCTGGCGATGATGTACGTGTCGGCTTATTGTCCTCTGCAGCTTTTAATCTTCCTATCGTTGTTTTGAATTCCTTCATGAACTGACTAATTAAATTCTTTTCTCTTGGAGAATCACTATTGAAAGCTGGTACTGTTCGTTCTGATAATTTTTTTGCTACTTGCGATGACAGCTGCAGATACTCTTCTAAGGAAGGGTGCTCGCTTTCATCCAAGCTGCACATTTCTGCGTCAAGGTCCGTACTGAGGCGACTGTCATCATCCTGTGTCGTTATATCATCCATTTCATCATCTTCATCGTCTATCTCTTCATCATCATAGTTCTCGATTTCTTTTATAGCTGTTGATGATGTTATAACACTTGAACCCGAAATCATTGATAAATCTTCAGAACTTTTTACAGAATGTTTTGACTCGAATGATGCTGCAGATTTCACTGGTTTTCTGAAGCTTGAATTAAGTGAATCCCCTGAAAGAGAAGCTTCAGAAGTCTCTGAGTATTCACTTAAATTATCTTTTTCTGTCTCTGCTTTGACTAGTGTTGTTTCTTCAATTCTCAGTTCTTTCATAGTTGATGGTTGACTGCTTGACGTATGAGAGGAATTACTCATGGCTGTTCCTGGTCTTGAGCTACATGCTGCATTTGCCTCAGTTGTGTGTGTAATTGTCATATCTTCAATCCTGTTATCTAAATATGAAATTGAAGCATAAATTAATAAACATACATTAACTTTAAAATAATTATATTAATTTTAATTTTAAAAAATATGATGTGAACGCATGAAAATATAATATTTATATATTTTATAACACTTGGTGAAGGCAATGTACTAAAATCTAAGAAATGTTTTAACCTGAGAAATAGTTTATCGTAATAATTTACATGGTAATTTTTAGCAAATCTATCAATAACATTATAGAAAAACAGCTTTTAATCAATAAGTATATGCCCTAAAACTTTAATCCATTATATTCAAAATAGTGTTAAGTAAACAATCAAATTTTGTATAAATATCTCAGTAACTTCTTAAGAAATCATGTTTTACATAGATTATATTTTTCAAAAATCCCGTTTTCAAAGCAAAAATTAATGCTATTTTTACATTTTACTAAACAATTTATATATAGAAGGCATAAAAATCTAAAATTCTCTATTTTTATTAGTCGCAACTTTTTCTTTATGCTCAACATCATTTTATTTTCTAATTGTCCAAATTTTTTTCTGGCTTTAGTTTCAGCTAAAGAAGGATGTTTTGAATAACATATATGATCTTCATCTATAACATATTTTTTCATCACATAAGGGCTTAGAATTCCCTCAAAATTTTTAATAAAACATAAAATCTATCATGAAATTGTATGACAGCTAAAAAAGAGCGTAAATGTAATATTTATGTTTCAACAAATAGTTTTTCTTCATAATTCAAATTCATTGACATTTTGAGTTTTGCCATGAAAGAATTTTACAAGAAATTTCTGATTGTATAATTTCATGTACGTGGATCTAAATATATTCATTAATTTCAGAGGCAAATCTTTAATATTATCATTTTATGGGTTTATCCAAAGCAGTAGCACGGCCGTGGCAACTTAATCATGGTCACGAACTCTTAGCCGGCTTTGTTGAATCCTGGGTTCCAGTCCTGATTTTACTGAAGTAGAGGGGCTGATGCGCATTGAATTTTTAGTGACTTTAAGTGCTCACGTTGGCATGGTTTGGAAGTTTGGAGAGAGTGGTGCAAGTTCAGGTGTCGTTCTCGTCACTTGATCGCTGTTTAAAATTACAAGGTCCGTCATCAAAAGCCCTCGCGTTGCTTTAAGTGATTGAGTGCATATTAACGTCACACTATAAAGCTATACGAGGGCTATAATTGACTGACCTTGTAATTTTGAGCCAGGGTCAAATGTCGAGGACAAAACTAGTACACCTTACAACTTCCACGCCACACCTACGGTAGGACGTTTGAGCCATGGCAGATTTAACGAACATCGGCCCCTCTACATGGTGGGTTCACGTTGCTTCATGTTGGAAATGAATTCAATTTTGTTAGAAATAAATTCTAACACTTTTTCTTTAAAGATTTCCAATAAATTTAATTATCATTTATTAAATAAATTTAATAACTTTCTTTCTCCTGCTTGCTATCAGGGGAAAATATGAGCTGGCTCATTTGCATAAATCATCGATGAAACTTGTTTCTTATTTGCATAAACTCATTTATATAAATATTGTTTATTTCTACCACCAGGTGGCTATCTGTATAAATAGAATATTCTTGCGTTCTACATTAGTCACGTTTTGCGTTCCATTTCCCAAATATGTCAAGCTTCTGAAGCTTCTACATTAGTCTAGTCTAGTCTAGTTTGGTGTCTGATGCAGCTTCAATTTTTTTTATATAAAAAAATAAAATTATTTAATTTTAAGTTATTATTTAACTGGATTGAAGCACATCCAAAAGTGACAAGTCCAATTAGGTTTAACACTTCAGGATATAACGCTAATAAACACTCACCCAAATCAGTAGCTCGTTGCTACTTACACCATACATTAAGACACTTCCATATATTGGTTTCTCCTTCCTTGAGTAACATAGTACAAATGCAGAAATAATATAGAACTGCATGCATTTAATAGATTATCTACATTAGACTTGTTTACTATCCCATAGTAATTTTGTGCTTTATTAATAAATTATCTATTAAAATTTTCCTTTGCTGCCACGTCCTTTCGTAGTTGCTTTTAATTTGCGTAAGATGAGCTCCCTCTTTTTTCAATTCCTACTATTAGTTCACACTCTCCCTATATATATTTATATATATATCTTGTTCAAACTTTCAATCGTTAGCAAAATACTTTTTATTCATCCACTCAAGTCCAAATACATTTTTTTAAACTTGTAGTGGATAACTTACATGATGTTAATACAGTTTTTTCAAATATTAATTCATTAATTAATGAATAAATAATAACAAACAAAAATGACAGTGCAACACCATATATAAAAAGGAAAATCGCTCGTTGTGTCCCAGTAACGCAATGGATAGTACTTTAGACTTCTAATCCAAAGGTCGTGGGTTCAAATCCCACCTGGGATGGCCTGATTTCCGACAATATAATTTCTTTTTTACTATACTATTTTATTAGAATAACTAAATTTAATTAATGAATAAATAGAAACAAACAAAAATAATAGTTCAACACTATATACAGAAAGCAAAATGGAAAATTGCAAAGAAAATCGCTTTCTATTTTGCTACTTAATATTGTAATTCTGTCATAAGAATATACATATTTATGTTAATTATAATTATTTAATAAAAAGTAACTAAAATAAAATTTTTCTTTGTTGACCTAAGTAGGAATTGACTTTAATTTTTTTTTATATTTCTGGTTTTAATATGTAGCTATAATACATTCTAATTTTTTCAAAAATTCCTTGCCATATATGTCTTTAGTGACTTTAAAAAACTTTTGAAATAATCATAACTTTAATAATTAGTGTAACGCAGTGCATGGAAATTTTCAGAACACTCGAAATACGATATATACCGACTACCATGCTATTAGATGAACCACTGTGATTTGTACAATAATATTTGAGTTTGAGCTATGGGTAGAGTTTCTGATGTCAAGGTACATATTTTTATGTTCGGCCCGCGAGATTATGATGCTTTTCCGAAATGGCCCGCAAGGTCATTTGGGTTGGACACCCCTGGTCTAAATGATAACTTTGACAGAAAGGGCATGTTCAGATTTTCAGAAATTTTACTCTTCTTCATAAGCTCAATAGCCTTTTGCAGGCCAAGGTTGACTCCCCGATTCTCCTCCAGTTGACCCTATCAGTCACGATGGCCTTCCATCGGTTGATTCCCATTAGTTTGAGGTCCTTTTCAACAACATCTAACCATCGTGTGGTTGGTCATCCTCTATATACGTATGGTCTCTTCAATTTTCAAGAGTTACTTTTTTGGTAGGAAAAGCATCGACATATCTGTACAGATTGTGACGGGCTCACGCGTCTTTTCATTAACATGTCCTTTGGGTTCTTTTGGGGCCAGGATTAATGGCAACTCTTTTCCAACCAAAACCCAAGTGAAACGTGAATATAAGATGCAAATTAGATAGCTTTTAAATATCAGAAGTTTCAGTAAGTGAGATGACAATTTGGGGAATGTTATGATAGAGAGTGATAAGATTGTGTAGTGACAGCCAACAGAGGTTATCCCGAAGATAGAGCCATTAGGTCAAGGTGCATACCATTGCACTCGAGTAAAGACGCAACTCCCTTATGCCGACGGTGAACGGATCAAGGTAGGATTGACTATTTATATTAGGATTTGTGATATTATTGGAATTGAGAGATTAGGCGGATTTGATATTGATAGTGGTTCAAGTTACGTTAGTTCGGTATTATGGATATTGAGTGTTTTGTCACCGTAGATTCTCTCGCATATATTATTATTATTTAATCTGTTAGAAGCTTAAGTTTGAAGGTCTTAATAAAGACAAATTAAGATCAATGGAATCTTCTAGTTCTTTCGCAAGTCCTACACCTCTAGCTCACGCAGATAATCCAGGAGAAGGGCACCCTAGGGGGGTAATTTCACAAGATGGCCCAGCCACCTAATACATTATATTTTTTACTGTTCTCACAATGTCATTCCCGTTGTATTTACCATATTTCCTGTAAATTTCATGATTGTAAAGAATTCTCCACTCATTGTTCTCTTGGATAAGTTCAAAAATCTTCCTTAAGATTTCTCTTTCCAAAATGAGCAACTTTTTTTCCTCTGCATTAAGGGTCCAAAATTCACTTCCATACAGAGCAATAGGCCTGTGTATATGTGATTAAAGTTTTATATAAGAAATTTTATTACCTGCTGCAAAACCTTTTTTAGTGGGTTGAAGGGCATGCAAAAATATAGTCCTGAGTGAGCCAAACGTTTGTTAAAACAATATAAAAATCACATAAAAAATATATTGAAATTGATTACATTGAAAAACATTCTAATAGCCCTTGTATCTTGATTAAAAAAGGCCAGAATTTGAACTTCTAAAATGAAACTATAATTATCTTTTACTCTTAAATACCCTCCCCCTCCCCAGATTTACACAAAACCCATTTTTAGTGAATTTTTACTTAACAAAATAAACATTGTCGGCCTAATTATCAGAATGCGTAACTAGACAAAGGAAACTATTTTGATATACGGTTTATAGGGTTAACGCGGACTCCCAATAAAAGTTAACTCTAATATACTTTATCCCCATGGCAACCACATTACCACAGGATAAAAATATCAAGGTATCCATATTGTAATGTTATCGTCCATCTTGGCGAATATAAACAATAACTTGGCGCGTAATTAAATTAGTACCCCAGAAGGAGTTACGCATTCTGATAACTAGGCCGGTGGCATGCTTACAATATTTAGTTTTTAGTTCAGTTGCGGGAATTTTTATCGATATTGTTGCGAGATTAAGTCGTGATAATCTTTTTTCATTAATATTTATAAAGCTGATTTTTTTATAAAAATAATTTTGCAGAAAATATACAGTTGGATATAACCTAAGGGGGCGGATCTTAGTTTTGTAACTAACAGCCACAAAATCAGGACACATTTACTTAGATAAATTAGCATAATTGAGTGATGCAGTGGGATACATAGTATGTATGCAAGTTTTTCGAGTGCATGAGCATGGTTCACTTAACCCGTTCACCGTTTTTCCCGAGATGAGGTCGGGCAGGCGAAAGACTCCACCCTGGCTCCTCCCGAGTGTAGTTCGGGCACTGTGAAAATTTACACTGTGCAAATTGGTTTTTCTCGAATTATTTCACATGTGCTTTTTGTGGTTTCGAATAATTGAAAAGAACCACTCGGTGGAATTTTGTGCCAAAAGAGGATGTCCTTCTGCAGAGCACCCTCCTTCACTCTTTCAGACAACACTTTGCAGACTACATTACCCCAACAGAAGAAAACTAATTCAACATGACAGTGTATTATTTTCTGATCAAAGAGAGACAATAAAAGAAAGAAGGTAAGAAGAGAAACAAGATTCTACTGACCAGATTGCAATGTTGGGTTATGTGCAGTACCATGTTTTCGAATTTATCATACACGATCAAATTTTGAATAATAATTTTATGTATATGAAAAAGATGTAAATAAAATTTGTAATTCAAGATAAAAGCTAGGTATTCTAAGCTTTATATTTATAGTTAGTGTGAATTGACTCCAAAGTAATGATTTTTGCTATACAGAAAGCCAACTTAACATGTAACTTGCTCATTTATTTAAATAGAATTTTTTAAAATTAATTTTTAGGAAATTTGGTATGTGGATGGTGCCATTATGCTTAAAAAGATATGTATATGTTTGAAAATAAGAATAAAAAAATGGACATTTTTTTTTATTTATGATCCAGAAATAAAATGAGCCTGGAAGGGGTTAAAAAGCACCTATAAGGGATTGAAGGTTATAGATGCAGTTAGATAGCATTAGCTGTGAAATTCGAATATGAAAGACTGAATTAGAGATTGCGAATATGTCCAGGAGACATCATTTAGTGGAATTCATACGCAAAATAATTATCAGAAAGCTAGCTACAAGAGAGTTAACATATAGTGGTTGTTCCCAGAGAGAATACGAAATCACTGATAGTGGGATTTCCCGGTTCTGGTATCATTTCAAAAAAGTGGAATGCGTGACGGACATAAGATGGGAGGTCGTTTTTGCAGTATTACAACCGTGGACGATAAGTATATCTTCTTTTCTGTTACGCCATAGCTGGTCAAGTGTAAATGAACTTCGTGCTGCCACAGATACTCAAATATGCTTTCGGGAAACATGGTTATACACCTGAAAATTTGTTGTGTGATCAATTGACTAAAAAGCAATTTAGCTATTGTTTCCAGTGGTGTTAATAGCATCAAATTTGGTCTAACAATAAGAAGCGATTGGGTATGTGTGTTCTAGGGATTCGATTGGGTATAAGAGATTAGATTCAGACCTTTATCTGATTGTAGACACCAGATTATCTGGTGAGAGAGTGCTAATGTGTTTCTATCCAAAAATATTCATGAAAGGCAGTGGTAGTTCTTATAGCGTAATGATATGGGTTGACATCATGGCAAAGGGATTCAGCTGCCATCTATTTGATGCATTAATAACATTCTGCTGCCTCTTATCCAACTTATTCATGTTGCTTTCAATGATGCATTCTGTTGTATGAATGAAACTGACAGGGCATAATCGAGCAGACGTTATCTAGAACTGATTAGTTCACGAGAATATTCAATGTCTTATCTGGTCATTATGTTTTTCAGATTTAAATTCAGTTGAAAATATTTTAGATATCTTAGGGAAACGTCTTGTTGCATGACACCAGCCCCTTCAACACACAAGGATATCCTTTTCCGTGCGTTTAAAAAAGGAATTGGAAAATCTGTTTTAACAGCTCTGTATGATGCTATGTACAGCAAGCCCTGTCTTGTTGACAATTATTTTGGACTCCTAAGGACATCTCATACTAAAATGTGTTTTAGGAGTGCCTATGGTGTGTTAACATGATTTATACTGCTATGTGTTTAGTTCAACAAAATACTTATCCCAACAAAAATGCATCTTCTATATTTAATTTCAAAATAAATCTTTGATGTAATGTGGAATATTCAGCAACACTACGTTTACAAGTATGGAATTAAACAATTCCTGGTTCTTATGCTAAATGGATAGATGTTCTTCGTTTTTAAGTTTTGTGTGTGTCTACTATTGTATATTAACCATTATTTATTTTTTAAAATTGAATAATTATCCTTTTCTATATATTGTGGATCAAATTAAATTAAATTTTAGAAATTTAATATATTAAATATTTAAATTAAACCATTCAGTGAATTTTGATATCTTGGTAAAAACTTCTGCTTTTCAACATTATTGGATTTTTAAAAATTTTACATACCTGGACAAGATGTTGGTAAATTCGGTTCAACTCTTTTTCATTTAATTTGCATCGTTTCCTTTTTTCTTTTTCTCTCTCAACACTACATACTTCATCTTCTGAATCATTTATTGTTTCTGTTTCTTGTAATTTATATAAAATTTTGCCCCCGCAAAATTTTCACATCTTGATGTCCTGATGGATATTCAAGTGTACTACAGCAACTAGTTGACCCTTTTTGTTCCTTTCTTGCTTGCGCCGCATAAAACATCTAAATTATCTGAAAATGTATTGCTTAAATATTTCAGTTTATTGGCTATTGCCATACATTCTTAAAATTTTTAAGTTATTAGTCTAACTTGTTCCAAATATTAACAATGAAGACTGCATTTTAGCACTTTCGTAAATAAAAAAAAATATTAATATTCAAAAATGAGCTAAAAATAAGGAATGAAAAATATTTTTTTTTTATCCTGAAAGAATTTAGTTTTGTTTCAATTACCATCGCACTAGAAGCTGTACGAAGGACATTACTGATGTACCTTATAATCCTGAACTACATTTAAGTGACTTTTTTCTAATTTCTACTCCGTTTGCGAGAAAATTTTGATGCTTAAAAGTTATTTAAAATTCTAGAATCTGCTTAATCAACACGGGAGACTCTTGTGAAACTAGGACTCAAATTCTTCAAAATAGACTTGAAATGATATACGAATCATAGCTTAACACAGGGCTATAACGCCTTTTTACCCTAATAGAGTTGAAATAACACTTTTTAATGAAAGTTGTATAACTTTCACGCTTAACTGTGATTTGGGAAAAAATTATGATCATCATTCGTCAAACTCTTTATATTGTGTGATCCAAGAATTCTTCAAATTCTTATATATTTTTTGTACATTATAAGCGAAAAAGTAATCTAAGATCTCAGGTCTATCCATATATACACTACATGACATTTAAAATGCAACACCAAGAAAAAGTGTTCAGGAAGGGAAAAGATTTGACAAACAGGAAGCTGTTAACATATACAGTGATGTTTATTTTTAAATGATACTCGTAATATGGAACTAGAGCAATGTCAGCTCAGTACGCTGTAGAAATACCACGAATGGTGATACATGATGCAACACATCTAGGTGCACAGTCAATGAGAATACAGACGGCGTCCTTAGGGATGATTCTCCAATACATGTTAGTCATTTGCCACAATTCCATCTTCTGAACAATGCTGTGGCAGAATATTCAAGCGACGCCTAATCATGTCCCAGACATGTTCGATTGGGGGGATATCAGGGGAGAAGGGTGGCTAAGGAAGCAGCTGTGTATTTTGCAGAGCATATAAGTTAATGTTTACATTGTATGGTCAAGCATTATCTTGCTGATAAAGGGTATTGAGTATCCCTCGAAGGAAGGGGAATGTCATCGGGTGCAGCACATCATCTATGTATTGTTGGGTCATTAGAGTGCCTTGATTACGAACCAGAAGTGACCTGCTAACCGAGATGGCACTCCAAACCATGATGCTGGATGAAATGAGCAGCCCACTAGTAATCAGTCAATGGGCAAGGCTCTAATCAATAAGGGAACCTCAAACATATGCTGCAAATGGTAGCAGAAATGACTTGTGGGGCGAGCAACTTTTGTCGGTGTATTTGTCGATCACGCATGCTGATCAAGATAACTGTCAAACAACTGCGTCGAGGTAGACCAGGACACTACAGGCAATAAGCAGTCTTGTATTATCTTGTTGAAAGATTGTGACGGCTCACGCGTCCTTTCTGTAACATAACCTCTGGGTTCTTTGAGGGCCCAAAAGATTAATGGCAAATCTTTTCCAACCCAAATCAAGAAGTGAAATGAAAGTATAGATGCAAATAAGATAGCCTTTAAAGGACAGAAGTTTTAGTAAGTGGGATGGAAATTTTAAAGAAAGTTCTGTTGGGGAAAAGGTAGAGTGTAATTTGACAGCTTACCAAGGAATCACGGATATCTAGCCATTACTACAAGGTGCATACTATTGCACGAGGCTAACAACCTATCTGAAGGTGTTTGAACCTTTGCGGAAAAAATTCAAGGTAGGAAGATTATTTTCCGAATTCGTAATATTAGTAGGAGATTGAGAGTAGGCGGATAATATAATTATTTAGATAAGTGACCCAATTCTTGATCTTTTTTTAGTTACGGCTACGTGTTTTTGGTTTATTCTCACTTAATATAAGTTTGTTCAATATAAGTAATTTAAGTTAAACTCTTAATAAAAGTCATATTAAGAATTCTAAAATATCTCTTCATTTCGAGAACCCCACACCTCTAACTACGCTGACCCACAAAATATGGTCGACAAAGATCTACCATATCACAAGATGACGTCTCCAAGATCTCGAAGACAGGGAAAAGTCACAGACCTTAATATTTGAAAATTCTATCACTGGCTGTTCAGTTTTACCGATGAAGCGAATAAAAGGTGTTTTCAATGTCTGACCATATCATCAGACCAGATACAGAGCCCGTATGACGCTATTGAATGCTAGTAGGCCATGTAATTCCCTTCACTGCTTCCTGACACGGATACATCTATTACGATGCTGCATGCTGAACTGGGTTGTCTGAAAGATGACATGGGGCCTTCCATGTGTCCCATTTATCGTTGGGTGCACCACTGTCATCACGCCTCCCTATGCTGCAGTGTCAAGCAAAACCACAATGATGATCATCGTGCAGCATTTTGTGATACTCCAGACTGATCGTCACACTATCTGTGTGGGTATTTATCATGCTGCAAATATAAACCCACTCCCTCATTCCCTGATTGTACGATCCTATAAGGATGGGCCAAAAACTTATTTTTTCCTCCCCCGGACGTCCGACATTCGGTATGACTCTTGAACCCATCCATTTCATATTGTATGAAAGTTGTTGGATTCTGATCAATATGAGTAAAAATTTTTTGTGGAATGATGAACCACCTCTCGATAGGCCATTTATTCTGACACGTGCTAGTAACAGTTTTTCGATATACAAGGCACAACTCGTTTCTCTTACAACCAATCAACTTACAAATGTGATTTTCAAATGAGAAACCCGCTGCGTAACTTTTTCTTTTTATGCAGAATTTCAAATCCCTGTCTCACTTTTGTGTGGTTCAATTTTGTTTACATGCTAATCATTTGTGTATAACCTAGCATCTCTTCTTTTAACATCAAATTTGACATTTGCATCATCTCTCCTTCAAGGTGTTACAATTTTAACGGCTAGCATTGTATGTATGAAAATATGAAACCTTTTACATGAATTTAAGGAATTTTAATTTACCTTTGTAGTTGAAAACATTTCTCTCTCTCTCTTGATATAAACAGACAATTAAAAAAATCTACCTTCTTAAATTAATTTAATGAAAATTATTTACTTTCCTTTTCTTTGAACAATCAATTTAATAAAGAGAATGAAATGTGGTTACAGATTAACATATACTTTGCTCTTGCAAATGTTTTTTCTTTGAGAACAATAACATAAATCAACAGTTAACAAATGAGAATATAAAATATTTTAACTTAAAAAATTTGCTTTCAACATTTTTAAGCGTTTATTTTTAATCTTTTGGACTATTATATGATGCCAGAAATTTTAGACAATTTTTTAATTTTTTTTGTGTTAATTTAGTGTCTGGAACTTTTTTTCCCTAAAGGGCTGCATAATGGCAACTAAGCCTTTGCAGATATGACAAATCCAGAAATGTGAGAGCCATTTCATGGTAGCATCATCTAGTGGTGGCTCTCGCTATCATATTTTGACGCTTGAATTGAATGAAAAAACTGGTTTTTGAAAACCATGCTATCTTACCTCTTTTCCACCACTCATTTCTAATATAGTTATTTCTGTGTTTTCAGTTCCTTTACCCTCTCTGATACGATTTATTTTTCATAGAGATCTAACCGAAAGAAATCAAACTTTGAATAGTTTTCAGCATTGATTTTCCTTTTTTTTTGGTCGGACTTCCTCCCAAATCTTTTAGGCCTACAGGTGAGGGAGCTCACGACAATGTGTGTGTTCTTTGTCATTTCCTCCCGGTGGAGAAGGGCTCGCTTTTTACTTTTTGATTTTGCATTTCTTGGTGGAGGCAATGGTGGAGCTAGCTTTGCTTCTAGCATGGCTGCCCCGAGATTTGATCCATGTATTGACTCGATCTTCTTTGTTACTGCTGGATTATTGACTTTTCAAAATTTTGTGAAAGACTTTCGATTGCTCCTGGAACCCTCAATGTCTCTCTCCTTAAAATCCTGATAAAAGTAGTCGTCTTCAGGAATCACGAGCAATGTTGGTCGGTATCGAAAACTATTCAGTCTATTCTTTGCAGCTGCTATCATACCCCGAATTCGAATGAAGAAGTCTTGACTGGGAGGAGACTCAGTGGGATCCCCCCCCTCAGGAGATTCTCTGGAATAATCCAAACATGAGCTTTTTGTTTGTGACTTTGAATCATATGAAGTCGAATCTAATTTTCTGTAGCTATTTTCCAGTGAGTTTAAGTCATGTTCCTGAGCTGTAGCATGAGTGTGGCTTGAAGTGTGTGAGCCCTAAATTTAAAATTCATAATTAATTATAGTAATTTCTCTTTGTCATAAAAATGATTATAAAAAAAAATTCGAAAATATGAAAACTCATTAATACATACTTTTAAAGGGGCTTTTAGTCGTAAATTCAGCTTCTTGGACCAGATTATTGATATAAGCATTTCTTAACTGAAAAAAAAGAGTTTATTAGTAACTCTTCTAATTTCCATCTATATTTAAAAGCATGAATATTTTTATAAATGTTTTCGTCACTATTATATTAATTTTTAGAAATTCACCACGATATAACATAGATATTGAAGAGTTTGCTACACTGCTGGCTATTCAAAATGCAACATCATGATGGTAGCATTCAAACCGTGTGAAAATTTTTTACTGTGTGTATACAGTGGTGGAAATATATAAATGATTACCATTTCGGGGAAGACGCACATCAGGAGCACCTGTTGCGCCTCCAACCAGTGCTATGTAAAAGAGAACAAAAATGTCATTTGGAAGTAATCGAACTGCTGAGGAAATGAAACTTCAGCATTCTTCGAAGAATACAAGTTCCATTCAAGCACGTTTCTGAGTTCTACCAAGAAAATTGTCTCCTCTAGAAAATGTGGTTTTTCCTATCGAAAAGAATTGGTGGTCAGGTTGTAAACAAACAAGCAACAGGGATTCGTATTCGTAATCAATGTATGGGGAAAAAATGACTGTCCGACGGCACCGATTGAACCAGCAATCCATATGCCCTTCGTTATGACAGGTATAATGTGAATGTGTATTACCCTGTTACATCAGGGACCCTATAACAACAAATACTGTCCATATTTACCATTAGATGTTGTTTGCAGAACAATGGAATGACTACAAGCTGCCGATTTCTGCGAATATCTCAAAACTACTTGTATTCTAATGGTAAACGGCAGACATGGACAAACATATGGCCGACATTACCTTTGCGTGAATCCAGATTAAATATTCGTGGGGCGCAAGTCTTCTCGTGAGGTTACTGAGAGGCTCCTAATCACCCACAGGGTGTTCCCTACGAAATTGGGGAATTGGAACCGAGACAAATCGTACTGTCACCCACATGGTGTGAATAGCTGTGGCTGACGTCAGATGTAAAAGCTAGCCTCTTGCCTGCGATGAACTTTGTGGGCCTCAGTTTGACGCTGTTGATCAGATGGCATTCGCAACAACACACAACACAACAGACTAATTCCGCTTTAGCCTGTAAGGAATAAATTATCCGATTAGAAACTGGAGACACTGTGGAGGGAGAGGGTCCTTTACTACTGCTTGCACCATATTGGTCAAATCTCTCGACCTATCACCCACTGCTCGGACTTACTGAAAAAATCACTGCTGGATTTCAGAGGCAATCCACTGGAGCTTCTTTCTCGACATCAAGGGTTTTTCGACAGGGGCTGGGGCAGTGGGTTCATCTATAAGCTCATTATTAACAATTTTCCACCTGCTCTAATTCACCTAATTAACTCATATCTTGTTAACAGATCTTTTAAGTAGGTAAATAAAAACTCTCTCTAACACATTCAGTATCAATTTGGGAGATTTACCCAAGGGTCCCTCCTGGGCCCATTATTTCATCTATATCAACACATCCTTCTCACCCCAAACTAGCACTAATATTTATGCCGACGACACTGTTTACGCTCGCTACCTACAAAATCAAACACCATTACCTTGGCACTTAACAATCACCTATATCTACTCCAAAATTACTTCGCCCCATGGAAAATTAAAATTAATGTAGATAAGACGATAGCAGTTCTCTTCACAAAAGAAAAACAAAACCGACCTTTTCCTACTCTCTATTCAACACAACTCCAGTGGTCTCAGAGCACAAAAATACCTTGGTTTGGTACTCGATAAAACTCACTTGAAACAACATTTAACACACAAACGCGATAAATTCGGAAGGCTCTAAGAACCTTCCCCTTAATTGGCCGGAAATCTGAATTAAATATGTATAATAAGTTACTTCTTTACACTGCCGTTTTGGACCAATAATAACCCATAAAAGGGCCCGTGTGGGGCTATGCTGCAATTCTAACTAAAATTCTTGAAATTGCTCAGAACTCATTAATCAGAAATATTGTTAAAGCAGATAGATATACAGAAACTCCTTAATTTATAAAGATATCAATTTACTCCCCTTCAAAGCATATTTACAAAAAACTGGCCATCTCATTTTCAATAACTACCTAATTTGACAAGAAAACGTTCAAAAATTAAATAACTATTATCCCGAGCCAGATATTAAAAAACCAAAGGGAATTTTCCTAGACTCGTATTTTCCCCCTAACAATTAATTTAGTCGCTCACCGAGTGGCGAGCGACCATTTTTTTTCTAATTTCCCAAATTTTTTTTTTCGCATTTCTTAACAATTTTCAATCCCCCACGGCTAACTTTCTATACCCCCCCCACTTGCTCAGTTCAATGCATTGTGCAGCCAATAGGGTCCTATTCTCCATG
>BMAV01028095.1:19212-38745 GCA_019973955.1 Trichonephila inaurata madagascariensis
AAAGAATTATCGGAAACGCTCAAGTTTTTTCATGTACCTTGATGTGACTTCATTTAATAAACTGAAGTCTTCCCAATTCTATTGGTTGTAAATTGAAAAATTTGAAATGCAACTCTGATTGATTTCAAGTCTAGTTCAATATGGATTCGAAAATTTGTTGAAAAAAAGGAGACAGTTGGAATTGATTAAAACAGAAAGATTAAAACAAGCAATATACGTTAAAATGCTAGTAATGAAATTTTGGAAACATGGAATTCGCTTTTAGATACATTTAGCTGTCCGAAAAAACTGGTTCATGGTATTTTAACCATATTTTCATCGACCTATGTCTGCGAGTCATTATATTCAAAGATGAATAAAATTAAAGAGTCAAATACCGTTTGGATGATTACTCCAATTCAGCTTGCGTTCTGTGGTAAAAATAACATCTTACGATTCTAAGTTATTTGTCATCTAATCTACCGCAACAGAATTAACACTAATGTTACTTGAATTTGAATTACACTTATAAACAAAACATTTACTACTATACTGTGCAAAATGTATTTTTTCTTTGTAATTAAAGATTTTTTAGTCGTTAGTATTTAGTTTTATTCTTTTCTCAATAATCACAAGTCAAAATTATTTGACACACGTCTATACCTCCTTAATCATTTCTTAAAGAAAAAATGGCACGTTTATCCAAAAAGGTTCACCACCCCTGGCCTAGGGGTCACGGCCTCGGGGCTGGTGTGTTATTAGTTGGAACCTTGTGCCGCTGAATACCCGCCGTGTAGGGAGGCAGCTGAAAGTTAAATCTATCGAGGCTCAAACGTTCTACCATTAGCGTGTTATGGAAAGCAGGAGTGTGAGAGTGAATTTACGTCGCACTATAAAGCTGCACGAGGGCTATTGGTGAAGAATATCGTAATTTTGAACCATGCACAAATGACAAGGACGACACCTAAGCTGGCACACCCCTCTCTTAATTTCCACACCCCACCAACGGGAAGATGTTTGAGCCTCGACATATTTAACGTACATTGGCCTCCTCTGCACGCCAGATTTTCAGTGGTACTAGGTTCAAACTCATGACACGTCTGCCATGAATCCGTTACTTGATCACTAGGTTATGCGGCCTACAGAAGTAAGTGGTGCTAGTGGAGGCCTCGTCATCGTCACCTCATCACTTCACCGAGGCTCAAAATTACGAAGTCCGTTGTCAATAGCCATCTTGCAGCTTTATAGTGTGACATTAATATAATTTTCACCAGCCATTTTGAATTTGTGACGCGATGTTTTATTAATCCTATGAAAATTCTATTTCTTCCTCAAATCTAAATTAATGCATCGATTTAAATTCAATTGAGTGCATATGAAAGGAATGAGGTGGAATTTACTTACAACTTAGTCGTCGAACGCATTTTACATAGAAAAGGATTCCTGCCTGAAAGGTAGACAGTTCAAAGCAACTCCGTCACCTTTAGGATGACCCGTCACATAACAGTTTGCAGCTAATTATATGTGTTGATATTTCATATTTAAATAATAATTTAATTTGCCTGATTTAATACTCAAAGGGAGAAATAATGAAAAAAGATTATTTTTCGTTCTCTTGAATTACATGTTGTAACTTTTTTATTCTTTCGACTCAATTTATTCAAGGGTGCATTTTTTTTTTTTTCGACTGACTTTAACATTTATTTATAAATGTAAAGGTAAGAGGTTAATTTTATGTTTGATTTCAGTTTGAAAGCAATATAAATGTAAGGGATTGATTCACATATAAATTAATTGCATTCATAATTTTAAATAATTAATATGCCTACTTCTATATTATGTCCTTTTACTGTTTTATTAGTGAATGTCAAAGGAACTGCAAAAACTCATTAATTACTTTGAAGACTTATGGCTTTAAATTATTAGGAAATAATGAAATTCTTAAATATCCCGTATTTTTGATACTCCTTTTCTCTCTCTCTCTCTCTCTCTTTTTGGAAATGATCGGGAGGTGTTTTCAAATTATTCAAATGAAACTAGTTGTTCATAAAGAACAAAAAGCAATTTTTACTCTCACCAGATAAATGTATTCGTAATCAGTTTAAAATCTCAGTAATAAATAAATTTAAATTCTCTTTTGTTTAGTTCGGTGAAAAGATAATTCACGTGAAAAAATTTCAGAATTAAACCAATCGTGCTGCCATCTGGGGGCAAACTCTCCTACTTTTTTAAATTTATGCTTCTTCAACAAATATGCCTCTATTGGTAGAATTTACTATAGATAATGTGATATCAAGTCCTTTTTAAATCGACTTTCAGCTATATTCCTCACAATTCATATTACATTCGTGATAAAAATTAAGTCCATTGGCCAAATAAACGAAGAATTTGTATTTTTAAATAATGGGGAAAAAATTGGATGAGAGTTTTTACTTATTTCGCCAAATAAAAAGTGAATCTTTTTTAAAACTGTAGTATTTCTTACTTGATCTTTGTTCCAATGACATCTAAATGCAAGAAAACTTTAGCAATAAAATTAAATGGTATGTACTCAGATGATTATTTTTTCCTATTAATTTAGGGATAGTTCCTATACAACCATATACTTCCTTCAGAAATCCATTACACCTGCAATTAATCCATTAGAAATCAGGATTAAATTGACAAGTTTAATAGATATCAACAATAAAATTAAGGGATTGCAATTTTGCGATCAATGAAACTGCCTTCAAATCGTTCCAATTAATTGTGTACTGTTCAAGCACCCTTTGCATGCATAATGCGTCATTACGACTGCAAAGAGACATTAAAATTTTATCAATCGACAGCAAAAGTTTCGAAATCAATTATGTATATCCAGTAGTACACAAATACTGAACTAACTCTAACTTCAAGATATTAGGATTTTGTGGCTCATTAGTAAGAAGTGTCTTATGATATGATTAATTTTATGCAGATGCGCTTTTTTGAATTCATGAGAACTTATATGCGAAAGAAGATTAAAAAGAAATTCTGGTAACTACTTCCATGCTTTCGTAGAAAATAAATTAAATATAATTATTTTGCTTTCATCACCTAAACTCATAAAGATTGCGAACAGTTTTAAAGATTCCCCATACAACCACATCCTGTCTAGCTGAACATGCAAAAACAACAGAACAGTTTTTTTTAAGTGCACCTTGTAATAAATAACAAGCAATATAAAAAAACATTTAAGTCAATTCTTACTTCGATCAACAGAGAAAAATTTTATTTTAGCTACTTTTTATTAAATAGTTACAATTAATATAAATATGTATATACATATGCCAGAATCGCAACATTAAATGGTAATTAATTGTTATTATTTTTCATTAAAGTATCGTATTGTTATTCAAAACAATAGTGTATATAAAATTTCAGTTCAACTAAAGGCTTTAAAACGTGAGAAAAAAGAAAAAAAACTTTTCAAGTTTTGACACAAGTCGCCAAAAGGATCGCTAAATCACCAAAAAATTATGCCGACGTGGCTGTATTTATAATTCTTTAAATAATTAGTTTTAATCAATTAATTTTTATTAATTATAATGAAATTATTGTATTGTCATCCAAAATAATCGTGTATATAAAATTTCAGCTCAATTGAGCTCTTTAAAAAGTATTTTATTAACGATTGAAAAATCCACCAAGATAAATAAATAAATATAGTGTGACCTAATAGTAGGAATTGAAAAGGAAGAGCAAACTTAAGCTCATACTTCTATGACTATATAATATATATATGACTATATAATAAGATCTACTTTTAAAGTAAGATCCAGTAGGCTGTAGCTGTGCAAGTTTCATGCACTTGTAGAAACGTGCATGTGCCTCGATAATTGGCATACCATGCTCAAAATCAAACGAAATTTTAATCCCAGTGTCAGTTTATAGGGTTGTTATCAAGCATATTAATTTTTTAAGGTACAGAAATCTTTGGAATAAGGTTTGTGGTTAAGTTTTTGATTGCAGAAAGCATTTCAGTCACGTTCATTCATCCTTCGTCGCCCAGCCAGTATGGTGGTTATGACCCTCGACTTGTAACCGAGTGGGTTCGGATCCCGAGTAAGACATGGTTGTATCTTCTTCGGGAAAGAAGTCGGTCTTTCGCCTGTAATGGATTCCCGTCTCGAAAGGAAAGCAGCGCACCCCCTTCTTGTTATATGTTGGGATCATCATCTATAGTAAAAATGTGTATATTCTTTTGTTGTATTGTATGCTTTCTGTTCTTCTTCACTTGTATTTCATATGTTCCAGGATAAAAAACACACGTCAACAACAACATTCATCCTTCAGTTATGTGAGGTGTACAACAGCAATACAATGAGTAATGCGCGATGTACAGCAATTTCCACAATAAATAGCAAGAGACCAATCTTCCTAATTGATTTGATGCGTGCTTGGTTGAAAGAATTCATGAAAATACACTGGCGGAGCTAGTTCTGAGTGGGCGCTGTACCAGCAATCCTTAGGGGCTTTTTTAGATATGAGAGTCCTTTTAGTGGGACTGTTGTTACACATGTTGGGACCCCAGTATCTTGAGGGCCCCGTATCATTGATACGGTACTAGCTTCACTCCTGGGAAAATATTTCTTTGTCTCAGAAATATACACCATGTTATACAAGCTCAATGATGTACAAAACCATGTCATCTTAAGAGATGTGATTCACGTAAGCTTAGAAAATAGCTTAGATTTTATCATAGAGAATGATTATTCGAGTATTCAGGATAAGAGCAAACAACCACCACGATACCAGGTTCTCAGCCAAATAATAAATAAATCAAACTAAATAAATTATAGGTACCCGAAACTCCAACTGTAGACTTGATAGTGGATACTGTTACGTAGATCCGGGTTCGTGGATTTTATGCAAAACAATTACAAAGAAAATAAACAGTTCTTTAAGAGCAATGCGAATTTATTATCAAAAATTCCAATATTTTTAATACAGGATTCAACAGCAATATTCCCAGAGTAAATCTCCGAAAGTCTTCACACCTTCACAAGCACTCAAACACAATTGTCAGTGTTTAAAAATATACGTATGTAAAAGATTATTCACAAGCACAGCCGAGCTAATCTCTAGTCAAAATAATCCTCACTATTCACTGGTTAAAATTAGACTGACTGGTTGCGGCTGGCACTCCTATTTATAGGCGCTACAGAAACTTCCAGAAACATAACTGCTCGTGTTATCGAGCGTGACGTTAATGGAGAGATCCACTACTTTCTAGAAGAATCCAGAGGGTTCCGAATTCGACAACATGGTGGCCAATGTCGCCAAATTGGCCGCCAAAATGATGCCAACTTAGCTCTACCGCCAAGATTTCACCAAGTTCTGATTGAATCGCCATTATAACGTAAGGGGTGGCTTTTCTTGTGAATAGTACAATTTTAACATGAAATAAATATAACATAGAGTAATATAAATGCATTAAACACCCAATACAAATTATTTACACTATTTACACAAAATTTGCAACAATTCATTAAATCTGCCTTTGCCGAGAGACAGATATGTTTTCGAACTTACATTATTTGCAATTCTACTCAGTATTCTCTTGACCACCCCTTAAATTGTATGGGGATAGACAGGATAGACTCAATAACAACACTTCATTTCTTAAAGTTTCTTGGGCTCGGTGACTTGCTTGGAGTGAGTGAGTGAGTGTAGGGTTTTATGGCGCAAAAGCCAATTTTGGCTATGCTGCGCCAAATATTTGTTAAAAAAATTCAAAATGTTTTATAAAATATTTAAAAACAATGACAATACAGTTTTAAAAAGTTAAAATTTCAAAATTTCAAATCACATAAAATCGTTTTCAAGTAAATTAAAGAAAAAATTTGGTGGGGATTCCCCCACCACACACAAGTCAGACTATATCTTAAAATAAAAACATAGAATAAGATGAATGGAACATGTTAGTTTAAAACAAAGTTGGACAATACAAGTTACCAAAAATTAGCTTTTATTTTTCCTGAATCGGGTTGGAGTTAACGCGCGTAAATAATTGTCAGGATTGTTTATAAAAAATTTTTGTATGGCGAATTTATCAGTAGGATCTGGCTCAAGTTCCTCCTCCACGTCATACATAAGCATGTCTTCGTCATCAGTAGTATATTCCGTAGTTGCTGACTTTCTGGGTTTATGTGGAGCTATTTTTATTTCAATTTCAGGTTTGTGTACTTTTGGGCGCTTTCTTCTATTTTTTGAATTCTGTTTAACATTCTGTTGGATTTTAGATGTATTAGAAATTTCTCTATTGTTATTAGAAGTGGTGGGAGCAGTATCTATTACAGAAATAGGGGGTTGAGATTCTGATGATGATGTAACCGTGACAGAAGATGTGGATGGTAAGAGTTGTGCCTGAGGATTTGGTAACTGTAGGAATTTAAGTAGGCATTGTTGTTTTTGGAACAGATGTTAAAGTTTGTAGTAGTTTTAAAGGTGGACATACTATTTTTGTAATATTTTCATCTGTTTGAGTTTTTGTCGTTGCAGTTGATGTTTTTGCAACCTGAGCGTATGTTTGAGATATTTGTGTGACTATTAATTTTTGGGCTTCAGGATATGGGATATTTTTATTTGTTTTAATTTCTTGGATTTGCTTTTCAGTTCTCACTTGGGGCAGAGTTTAGAATCAGCTGAATGGGGTTGCGAGCAGTTAATACATTTAGGCTCTACAATACAATCTGTGGAAGCATGTCCAACAGATGCACATCTAGAGCAAGTAAGTTGACCGCGGCAGGAAGTTTGTGAGTGTCCGAACCTCTGGCACTTAAAACAGCACAGAGAATTCGGAATGTATGACGGATTTTACAATTTAAATAACCAGCTTTAATGGTTTGGGGTAATGTGGGGTTGCTAAAAGTTAAAATTAAATGTTTGGTCGGAATAACTGCTGAATCTTTCTTTGTTGTGATTCTTCTGAACTGAATAACACCCTGATCAGATAATCCCTCCAGGATTTTTGCTTCAGGGGTGGTCAACAGTTCAGGTTCAGAGATGACTCCACGGGATGTGTTCAGAGATTTATGTGGACTTACATTCACTGGCAAATCGAGAAATGTCTTCGTTAGTAAGAAAGACTTTGTTTGTGTAGAAGAACTGGTTTCAATAAGTAGATCACCGGATCGCAATCTTTTAACGGATTTTGGTTCTCCACCTATTCCTTTGAGAGCTTTATGTATTACAAATAGCGATTTCAGAGACATGGCATTGTTAGGCAAGGAAATTAATAAAAATCTTACACGTTTAGCAGTTTCATCGATATTAAGGTTGGGCAATACAAGGCCTTTACCCTGCACAGCCGACTTGGATCCATATGCGTGAGAAAACAATTTCATCATGGCGTGCCTCCACCCACCACGGAGTCCAAGAAGGGAGGCAGTGTGCAGGTCATCTGGCAAAATCCAGGCACGGCGCTTATCTGGAGTACACCCAGAATATAATGCTACAGCATCAGGGCGAGGATCCAACGGGTAAACCCGCCACCCCTTATCTGCAGAACTAACCCTATAGCAGTGTCTCTTCGGGGACACCAAAGAGAGGTACGACCAGCCGATTGACAGGAGCGGCCTCTCTTCTGCCACCCGTCTACAGTGAAGCGTGGGCCAAAGGGAACGCAGAGGTATTCCTAGGCCACCAATCTCCTCCATACTGGAGAAGCGTGGGCAAAGGGAACGCAAAGGATCCCCAGAACACCATCTTCCTCCTTACGGGACGCCGCACACGGCAAACATGCGGGTTGAAAAACCAACGGTGTTAGTCGAAAACAAATCAAGCAACATAATCAAATTATTTAAAGAAATATACGAAAAAGAAACTAAATTAACGCAAAAGAAATTGTGAACCAAAATATGTTAATAATAAAGATTTAAGCAATGTACATCTTAAATAACATTGGTCTGTGGTCTCGACGTGAAAAGAAGAAAAGAGAAATTTGAATGGCAAGAAGGAGGGCCGAAAATAGAGAAGGATCACTAGGGTACCCCGGGTTGGTGAAGCCCGTATTTACCAAAGAGAGTAAACCCCTAGGGGAAAGGAAAAAATCACTAGGGCACCTCGGAATTGTGACACCCGTACTCACCTAAAGAAGGTGAGCCCCCTGAGGGAGTGACTTGCTTGGAATATGTACAGCCTTTGCATGGAATATGTGGAATTAGATCCTATTCAACATAGAAAGATGTTTCTAAATTATATTTTTGAAGATATATATTCAAAAAAGAGAAATAATGTACTTTTTTTGTGTCCATTTCTTCTTCAAATAAAACATCACATCCATCAACGTGTGAAAGAGAGGACGTCATGTTATATATCTCTCCATTTCTCTCTTATAATAAATGAATCAATTCTTCAGATGATGTATAGTTTCTAATATTATGAAACCACTTCTCATAGGGAAAAAAATGAAATAACCAACCAATCCCCACCCCCCCCCGCGCGGGCGAATTATAGAGTACAGATTAACACATCGGAATAAATCAATTCTTCAAGTATTAAATTGTTTCTAAAATTGTGAAACCTCTTCTCATAGGAAAAAAAATTAATCCAAGAATATAAAATTTCAGGCAAATAAACTTCAGCAAGTTCTCACGCAAGTTTTCCTCTAACTAATCTCTGAGGATTCTTAATGAGATTTAATGTGAGGATTTCGCCTTCTGAACGAAGCACCACACATGCAAATAGGTATTATTGCTCAAATAAAATCTCAAGAGAGAATAATGAGATGATTTTCTAAGGAAATACCACGAAGTTCTCCAGGAAATTTGCAAGTGATTCTGAATGTGCCTTCTGCTTATTACCAATCACACAGCGAGATTGACATAGGAGAGAGTCCTGAGAAGATCCATTTGTGTTTCTTTCAATCTTAACTGGGTGGAAGCTTTATCAAAAGTAAGTAGGTTTTATTATTTTTGTAGGGTGTGGAATTTGATAAACCATTCCACTCGTATTGTCGTCCGTCGCCAAACGCCCTCGTGTAGCTGAACAGTGTGACGTTAATATTCACTCACTCACTCACTCATTCACTCCACTCGTATAAGTCCTTCGATACTTTGATTAGAAAAATGAAAATAGATATTAAAATTTCTATATTCATGTCTGTATTTACTGTGGATACAGCGATATTTGTTAGCTGTATTCCAAAACAAAATTAAATAAGAGGAAAGAAATACAAATCAGTAATCATATTCTTATTCTATGACGTCTTTCAACATAATACTTTGTTGTCTTCTTTTGCAAGAAGGGAAATATTTTAAAATATTAAATACAATAATTTCAAGAAATGAAACTTCAGTCAGAGTTTTAATTAAAACAACTCGTACGGTATGTTTGAATTTATATCTATATCATAATACTTGGTGATCAAATAAAATTCAAGAATACTGTGTCGGACTGTCAGGATTGTCTCTAAAAAAATATGCCCGAAATCCTTGCCTATGAAAAATATTTGACTTTATATTATGCATAAAATAAGATAAAAGTTTCTTTGTCAAATATTTGTGAAATAAAGGCAGCAAAAGTTTTCTTTTGTTTCATTTTTACTGGAATCTGAATGAAGTTACAGAAAACTTATAGCAGAATCGATATCGTTTTGAAAGATCATTTTTGATTATTAGAGTTACTCAGTATGTTAAAAATAAGATTCATGTAATTCCTAAGATATGGGATAAAACCTTAGTTATAATAATTACGTGTACGGTAGAAAAGAATAAAGTAACATTCACAAACATGTCTCAGCAATTTGCTCATATAATGATTGCTCAGCAACTGATCTTGTGTTCTTACGTGACTGCCAATACAGGCGTGCTTAGAGCTTTCTTCTAGTACTATTGGAAATTTGATTAGACAGACTGATTGCTATGAATTAAGGGACACAAGGAAAAGAACTTGTTAAGAGAAATTGCTCGTAAATTGTATTCAGAAATATATATATACAATGATAAAAGAACTTATTATTAATATGAATTTTCTCTAATATGCCTTATTTTTATGAAGTAAATTTGTGAAAATTCTATAAATGTATAGAAATTTATATGTAAAGAATAGTACACTAAATTGGTAAGTACTGGATGTGTTGCTATATTTATTTCATTCGGTTTTATATTTCTAGCTAAAAATACAAATGACATTAATATTCTTCTGAAGCAACAATCTGAATTTTTAATAGTTACGAAAACCCAACAAATTTAGTTATAAATTTAGTGAAAATTTCAGGATATATATTAAGTTAAAATTTCATAAATTTTAACCTTTTAATATAATAAAGTGATGGAGTTTATAATAAAAGTTAAAAAATAACAATTTTGTATTAATAAGTTAATATTAATAATTATAAGTTAAATAATAAGAGGTAATATTTTTTTCATTTATTAATAAAGTATGTTTATTAAGGTTTATAATAGTAAAGTTATAAAATATATTTTAACCTCTTATTTAATTCCTACTATTAGATCTCTCTCTCTCTCTGTATATATGGCTGAAAATAGGGGGCGGTAGGCCTAAATGCGGCTGGATGCCGACAATAAAATTAACGTCGATAATACACAAGAGAGAGAAATAAAACCTTAAACCATAACAAACAAAGATTTATTATGATTAACAAAGGTAAATAACAGTAACAATTTAACAATGAATTTAAGAGTAAAATAAGACAAAAAGGCACTTAAAATGCAAGGAAACACTTTCTACGACGTGACGACTGGGATAGTACGTCTGCTCAGGATGAGGAAACTCGTAGAAGTGAAAATTGTAGGGGGTGCGACAAGCGACAATAACGGGGGTGTGCAAGGTACCAACAGTGGCCACGGTAGCCTAGTGGTCAAGGTATCAGATCGTGGCTGGTTTATCACGAGCCAAGTTTTTGCGTGCCCCAGTACCACGAAAGACCAGCCATGTAGGGGTGCGATGCATGTTAAATCTGTCTAGAGCTCAAACGTCCTCCCGTTGGTGTGGTGTGGTAGTTAGGAGAGGGGGTTCCAGCTCAGATGTCGTCCTCGTCACTTGATCATGGTTCAAAATTACGAGGTCCGTCGCCAAAAGCCCTCGTGTAGCTGAACAGTGCGACGCTAATATTCGTTCACTCACTTTCTCTAAATATAGATATCTTGTTCATATATTCAATCGTTAATAAAATACTTTCTATTTATCCAATCAAGTTCAAATAAATTTTTTAAAACTTGTAGAGTGGATGACATTTGAATCAATACAGTTTTTTCAAATATTAATTCATTAATTAAATTAAAGTAATTAAATTAATTACCGGTTTTCGACGCCAACTTAGACTCGTCTCCATTGTTATAACAATATAACTTTTAAAACAATGACAAAAATTGGCGTCGAAAACCCGGTTTTTCAGCCAAATGAGTGAGTGAGTGAATATTAACGTCGCACTGTTCAGCTACACGAGGGCTTTTGGCGACGGACCACGTAATTTTGAACCATGGTCAAGTGACGTGGACGACACCTGAGCTGGCACCCCCTCTCCTAACTACCACACCACATCAACGGGAGGAGCCCAACTAGCCAAACCGGATGTGCATTGTTACAAAAATGTAGACAAATCATGCTCTTTTTTCAATTCCTCTACTATTAGTTCACTCTCTCCCTATATATATATATATATAAATTAAATTAAATGTTGACACATTATAAGTTTTTTTTTTCGGAAATATTTAGAACTACCAAAACAATTTTTTGAAGAAACAGGCATTTTTGGTGTTGTTGTTCAAATTTAATTAGAACAGTGATTTATACTTTACTTTGGCAACGTTGTTGGTAAAAGCCAGTAGAAACACGCTCTTACTATTTGTGAATTTATTTGATTATTATATTTGTAGATGAATTTGTACATATTTTTCTAATTTCATCCCATAATAGCTGTAAATACTACATGCATATAAAAAATTTAATAATTTGAAACAGAAAAACTTCGGTGAGACCATATTTTAAAAATGAAATCACTTTAGATTTTATAATTTAAGACAAGAATTATCATTTGCGAAACGTAACGATATTCCTGGAACTCTTATTATTTTATTTTCCAAGTTCGTTTTTATCCTTACATTCCAATGCAATCATTCGAAATCTATCAAATCATCGAGATAATTGGTAAAACTTTTTAAATTACCTGAACATAACTATTCGACGGAAATATATATATATATACATATATTTAATGTTTTTTTTTAAATTATCTGATTATAATTATCACTATCCTCATCAAAACTCTCATTTAACTTTGACTCCATTCAATGAGGTTAATCATTTTGAAACTTTTCGCTTACAGAAACATTAGTTCTCGCCAAGCATAATTGATTGCGCCAAATGAACAGTGAGAAATAACGGAACGATATATTTAAATCTCGCAGCTCTACCAGAAAATTATTGTGAATTAATATCTGGAAATAACTTAGCAGAATTTTATGCACTTGTGAATAATTATTATGTTAATTCTGAGGATTATTTGATTGAAATATTTCGTGTTGCATAATTTCTGTATTTTAAAAAGAAATGATGACACCTTTGCTGATTAGGAAAATCATTAAATTATAAAATCTTCTTTAATTTCCCCATAAAAAGTAATGAAGTAATGAGATATGTTTAACGTGATTTTGTGCACAAAAGTTTCTTGTCTATAGATCATATATCATAATTTCCTACAAGAATTGGTTTGGAGTGAAGTAATTTAGTAATGAAAAGGAATAGTTTAGATCTTCTTTTTGTATTGTTTTGGGAGCATTTCTGCTCATTTTATCATGACTGCATAATAAGTAATGCTCTAAAACTCTAGTGAAAAAATAATGTGAAATATGTATAGTGTAGGTTACATTGTCAGAATGGATGAAATCCGCACCACTAAAAAAGTCTTCAATATCAAACCAATCAGCATACGAAGAAAGGGTAAGCCAAATATTAGATGGATTGATGGCCTAGAAAAAGATCTCCTAGTTTGGAGAACTAAGAACTGGAGAACACTAACAAGAAGAAGGTTGGCCCGGAAAAGGCTTTTTGAGAAAGCCAAGGCCTATCTTGGGCTGTCGAGCCGTTGAGGAAAGAAGGATGTATATAATAATGTAGGACTTTATACCTCGAAATAACATAAAGGAACATTTATCCGTATCTTCTGCAGTTTAATTCAATATAGAATCAAAATAGTTGAAAACAATATTGTTACGAATTTTGAGTAGAGAATTCAAATCTGTATGTTTAATAAGATAATATTACTTTGCGGTTCATTTATTTTAAGATAAAAAGTGTAATATTCACAAGTAACGCCGTCCCTTACTTTATAATGGCGCCTATGGGAACTTAATGAAATACTGCAGATACAGCCAAGCTGGCATCATTCATGGCGACCAGATTTGGTGACTTACCGCAGGGGTGGCTCTAGGGCCGGACAAACTGGACGCATGTCCGGGGCGGCATTTGGACCGAATTTGAAAAATACTTTTTTTGTTATGAAAAAATTTGGATGAAATTATTTTCTAAAATATTATTATTTACATATTAGAAATTTGTAGCATAATTATTTTTTTTTAGACTGAATTGAAAAGTCGACCATTGCTAGTAAAATTTGTAACGATTATATCTCAACAAAAAAAAATTGCATTACGTGGCGATTTGACTTTGCAAGTGCATGGGCACCCGACATCGGGATACAAGTAGACATGCTTGACAAGATTTTCACTGCACTGATATAAAGGGGATTCCGGGAAATCATCAGATTTCATTACTTTTTGTATTCCCGGGAATGGCACGGGGCCTAAATAATCCTTGAAGAAGCTGTTTTTTACTGGGCTAGTGATTTCAACCTCGGCTATAAATTTTAGCTGCCCCTGCTGAGGCAATTTACGATCGTTCACTCGAAACTTCCTAGACAGAGGAATTTTCATTCCCCCTTTTGTGAGGTAAGCGTGCAATAAGAGAAAAGTAACACCCACGAAGAGTCGAGAATTTTTTCAGCTTGTCGTGGGAAAGAGTAAAACCATGCACAATTTTTTGTGAAATCAGTTTATGTGGATAGCTTACCGTAAAATCCGGTGTATAACGTGCACCTATACTTTCAAGCTGCATTTTTTATATATATAGTTTTTAGGTATATTCGCCGTATAACGCTCACCCCCTTTTTTACGAAGTAACTTGAAAGGTACTTATACAATGCTATTATGTTTTGAAATCGTTTATTCGAGGTATTATCTTAGGTTTTTGAAAAAATAGCATACTTCTAGAACTACAACCCTTTATTTTCATTAAGTATGTCATTTCTTTTAAACAAGCAATATTTCGATCTAAGTAGAAGTCTAATTTTTTTTTATTGTAATCTTTTATATATATATATATATATATTTGGCGTATAACGCGCACCTTTAAACTTCGTTCTTGTTCTTTGTGTTAAAAGTGCGCGTTATACGCCGGATTTTATGGTATAGGTATTAATACTGAAAAATATTTATATTTATATATATATATATATATATATTTAATTTTTTAAAAAACTTTCGGTTACTTGTCTTTAATGTGAGTTATTTCATTGAATTAGTAATTTGAAGAAGGGAATGAACCACCAAACTGTTTTCGGGAGATTTTTTCTAAGCAATCTCACAACTTTTTTTATTTATTATTTTTCTTAACCAAACTTTCGTGTCAGATTCTTACATTAATATTTATTTATATTTATGCAACATTAATACAGCAACTCCCTAAACAAGAAATCGGTTGTACAAATAAAATCTCTTCAATATAATAATTAATATTTTTAACGTACGTAATTGTTACTTCAACAGCAAATAAATTTTCAAGTATTTATATAGTACATTAATATTTATCTCTTAGTAGCAACATTAGAGGAATAACTGATTCATCTTCAAATGATTAAATTTCAAACTCATGTGAGTCAGTTAAGAAACATTAATTTTTGATGTGAATTTTTTTTTTCGAGATTTTTAATTGTAGCATTTTTTCTATGTCGCTAACAATTCTTGCCTTTCGTCCTAAAAGAGATCATTTTCATTAAAAAAATTATAACTTTTAATTTGGAGAAGATTTTTCCTCTATGTATATGATAAAGTTGAAAATAAAAAAAAATCAAGGTGGTAACAGCATCTGCAAAATAAAGATAGTGTGTGACATATTTATTTATTATTAACTAAGTAAATTCTTTTGTATTCAAATTAGTAATAATTTCTTTCTTTAGAATAATTATTTATTCCTTCGAACTACTTTTTTCTACAGATTTTGTTACTAACTACATTTGAAAATTATTTATCAAAACATCTGGGAGATTTCATTGAAGTTCAAAGGTAGAATTTAAAATTTCTCTATGCCTCACAAAATTGTACTTCTTTTGCAGAGAGCATGGATGAAAAAAGACATTTGATACATTATTTATCATTTTAAACCGTTTTCAATTTTATTAATTGTTTCATGACGTACATTTTTACTTTTTAATACAAATACAAACTTTTAAAATTCTGAAAATTTATGAATCGAAGCTAAATCGAAAATTGAAGAAAAAACGGTATATTTTTTTCTGTATTTTATATAATAATTATTGATATTATTTAAAAATAACATGTTTTTAAATTCTTTAAATTTTGATGTATTTTCGGGAAGGGAAAAAACCGGGAAATCAGAAACATCCATTACTACGTTAAGGGTGACAAATGTGCACAAAACAGAATATTTCGCTGAGCAACGTTCGGCAAATTGCAGTTCTTCAAAATTCTGCTGTTATATACAGTTAAAAATTGTCTGCTAAAATAGTTATTCTTTACCTTTAAAATTTATAAACATCTCTTTAAAAAAAAAACTCGCATTTACATGCACATTTAAATATTTGACTGGCTTACCGACAGAATTTATTGTTGAATGTGTCTTTGATTTAACTCTTTTGTAATTTCCAGTTATACATTTGTATTTAGTAGTATTGTGATTCTGATATTTCATTTAATATTTCTTATTTTCTACTGTGTACGTTAAATGTCAGTTTACTTTTATGTTGAACCTTGAAGGGTTCAAGGCCGCAGTATATGTTAAATCATGAAATTTGATATGTTTATTCCAACTCCTGTGACTTTTTCCACTTCTCGGACTGGGGTCATTACGGATATTCCGGACATCCATAAAATATCCGGCGTCAGCTAACTAAAGAGGAGACAAAGGTAATAAAAGTTTGTTGAAGATAGCGAGCTAAAGATGTTTTATTTTACTCTTGAATAGTTACTTGAAGTTAAGACAAGCTCTTGTGATCTCTACCATCAACAGACTCTAGTTCAAAAAAATTGGCTCCACTGAATCTTTTAGATTTAGCTCGTTTGAAACACAGCAACAGGTAATTATGTTTTTAATTTCGAATTATTTTGTATTTTTCAAGACTTAAAATAATATACAAATACAGTAGTGCTTTCTGTAAGGTACATCTCTGTAAATATATGTATTAAGTGTGTTATAAATAAATTCACATAAATGAGTAATTATTATAACTGAAAGGACTATACTGAGTTAAAAGAAAACTAGGTAATTCTGATTTCAATGAAATTATTTTGTATATACGTATCCAAAGTTATATAGTTAAGAGAAATGGATTAAAAAATTTTATTTTTAGATTAAATCGAAATAATATTGTTGACGAGAATTTTTTTTTTCATAACAGAGCTTCCATTTTCGGAACGAGACATTGCACAACCTTCATTACTGTTTCCAGAATTAAAAAAAAATTGTGGTTCATTTGTCTTGTTTATTGTACATCTTGATTCCGTTTTTCTGAATCATCATGTTGAATCAATATAACAAATGTGGGGTTTCAGATTTTTTTTTTTTTTCTTTCTTTTTTTTCATACATCAAGAGAAATTTAGTAATACTATTTGGTAATTATATTCTTATAAATATAATTGTGTTATTGCTGATTGAAGTATTGAGAGAAGGCATTTTATAAAAATTCTTTCGGAATATTTAAAGTTTGTGAATTAGGTCAGTAATAAGCTATTTCACACACAATGTTTTCTTCTTCTTTGATGTAAAGAGAAATAGTAATATTTGTAATATTATTTTAATATATAAATATATTTCCAAATGAGATTACATATGATTATATTTAAATGTTATGAAAAATATTTCGAAATGACATTTTTTGAGGAAGCTAAAAGAATTTTTTTTTGATTGAGAAATATAATGTATTTTTTATTTTTATTTTAAATATTGTAATCTATTTCTTGATTACTTTTTATTAAAGTTAATTTTAGTGATTATAAAGATTATTAATTTCTATAGATTATATTAATGTGGAAAGTATTTTTTCTGTGGGAGTTGTATAAGAACATTTTTCTTAAATTAAAAATTATGTAAATCCATTCTATATTTTGTGCGTGCTATGTACAGATGTATATGTGGGCTTGTTAAAAATATAAGTTAAAATGATTTCCTAATTTTAATACTGAAAAATATACTTTGTTAGGATATCCTACTCTCTATATAGCTATCAATTCTAAACATATTAAACATAAATAAATACAGTGTTCAAACGAAAGCAAAATAAGGGCTTTTTATTCTTTGTTTTAAATTTACGATAAGATTTTAGAAAATCTCAAACACATTGATTTTTAATTAAAATGCGACAATTTTTGATGAATTGAAATTTTTTGTATGAAAGCAAAAAACTCTATCTCAATTATGATCATACTTCCCTTACTTAATTTAAGTATATATTTTTTAAAATAGAATATGTTTGACGGGGAGGACGTAAAAAAATATCTGGTACGAATACAAAAGAAAGCGACTCGAAAAACAAGCCCACATTAAAAAACAAGCTGGAAGTTTACTAAATAGAAAATATTACGATCTACCATCCGCTATGGAAGTCTTAAGAAATTATAAAGATTTTTTTTAATGATCTCTTCAATCGGATGGGGCTTTTACTGAAATAATCTGTGTTTCAAAAGAACTGGCCTACGAGACTGATATCCCTGCTAATTTTGAGGTCACGCGGCCACGTCACAGAGTTAGCCGCAAAAATGTTAATTTTGATTACGAAGCACGAGATGATCCGGTGGAAGATCCTAAATTATAATTCAAGATACAGTTTAATTTTTTTGCAATTGACCAAGCAATTAATGCCTTTGAATGCAGATTTAATTTAATGAGTACCCATAGTAATTTTTTCAATTTTTATATAATATATATGATTTAAAAGATAATTTGTTCAGAAATGTGTACAAAAAACATTCTGATTATTTTTGTATTTAAACACTTTTTTGCAACTATTAATCCCTATTGCCAAATGTTCCATCACCTAGTATGGAAAATAATGCAACAGTTTACCGCTAAGATATTGATTTAATTTGGCGAAAACATTTCGTCGCCAAGGACGATCGGAGAGCTGTTGCTTTTTAATCTCATCCCTCCACTAGGCACGTGTATGACCTAGAAATCCAAAAGGGTGATGATCTAGAATAGGCGCGTGTGTGCGCGTGTGTCTTCATGGTCGATACTGGCTGTAGTGAAACGCTAAATTGGAGAAATCTTTAAAATACTTGACCTCACATTATTTAATTTTTCAATGAAAATTAATATAGCATTTTCTGAAATCTAGCAATAAATTGGTCCGTTAATCCTTTTTCAATTTTGTCTATTTTGCAATTTACGCCTGCTTTCAGGAATAAAAAATAAAAAATTCAAGTAATTACACCAATTAAGAGGACATGGTATGATTTATAAGATATCATACATTTAAAGGTTTTAACAAATTTTTTGCTTGCTTGTGTGTACGTATAATGTCAAACAGCTTTTGTGCTCTGAATACCACAACAAGCAAACTATTTAATGTTATAAGGTGAAATTTAAAAATCCATGAGAGGATATTAAAATGCTACTGCTCATACAATAATCGACGTCCACACATGAAATTTGTTTTACAAGTACGTCGAACTATGCATAATAAAAGTTGGTATGGGTTTTGCGATGACATAAAAAAATTACTTTTTCTTATGAATGTTTCTTTAAAATTCCTTGAAGGGAAAAATTATAATTTCGATTACGTATTTAAAAAATAAATATTGTTTTGATTAAAAAATGCATGCGATCTTTTGTTACGTGTACTAAGAGGACCAGGACATGTTCGAAAGAGTAAAATGCCAAAAATGAGACTCTTTGCTTATGGAACATATATCTTTAAAAATTTCCAATAGAGCTTAGATTGTTTTCGTGATTTTAAAAAAGTTATTTTAATCATTCTGTAGAAATACAAAAGTAATTTTTTAGTTAAAAAAAAATTTTTTTTTTGTTCTATTTAATTTAAGTTGGACATAATTTTTGAGATCTCATAATACATGCTTATGCTTAGGTACCATTTTTTAAAAAAATATCTCTTAAATATGTAAAATATTTTTTGCACGTATATAAAACAATACATAATGTAGAGTGAAACTATTTTTTAAGTTAATTTTTTTTAAGATATTTTCTTTAAAAAAATTATAAAACTTTTTAATCTTGAAAATTTTTATTTTTTTCCCTTTTTTACTCACAAAACTATTTTT
>BMAV01028095.1:41620-54562 GCA_019973955.1 Trichonephila inaurata madagascariensis
CCTCCAGCTTTCCGATCATTCTTCCACGTGTGAAGTCATCCAGGTGATTTCTTCTAGCCATATTTCACTAACTGACTCACTGGCATTTGCAGTGAATATGTTGAATTGCGTCTCCGTCCTCTACTGTTTATTCTACTGTTGAGCAGCGCACGCCGTCATCACGCGTTTTACGTACACTCACATCGCTTCTGACGTTTTGTTCCTGATATTTGCATACGCATGACGTTTCTACCGACTTACGTGTTCACTGTACTGATCTCCAGACCTCCTTTTCTGCAATTTCATGTCTATCTGCTAAATTTTTACATTGTTGCTTAAGTTTTGCACACCAGTGTATATTTGTAAAGAATTGTTTACCCGTGCATAGTTTTTGTATCAAAGCCAGGGTTGGTATTTTTTTTTAAGAATCAAAAAATTCCTTATATTTAAAATACTTTACAAAAGAAATAGCTTCAAATTTTATTGAATTTTCCCCATTAAGCTTCAAAAACCTTTCTTTAATATTTGGAGCGTGTTAACAAACACACAATGCATTAAAAGAATATGTATTTTAAAAGAGATGCTTCAAAAAAATTTGTGTACATTATTACTTCAGTTCCTCCTCCTTCAGTTCCTTCAGTTTCTCCTTCTTTCCCAACATAACAGCTTCTATCAAATTGGAAAGACTGGAATGAGTTGTATATTCATTACGTCATCAAATGAGTAAATACGGCTACAACTGTTCCTGTCGGCTTTACCATTAAGCAAAACAACTTAATTGTCCACGCGAGATGATCTCATGAAAATAACTGTTTTATATCTGGCAACAGATATGTATTTTGCTTAGAATTCGGAAGAATGATGGAATAAACTGTTTTAATTATGACTGATATCTGCATATTTTTCCTTCGCGCAGAACCTAATCATGTTAAACTTAACAAGTTGAATTCAATTACTGTGGATAACATGACTTTTGTGTCAACTGCTCTTGCCATATTCGTACAACAAAACTACTGAAATTACAAAAATACAAACACATTTTAGGGTCCAATTCAAAATTTCATAATGCATGAAATGCTTAGTTTTTCTTATAAAAACATGAGAAATATCGTTTCATATCCAACTACTAGGGGTTTTTTGGCACTATTAATAATGAATATTCAATATTCTAAGCCAGAAATTTAGGACATACCCAATCCTGTATAATGTAAAACTAAGAAAGTAATTTTTGAGCTGATTCCGAAGTAATTTACGTGTATTAATACAATTAAAATATTTTATAGTTAAGTTACAAATGAATTCTTGCGTTATTTTTGAATATCAGAGCTTTCTCATTGAGCGAGTTAGTTAATATTAACGTCGCACAGTTCAGCTACACGAGGGATTTTGGCGACGAACCTCGTAATTTTGAACCATGGTCAAGTGACTAGGACGACACCTGAGCTGACACCCCCTGTCCCTCACCTCACCTCCCCTCTCGTTTGCCATCCTTCACAAAAACTTTTGCACCAGTTCTTGAAACTAAGCAGTGCTCGGCATAGACTGATTCCACATTCGCTGATAATTGCCTACATTCAGCTCACCTTCCGCAATCAGAAACCGTACTACCGCCGCGCATTGCTTCGATATGGGCGCATCCATGAATGGCTCGACACTACTTTTAACCTATTTCTTCTACCAAGAACAGGTTTCATCATTGCACAATGTACGCGGTGTGCACCTATCTGCCTTTACATCCATGTTCGGTAGCGCTGATATAGCTGCAATCCTTTTGAAGCAATTGTAAGTGACCACTTTTCATTTGGGCAAACCTTATAATTTAAATATCTAAGGAATTCAAAATTCAAATGAGAATCAGAATTCATTTCTCATATTATATCCCTTCTATGTTTAGTATAAACACTCAGCATTTTATTTCAGATTTTTTGAGAGTTTGTGAGGCATGTACCCTTGGATGCCCCATTTCTACATTATCTACGCGACCTGTTTCTGTAGGAAATAACGAAGAATCAGACATATCATTCATCTTAATATCTGTTTATTAAGATCTTAACTTATTCACTGAACACAATGGGGTAATAATAATTATAGAAAGCGGATCTGGAGTGAGAAGACGCAATTCGTATTACCAAATAATCGCGTAATTGACCACTATATCTATTTTTACAGATTACGGCTAATCTCCTTAATACACGTAGCTCCTTATATCTTAATTGAAGATGCTTACCGCTAAATCCTAGGTAACAGCTTTTCTCTTGGTCGTACTGATGTGGCTTTAATTCTTGTGGAATGGTATCCACCTTTATCTTGAAGGCACAGGTACGGGTAGGTTAATTCTTGAACTTGTAATTTCCTCTAACTTAAGATTTTCAATCATAAACATAGACCTCATATAGCAACTTCACATAGCCACCACGCGAGCACGCGAAACTTCTACTATTTATAAGATTCCTAATTTACATATATATATATACACACGTTCTTCTTCTGGAGTTGGTTGGAAAGAATTGCCATTCTGGCCCCAAAGAACCCCAAGAAGACATTAATGGAAATCGCGATGAAAGCCCGTCACAAGTTAAATGTGTAATGAGTAATCACGACAAGGAGAAAAATTTCTAAATGTTAATTTAAAGTATTTTTCTTCAGTTTTATTCATTGAAAGTTTTTGTAAAAAATTCTCATTTCTGTAATTTGACACATCAAATATTAAAAATATATTTGTAATCACATGCAAATTGAAAATCAGAGTGTACAATAGAGTCCTGAAATCTACGGAAAATACGGACCGAAGGTTGGCCGAGTTTAAGAAAAAATTCCGGGTTGTCGAGATTAGGATTTTAAAAAAATAAGTATGACAGCCTCCTTAGAAAATAATGTATTACATTTGTATTGATTGTTTGAGAATCAACAGAAAATAAACTGCCAAATACACTTAAGCAAAAGTAAAGTACGAAGGAACAGAGCACATACATTTACTACATAAAAATGAAAATTAATGAATACTTAGTATACAATATTTTACCTGATCATGCACACCTCAGAAAAATTCTTTATGAGGACATAAAGCTGTCTATATAATGAAAATTAAGTAGCCGACTTTGCAAAGACTGATTACTTTTTTAAAGAAATGCGTAATATCCTGTGGTTTTCCGTACTGAACGTTTTTCTGCTTCATCCCAAAGATGACGAAGGAACAGTAAGTCCATTATCGACACACCTTGTTGTTCACAATGCTGATGGGTGGTTTCGACAGGCTATAGTCCCTCACTATGTGATACTTTTGGAGTTTGACAGTCTCCACAACGTTAACATCTTCATTATTTTACGGCATTTTTTCATTAACTGTGACAGCAGCAATAATTTCTCCTGGGACGTAATGTCTAGCTCGGTATCACTCTGGAACCACAGTTCGAAATCATTTTTCTCGGTTTCTGCACATCCAAGAATTATTTTTAGTAGGTCGAGTAAGTTACATTTACTTAAAGAATGCTGAACTTTAAACGGGTCTGCACGTGGAGGTTGACTGCAAAGGTTGCGATTGAGTTATTTGAATTAACGGGTTACCGAGTACAGAATTTTCGAAGGCCTACTGTACTAATTATTGTATATATGGATGTGTCTTGATTTTCTTCATGTATATTCAAATGATAATTCATATTGATGTAAACAGTTGTAAGTACTTGTAGGCTGTCTAAGTTAGGCATAATAAAAAAAATTCAACAATATATATCAGAATAAAATAATAATTTTTGTAAAACTTCATCAGTCATCTTCTTCTTAACTATAAGCATATGCATTTAATTGTTCTCTATTTCAGTTACCTTAATAAGGATTTTTTTATTTTTTAGATCATTATGGTCCTGAACCCTCCAAGACATCACATGATACTTATTTTTTTTTATTTATTTAACCAGTAAATGGTAGATACAATTTAAATTTAAAAAGTTCCGCATTGTCAAATTTTGCAGCGAGATGATGTAATATTAGATCGGCCCCCATTTCAGACCAATCAGAGTGCTAAAAACCAGAAATCATATGAGAAAAGAAAGATTTTGAATTTCCGGAATTATGTGCATATAAGTTGAGTCAGATCACAGGACTGGAACAGCCAATTCCAACAGCCCATTAAAATTTTCATTGCGGCGCATGAAGACATTCCTTGCTAAGAGAACATCTCCAACTTCCGTACCTACCAAAATCATATTCACCATCGTATGCCAGTTCCCTAGCTCCATGGACCTTGATAATTAGGAAAGCTTTCTATCCTGATCTTCCCCACAATTATGAAAATTCCACCCTAAACACCAAGATACGTACTTGAGTTCTCTAGATTCAAATGCCCGAGGATTTGTCGCTGACCGAGTACTCTTTTTGCATTGTAAGCTTTTGGCGTTTATTTTGTCGCTGCTTTTACGTAACACTTGTTTGCGTCAACACTTTTGTGTGTTTTATACAACGCTAATAACAGTAAATAAATATATGGTTGCAATCCACTTGTCTCTATAGAAATATCTCCAAGGTAAATTTCAACGAATGTAAGGCATTTTCAAATAAAAGTTGTCTCTCGTGTGTGTGGTAAAACCTCACTTGCAGACCAAAATTCATTTTGGACCCTTACGCGAAATACGAAACAATATTTGTCATGTAAACTAATGCAAAATATAATATGCTTCATGCAGAAAAAGGTACTCATTTTTTTTGTATAGTATGTAAAGAAAATTATGTTGTTGCTAATGCCACCTGTCTGACGTAGTCAGATCGAGGCCCATAAAATTCATCATGACAAAGGGCTAGATGTATGCCTGTCGTTGACCTTAGCCTTGAGCACCATACAAGTGACAGTACGATTTAGCTCGGTTCCATCCCAATTTTGTGGGAGAACATCCTGGGGCAGGGGCCTCCCACCTCACATCCCCTGCCACCAACCTCACGACAGGACTTGCGGCTCGACGGCTGTGTTTAGAGTACCCCTTTGGTGCGAAGGCACTATACATTTACAAATATCCATGTCTTTTCTGGAATTCGAACCCAGGACCTACGGCACAGTAATCAGCGTCGCTAACCACTATACCGGATGGGTGACAGAAAATTATGCACATACAATAATAAAGAAGGTCGCTAAATATTTATCTTTTTTTGCAATTGCAGAGTGAACCAATTTGAAATATGAATTCTATTTGTGCAGAAAAACAAAACAAACCGAAATTGAACTAAAAAAATTTATTTATTATGATAAATACTTAAACCTTTTTTATATATAGAATCAATTATGATACTTTTCTAGAGATATTTCTTTTTTCTGACTTTTCAAAAATTAAAGAAAATGTGATACATCATTATCATTTAATAACATTATAGGGCGTATAGACGCTGTCCTATTGATGCTTCTGAATGTATGACTTTTATTTTTTTTTCCTATGTCCTTAATCTTTCTTTTGATGTACCTTAAATTTATCACTATGCTGCTATACTTCCTCGATCTCTGACATATCATCATCTAAACTCTATTCTTGCGGTGAAACACAAACTAATTTGCCCAAAACTTAAAAATAAAGCAATTTTTTTGAAAAACATTCCGTTCATTATTAAAGATTTTCAGGTGCAAACGGTAATACATTCCCCCCCCCCCCTTCAATTTGTTTGTAATCATATTTAAATAAGGTGGATATTTTACAAATAAAATTTTGCGTTTAAAATTCTTCTCAAGATCAGTAATTTGAACCATGGAAGATAAATCATTTGCTAGAAAGTCATGAAAATTTAAAAAATAGCGCTTTTTATCGCACAGTAAAAATTTTATGCAAGAAAATCTCTCTTCAGGGTATTCGTTTCAAAAATTACTACTCACCAGCGCTCAAACATTTTTTGGGGGGGATCTTTTATTTTTATTTTTGATCTATCGCCAATTTAGCGATTATACTTTGAATACCAGCTATTATAACACTATAAATTACCCTAATAAAAGTAATGCAGAGTGTTACAAGCCCTCTTGTTGAGAAATATGTCATTTATTTTCCTTTAGAAACAGAAAAGCACGTGCAAGTATTAATTAGCATTTTTAAGTAATTTTCTTAAATTTTCTAAAGCTTTGTTTAATTTACTGTATTTTTACTTTGTTTAAAAAGTGAGTACTTGCACGTGCTAATTGTTTATTATCAATGTTTGCAAAAGTTTTGTGTTTGGGGGGATGGCAACAATTTTTGTAATAGCTAAGAATAGAATATAAAATCAAATGAGTCAGAATAATGCATTCAGCTCGTATCTTTTATCTTAAGAAAACCACACAATTAGTAATATTTAGAGGAGAAACAATTGAATGAAACAAAATTCAAATAGAGTCTCAACACCAGGGCCGTAGCTACCGCAGTATCAGGCGTATCAATGATACGGGGCCCCCAAGCTACAGGGGCTCCAAGATGTGTAATTACACAAACACTAATAGCGCTTTCAGTTCTAAAGAGGGCCCGGAGGAGTTTTGATACGGGGCCCACTCAGAATTAGCTACGTGAGTGCTCAACACAGAGTATATTCTTAGTTTTTAACAACTTCTTAGTCTAGATCTTGAATCGTTAATAAATTTTTCGCTTACAACTATGTTTCAGCAGTACTAACATATGAATAAGGAGGCAATTATTAGCAGGTTAAATTATGTTCCCCATTTATTTACTCTTTTTTTTAATCAATTCTTAATTTACACCGTTGCCATTCCGATAAATATGATATTTACAATATTTTCAGTCATTACGTTGCCAACCAATAAAAGATGCAATCGCTACAATCTTTATTATCTACATCATCAATCTTTAAGATCTTGTCTGATATCATCAGACATTGGAAGATTAAAAAATAAAACAGTTCTAATTGTGCATCAAACGTCATGAAGTATTTCGTGGTATCTTAAGATCAATCCTAAAAGAAGGATGAGAAAAGAAATCAAGAGGTTTGAAAAGAATAAAAATTCTCCTGGAGGGGGTTCTTTAAAAAACATTAACTTTTCTTACACTGGGGACAAAAATAAAAGATGCTTTGACGTAGTCGAAAAAACAATAGTAATTGCTTACTATAATTAATAAGTAGAACGCTGTATAGTCACAAAAACTTTTTCTTCATTCCCATATTTGAATCATTATTAAAATCCATCGTTAAAATCGCTCCGTTTGCAAATAGTAAGATAAAAATAATCAGAAGTTTTTTAAGCAGAAAAGCTGCATTAATTAAAGCAAGCTTTAATTTTTTAAAATTTTTTTACGTTTGTATGTATTTTGGCCTCATTGGTATAATTTTTCATGGCCCTCATTGTAAGTGACTTGTAATAAGTACTTAATAAATCAATCAATCACACGAAAATAGTTCACAAACATCAAAACTCGACCTCAAAAAATAAACAAAAACATTTAAGATGGCGCAGTTGATGTTTGAAGCTATTCCAGGTGAGGTTCTCTTGTGCTGAAAAGTGATTTAAAAATTCATTTTATTTATCCAAAAGTTTACCTTAGTCATATCAAGAAATCTTTTTATATATAATAAAGAAGTTTTATTTTGGATAATGTAATTTAAATGCTTTCAATGTGTAATTTTTACTCCAAATAGGAAAATAATTTTACATTAATTTTTGCAGCTGCTAGCGTTTCGGGGGTTCCATTAGGTGATAAACAAACTGTTTTGACAGTCCGCAGTATGTTAGATTCCCAGTTGATAGCTCAGCCTGAAACAGGTAATTATTTGCAAATGAATTAGTTTTTGACTTTCTTAATTGTTTTGGTACATCATTTCAGCCTGCCCAAATGTATTTAAATACAAATCAAATTATGTTCTGTTTTGTGTAGACTGTAACCAATATCAGATTTGTACAATACATTGATACAAAGTTGTTTTGTTATACTTATTTACTGACTTTTTGTTAACCTCTAAATATCATAATTTCATTACATCAGTAACTTATGTTTTATTTCTTTTCATACCAGGTAAATCATTAAATGGAGAGTATTATTTGCTGAAACCAATGATTTTAAATTTCTCTCAGTTCCTAATATTAAGTTGACCAATTGTCCTCCTTTTATAGATTCTCAAAAAGTGTCTTCCTTTTCAATATTTTAAATCTAATCTGTTAATCTCTGTATTCAGAGATGCCAGCCCAAACTGTTACACGTCATGTGCTGGTTCAGTATGAATTATCTGAGGCATTAATGTATTTTGTACATAATCAGGCATCTTCCACAAAACGATTAAAAAGATTAATGGTGAACATATTTCAACGACGGAAGTTAGTCTTATTTTGAACAACTTTGTCCTTCGATAAGAATCATGATTTGAAAAAAAAATTACTTTAATAATAAAAAGAAAATTTATAAACTTAGAAAAGCCAAATCCAGGCATAAAGAAAAAGTTTATCAACAAAATGTAGAATTTTTACTGTACATATTTCCAATATGTCTAAGAATGGTCTGAAACAAGTATCATAGGAAACAACAGTTTTCAATGATGTTTTTTGACTTCATCACTAGTATATTGGGTTGTTATTGAAAATTGTACAGAATTTTTAACGAAAGAAATGTTTGTTATTAAAATCGAGGACAATTGTCTGTTTGAGGAAATTAGAAGACTAAATGTGTATCTAAATTCTGATAAATTATAACAATGGAAAAATCAGCATGTTGAAATTGATAAATGGGGATGGGGAGATATTTAACCATTTTAAAAAAGAATACATTCCACATAAAAATTTTGGGTGCTAATTTGATATCGGGGGTAGTAGCGCCAAGCTGTTGTTTATGTTCGCCAAGATGGGCGATAATATTACAATGTGGTTACCTTAATATTTTTATCGTCTGTCGATGTGGTTGCCATGGGGATAACGTATATTAGAAATAACTTTTATTCATTTTTTCCCGCTGTAACCCTTTAATTTCAGACGATATCTTTAAAAATTTAATCATTTTCAGTTTAATTTTTCTATTCTTTGCGTCTTCTGTTTAATTATGGGCTATTTTCAAATATGGATATTTCTAAAATGAGTGAGTACTAGAATATTTTTTTCTTAAAAGAATAAGTGTTGTGCTTTTAATTATCGCTATAAATCATTTATTTTCGTTTAAAAATTTTTTTTTTTACGTTCTTTGTTCGATGAAATTCGTTGAAGGAACTTGCAGTGCAAGTTTCATATTGCAAGCTTTCACTACTTTGTAATTGATATTCTAAATTAATTTTAACATACATTATGTAATTATTTTATTCATAATGAAGAAAAAATGCAATTATTACTATGTGTATTCATCCTATAATATTCGTTATTTATAATTGTTCCTTTTAGCGTTTATTTATAAATATTCTTACATATTTTGTTATTTATTTATAATTAATGTTGTTATTTATTTATAATAATTATTATTTAATTATAATTATTATCTTATTTATAATTATCTTATTTATTTATAATTATTTCTATTGTTTATTTATAGCTATTCTTATGTTTATTTATAATTATATAATTATGTATTACGAGTTCTCTTATGCATTAATTATTATTTTTTTACAATTCAACGATTATTCTTTTTAATAATTACTATTTAATTATATTATATGATTATTATTTCTAATAACTGTTATTAAATTGTACTATATGAATATTATATGTAATTAAGATAAAATAATATTATAAGATTATTATATGCTGCTTATATAATACTATTATTAGTTCATGCTCCTTTTTATTATATAATATTATTATTCATTATTTATTGATTGATCTAGGCTATTCTCAATCTCTTCCTATATCCTTTATTTGAAATACATTTCAATGTATTTCAAAACATTTCTTTTAAATTATTGCGTATCATTAAGTTACCGCTAGGCCGCCATTTTGGATTTCATTCCAGCAACAAGCAGCACTTGGCGGTATTACCCCCGTTATCAAATTAGTTCCAAATTTTGTTATTCTTGTTGAATTAACGTTGTGCTGCCCTGTAACTAATGTAGCAGTTGAAAGAATTTTTTCAATTGATAATGATTTTTAAACAAGTGAGAAATCAAGATTCCATGTTGATACTTTAGCAGTGGCACTTACCGTAAAGTTCAATGTGAAGAAAATTCCTTGGTCCAAAATTTCTGATGTATTAAAAAATGGTACATTGACAAAAAAAAAAATCATGAAAATACTTATTTAAGTAAATAATTAAAGGAGATGTGTAAGCATAATTGTGTATTATGTTTGAATTAATAAAATATTTCATATATTTATGTTGTAATGTTTTCTTAAAATGTTCGTCCTTCTTTTCATTGTAAAAAAATTGGTCACCTTAAGGGAGTTCACCCCTGTGATGGGTACAAAAAAATCAAAAATTTTTTTTCATAAATTGCTTCCTTAACATGTCTAGAATACGGTGGTAAAGGGATTTTTTAAAATTTGAAGTTAGTATAAAGAAACAGGTGTTAGAAGAGCAGCTGTTCAGCACACTAAGTTAAGATTTTCATTGTTTTAATCGGACTTGAAACTTTAAGCACGTTTTTCTCAAAATTGTGTTTTTCAAACATTCCTCCATCATATCTCAAGAATGGTTTGACCAAATTACTTCAAATCTGTAGGGTACACGTAGCACAAATATATGCACCAAATGAACTACAATCATTCCAAAATTCAAAATATTTCTATTTTTTATAACAAAAACATAAAAAAAACCCATGAAATTCTAAACTTTTTCTTCAGAGGTCTACCAAAAATCCAAGTTTTGATATTTTCAATTGAGTATAGTTCATTTGGTGTATTTAAGCTTATAGATTAAAATGCCATTGTTTTTTTTCTAATTTCAGATAAGCCAATTGGCCGGAATTGTGGAGGAAGTGTGCATCCATTTTTTTTTTTAGGCGTGTATGTTCAGAGCGCAATAACTCACGTTCTATTGGATATTTTAGGCTAAAAATTTATATACATACTCTTAAGATACATGTAAATAAATGATAAAAAAACATAAGTTTCTATCATTTTATTGGTCATCCAAAAAAAAAAAAAATTTCCTAAAAATGTGTGAAAAACAGGCCGTCATATGGGTGAACCCCCTTTAATATTATTCTTAAATTTTACCTGCTTTTCAGCAGATAAATTAATATTTTTTGTTGACTTACTCTATGATTTTAACTACACATAAAGGATATGCTGAAGTAAATTTTAGTTTTATTTGTGTAGAAGAGTTCTTGTGTGAATTGTGTATACAATTGTTTGACAAATTTAGTAAGTCAAAGCGTTAATGTTTTTACTCAAATTACACAATAAGAGGATAATATGCATGTTATCTAAAACAAGCACTTTGTTGTAAAAAGTTTATGATTTATACGTTTTTTTTAAAAAATGACAGGATATTTTCTAATAAAAATTAATTTATTAAATAATTATATATTTGGAATTCTGAAGGTATTATATGTTTTTATTAATCTCTAAAAGTAACTATTTGAAAATCTTTTTCTTCTTTTTTACAGATTACTACTTTTATCGGTGTGAAAATATTGTATTTAGCAAATTGTATTCCTGTAGTAAGCTGTTAAGCTGCTAGAATTTGTAAAAAAAATATCTCAATTTACAATTAACATGAAAATTGAAACTAACTATAGATTTATGACTGATGAATACAAATAATTTAAAGTTTTTATTTCATACATATATATAGCTTAATCAGAAGTTGTTGCAGGAATAAATATTTCTGAAGACAAATGTTAGTACACAAAACTGATGCATTTTCTCCCCTTCATTTTTAGGCTCCACTTTAGAAGACAGTGATGTATTCCAATGTGGAAAATGTAAAAAACAGTTCCTGTCTATTGAAGTCTTTGTCAATCATAAAGCTGAATGCAATAATTCAACTGTTAGTCCAGTTACAGATTTAACATTGCCTTCTAATGTATGTGGAGTATCTCAAAATACAGTTCTTCTTCAAAAAATTCAGGTGGTATTTTATTCTAATACATATTTTTATCTGATTTAGTGTAGCTTTTTTCTTTCTTTTTTTAATTTATAAAACATTACTGATTTTGCATTTTTAAGGAAATAACTTCTCTCTTTGTCAAGTGTTCAGTTTAGATCACTTGCTGAAATTGAAGCCTTTGCAAGAAATCCAATTATTGTTTTCATATAATATGAATAGTATTATGTAATTTTTGATTCAGCTGTTTTAATGGGGATCCAAGTGCCATAAAACAACTGAAAACTTTAAGCTATAGCTTCCTTTCACCTTGAACAAACAGTTTGAAATTTGTTGTTCTCTTGTGAAATTACTTCCACTCAGGTATCTCTGGACAGCACATTTATTTATATACAAATATGAAAATAACAATCACAGAAAACAGCACACAGCAAGTCTGACCAAAAGCACACAACGACCGTCAGCTAGTGAACCCCATAGAAGGAATGCGTGGGATTGAAGCGGGAAAAACTCGTATGGGCAGGTCACACAGTTATCCTTCCGCCAGAAAAAATAGTTCACTCGCTTCACCCCAACATACCCCTCCTGCCAGTGATACTTTTTTTTTTAACAAACAATACAAATATTATAAACACATACACAATACACATAAAATATAACAATAAACATAGTGACATAAAATCAAGAAAGTAATGAAATTTTTTGCATTGAATATTCTAACTTTTCTACATTCATGGCTTTCGTAAAAAAATCTGCAATTAAAAATTCTGTTTGGATGTATTCTAATTTAATTACAGTATCTTCAATTAAATCCTTTATAAAATGAAAACGTAAGTTCATATGTCTTGATTTATTTGAAGAACGAGTACCCTTAATCCCCTGAATTGCTGCTTGACTATCTGAATTTAAAGTTACTGCATTATTTATAAATTGTTTACATTTTAATTCAGTTAACAAATTTACAATCCAAATTATATCTTTACAAATTTCAGAAATAGAAAATAACTCTGCTTCACATGTTGATAAACTAACACTCTTTTGTTTACGACATTTC
>BMAV01028095.1:59562-85358 GCA_019973955.1 Trichonephila inaurata madagascariensis
CCCCCTTTTTCTTGGAAAATTGCATTTTCTGTAGATTTAGCAGTTGTCTGTGTTTTATATTATTTTTCAAATAAATCTTGAATTGTAATTCTTGAATATAAGAACTTTTTAAAGTGTGATTTCTAAAAATAGTGTTAACTAATATTGTGGTACAAGTGTATTGATCTGTTTTGGAATACACCTTACTTTGGTATGAATAAATTTGAAAATTATATCTTTCTATTTAAAATCTAAATTTTTAAAATTGTATCTCTGAAGCAATACGAATGCTGCATAGTATTCAAGTATTAACAATTTGTCTTTTAAAAGGTCTTTTCTGTGCATGCTTTTATTTTGGGGCTTTTTTTTAAATATGGAATATTCATTATTTAAGCATCTAACTTTATATTTATTATAAATATATATACAAGCATTCCTTGAATAGCATAGTTAATTGGTTCTGTGTTATTAAATATTATTAATTCATACTATTTTGGAAATAACTCCATGATATTCAGAACTGTGTTGCTCCAAACTAGAGATCCATACAAATTTTTATATTTGCATCTTATTTTTCTATAGTTGAAAAAACATTAAAAATAATAATACTTTATATATATATATATATATATATATATATATATATATATTATTTTTGAAATTCAATGGTATAAAAATGACAAAATTCATTTGATTAAGAAAATAAAATTTAAAAATGTAAAAAGTAAGGTCTTACCTTTTTAAAAAAAATTTTAATTACAAGTATTCAATCATTGTCACTTTTCTAAGATTTGTATGTTTCCTAAATGGGTACAGAAACCTTATTAATGAAAATTTCTTCATCCTTGTCATCATCCAAAATACAAATTCTTTTTCTTCGGTAGAAATGGTAGAAATTCCTCATCTCTGGAAACCTTTTCATAGCTGATGTTAGAGGATGGCCTTGTTTTATTTTCAGTTGTGTATAAAAAAAAATTAAAATATGGATCTAAACAAGTTTTTAAATTTTTTAAAAAATTCTCTTGCATGACAAGGACAGATAAATCTCTATAAAATGAAGCTGTGAATTTTTTTGCTGTGTCCAAACCTTGTTCAATGTCAGTGATAGAAATATTCGAAAAAGAATCTTCAAGATAATTTTGTGTATCTTCATTTGTAGTGATGCCTTCATATGGCCTAGCAGCTTTTGTAATTGTTGAAGCATTTTCTCCTTGAAATTTAAGATAACACAACAAGTATCTCTCTCTTGTATTGGATTTCTCAATCCAGCCCTTACTGACAGAAAATGATTTTTGTTGTTGATCTTGTGCAGATGAGCTGTCTGTTTCCTTCAAATATTTTACAATAACTGTGCAATGAATGACCGTTCTAAATGAAAAACAATACATAATAAATGCAAATAAGAGTATGAAGCATAAGTCAATTGAGCAAAACAAATATGAGATATGAAACCTATTTTAAAGTGAATACATACCTTTAATGTGAATTTCTCAAGAAACTGCTAGGCTTGATTGAAAGGAATTCTTGATGTAATTAAATTGATTTTTAGTTATGATTTAAACTAAAACAAATTCTAAATTAGACAAAACAAGCAAGTATTATAAGATAAACATTAAATTTAAGTTACTACATAGCCATTCAGCATATCTACCTTCTTATAAATTATCAGCTTATTTACATGATATATATATGCACGTGTGTACTGAATGAGTGTTTGAGTTAATTTTTAACAAAAATATTTGCAACTTCATGTAATTTGAATTTCATATCATTTTAAGATTGTCATAATTTATTATTGTGATCTGGCAATTTTGCACTGTTTAAGTACTTTACTGTCCAAGGGATGCCTCTAATTGAAATTCTTAAAAATTACATATTTTCCTTAATTGTTAAAGTGCATTGATCGGAACTCATTCTAGATTTTAAAATAACCAGTAAACTTATGATTAGAAAGCATATTATTTTATAAAGAGTGTAATTTGAATTATGAAGGCAAAAAGAACATTTCATCGTTTTACTTGTAAAATGTTGAAAAAAAGATGCAGAGTGTATAGTTTTTAATGTAATGTAACTAAAACAATTTCTACAAAAAGGTTAATTAAATTAAATTAACTTTAAAGCATTACAAAGGGAATAAATTAACACTTTTAAATCTATAATTAATCTTAAGTACATGTAGATTGTCAGAATCCACCCTTTGCACCCTACACATTTCTGAGTAAGATATATTGTTTCTTGATCAAGCTTCAGAATGAAAAAATCCAGCATCAGTGGCCTTATGTCAAGATAAGGCATCGCAACCCATAACAGACATGCTGAACCTAGGACACTCATTATCATTCTACAAAATTATTAGATAAGGTTAAATCATCTTCTCTCCTTGTTGCGAATCACACATTTTCTGCCCTTAATTCAATTTGTGGTGTGGATACACCAGTTTTGTGCAAGTAGGAGTACTAATGCAATATTTTTAGTTTCAACTATATTGAAAGAATACTTATATTTTATGTATTTTATTTTTAAGTTTAATAAATATATTTAAATTATATATATGACAAAACGTGTGCAGTTTTAATTTTTGTTTTATGTTGGAGGAATAGTTATATTCCATGTTTATTTATTAGTAAATTGTGTATAATACAATAAAACTCTATATCTGTATTCTTGACCTCTATTTTCTGACTCTGCATGCATTACCTTGGGAATTAAATTGTTTCAAATATTTTTTTTTTCTGTAAGGCATCATAAATCAAATAGGTAGATTGATCTGGAATCACAGCTACAAGGTTGCCAACTCCTGCTCTAGACTGATGCTAATGAGAAACAACCAGAGTTTAAGCTTTCAAAGTTAATTATTAAAAAAATGTGCTTGTGTGTGGGCAAATTAGAATGTTTAACTTAAGAAGAAAAAAAAAAACAGTGGAATCTGTGACTTTAGAAAGGGAAGATAAAACTATTTGGTTAAAAATTGAATATAATTAAAGAGCTTGTGAGACACTGCTAATGGGAAATTGTTAATAGTAGGAAATCATTGTTTTATTATTTTTTATTTTGAAATTGAGTTATCTTTTTTATAATCTGTGTTATTTCTTTATTTCTAGATACCTTCGTCAACACTAACTACTTACCCTCCGAGCCTAGTGTTAACTGAAGCAGATCTTTTACAATTCTCAGCTGCAGGATTAGATCCAAATGCTGTAACAACTGCTGTGGCATCCAATTCTAATATAAATGTGGTCCCTAGCCATGCTGTCATGCCTCAAACCACTTATACTTCACAAGCTCTGCCTGCCACTGTACAGCATGTTCTTCAACAAGTTGCTAGTCAAGACCCACAACATTCTCAAACTGTTGAACTTTCAATCATCAATGACAGAGGGGCCTATATTTCAAGGCCTATATTTTTAACTAGTCAGCAAGCAAATAGTGCTATATCTGGTGTTGTTTTGAATATCAGTAACTCTGCTGAACCTGCTTCAGTTTTGTGCAGTAATCCTGGGGCAGATAAAAATGCCAGTGTAGTTGTAGAGACCCCCCACTGTGAAACTTTAGATTCAGGAAATAACAATGATCAAAATGGTAATGATAAAGAACCAAGCACTGTGAATATAATTACAGAATTCCATAGTAGCATGGTTAAATCAAAAAAACCACCATCAGAAGCTGAAAGTGATGAAAATCAAAATAAAAAGGTGTACAGGATTTATCTGTTCTCTTTTCTACCCTTTGCATCCTCCCTGTAAAAATATGTACTATCCCTTATGTGATTGCCCTTAGCTTGATTTTTTTTTTTTTTTGAAAGTTTTCAAAACATATGTACTTTTAAAATATTTTTCTGTTTTAAATTGAACCATTTTACAGTAGATGAGCTTTTTTAAAACTAGCTGTTTCAGAAATGATGTTTCAAGAAAAGAAATTTTACTCCTTAAATTAACTTTGTAAATTGACATGTGTGTCATTGAAAGATATATATATATTTTTTAAAAAAGCACTTCTTAAACAATGAAATTATAATATTTAAAGGTTATTTTTTATTTAAATTTTTCCTAATTATAATTTATGCTAATGTATTTGAAGTGTCTAGTTATTATAATGTAACGTATTTGATAACAGTCAATATATTTTGCTTTTTTAATTAATGAAAGAATTAGTTTTTTGTAGCTAAGAATTTCTTATTAATTCCTATTAAATATTTTACAATCTTTCTTTCTTTTTCATTATATAAAAGCATGTCTTTCAGAAGAGAAATTCTTTTTTTATTTTACCTTAGAATATAAAATTCTGAGGTATTCTAGATTTCCTGTAATATTAAAAATGTAATTATCTAATACTATCTATATGTTGATGATATGTGTGTTTATTCTTGCACAAAAAACTAAGACTGTTTTTTAAAAACTTTAGTTACTTCTTTGAATATTCTAATAACGGCTTATTAAAAAATATTTAAAATGATTTTTTTACAAAATTCTTTGGACCCCATGACAAATTAATGTTTACTCAAAATAATACCATTTCTTCTTTATAATGTTAGATTAAGTTAAATCATTGTATTAAAATAAATAAAAATGTGATGAGAAAGAGCAAGTTCGGCTCCTAATTCAAAGTTGTTCACTTTTTCTACTTAACCATTTATTTTGTTAAAATTTCAATTATACCATTTTAAGCATTTCTTGTAACACTTTTAGAAAATATTTTATAAAAAAAGTTATTGTTAAATATAGTCATGATAAAAAAAAAATAATTTTGAATTGTTTAATTATAATGTATGTTTTAATTATCTGTGTATTCTAAATTTAAATATTCTTTTATGGTAGATTTTTCCAAATTTTCTTCTTTATCATTATATAAATACAATACTTAAAGAGGTTTGTTAAAAATTAGCAAAACTTTGATTAAAGTTATAGAGGCCTGTTTTTCTTTGTTTTTAAAGTATACTTCTACTCTTATGTGAGGAAAGTTATGAATTGCAATAATTTTTACTGTATGAAATATTTCTCTTAAAAATAAAATATTTACCGTAAAATCCGGTGTATAACGCGCACCCATACTTTCTAGCTGCATTTTTTGATTTTTAGGTATATTCGCCGTATAACGCGCACCCCCTTTTTTAGGAAGGAACCTGAAGTGTATGTGTATAATTTTGTTATGTTTTGAAGTCATTTATTCAAGATATTATCTCCAGAATATGAAAAAGTAATATACTTCTAGGACTACAACACTTTAAGTTCTTTAGAAATGTTATTTATTTTAAATAAACAGTATTCCAATCTATGTAGAAGTCTAAATTTTTTTTTATGCTTATCTTATTTTTTATTCTTAAAGCTCTCATTTTATACCCGGCGTATAACGCGCACCCTTAAATTTCGATCTTATTTTTTGTGTTAAAAGTGCGTGTTATACACCGTATTTTACAGTACGTATTTCTAATAATCGACCCAAACACTTTTATTTAACTCTCTCTGTATTGTGCTTTATGTGCCTAAATAATGAATAAAAAATAAGCATTTTTTTAAGAAAAGAAAGACATTTTACGATGTAGTTATTTTATAGAATGTTAGATTTTTGCATTTATTTTATTAGGATTGAGTAAATTATATACTGTGTAGTTATTTACCACCATTTATGCCACGGTAAATTACGATAATTGAAAACTATTTGATGGAGAAAGGAGGAAACTGCAGTTACTGAGTGGTCATAGTCATGACTGGCATTGTCGAATCCTTGTGCTCATAAAATTTGTTGCAACTCGCACATTGGTATGGTTTGGAGAATTGTTTGCAACTTAGCTGTTGCTCTCAACACTAGACCCAATTAAAAATATGTCCATCCCCTATAGCTCTAATGTAGTTTCAAAGTGCAACATTAATAATAGTCTAATTAGGGGAAGGAGGAAACACACTCATCAATAAAATGGTGCTTAAGGGTAAAGTATGTAAATCCATTAAGAAAAACTCCAAGAACAAAGCCGCAGAATTAAAACCATGTAATCAGAAATCATAATATCTTTATACAAAGCATGATTAATTTTAAAGTTTTTTTTTTATTTTGATTTTAATTTAGTTATCTTCTTTTTATACAGGATAACAAATTAAGTTGTGCTTACTGTTTGAAGTTCTTCACCAAAAACTTTGATCTTCAGCAGCATATCCGATGCCATACTGGAGAAAAACCATTTCAGTGTATTGTATGTGGAAGAGCATTTGCTCAAAAATCTAATGTTAAAAAACATATGCAAACTCATAAGGTAAAACAGTGATTAGTATTTGTAAATTATTTTTATTTAAAATCTTTTAATCATGTGAAAAGAAACTATATAAAATAATATTTTTAAAATTCCATGTTGCTTACAACATGAAACACATTGAACATGTTCTTTTTAATGCTTTATTTAACTGTGATTCATTTATATTGGAAGATGTAAATTAATTCTATAGCAAAAATAGATCATTGTAAACTTCCGAAGTACTACATATGTGGATATTGTATTTAATACACTAAATTATAAAAATTTGCTTTTAATTTTAAAAATTTTTAAGCATGATTAGCTTGTATTACATTTTTATTTTTAAAAAAAATTACTTTGAAAACTTTTTTTACTGTAGTTTTTAGGTGTATTAAATTTATTTTTTGAAAATAAAGAAAGAAATAGTTAAATTAAAATCATTTTTTCTCTTTCAAAAACATTTACATTTAAACAATTTTCTTCTAAAAAGTCAATTTGAGTAAAAAATTTATTACAAGTAAGAAAAATTTAATAAAATTAGTACTTGTTACTAATAATGCTATACCGTTTAGAGACTTTACTTCTGTAGGAAATATATTGGGTAATTGTAAAAGTTTGCCCCCACATTTCATTGGTAGTAAAAACATGCACTTTTTATTGTGGTAATGTCTCCTTTATAATCATCTTATTAATTGACAGTTATCTAAATAGATTGTAAGGCAACATAGCTTTAAAAAAAATTTAGTTTTTTTTTTGAATTTATTTCTTTACCATATTTTCAATAAGAAAAATAGTAATTATTTTTCCTTCCCATCAAAAAAATTTGATTTTGTAGAATCTAAACATGAGTTTAGAAGAGGAGTGAGTGTTGGAACCACAACAAAAATAAAATATCCAAGACATTATTTGAATGATACTCCTTTTGTTACAGTAATTAAAAAATGGTTAGTCAAATTTTAAAATGATGATTTTGATCTAAAAAAACTGTATTCTGGATGACCTGGCATTAATAATGACATTTAATAGTAATACATGATTACCAACGTGCTGTTGGAGTAAATATTGGCAATTTGACTGCATTTTTCACCATTAAAACAACTTAAACACACTAGGAAACTCGATACATGGACTCCACACATTTCGACAAAACATAACAAACTAAACCATGTTTCCATATTCATCTCTTTCTTTGTCTGTCTATAAAACAAGCCTTTCTTGGATAAAGTTATAAATGGAGAGGTAAAATGAGTTGTGTAAAACAAAATAAAAACAAAAAGAAGCCCAAAGTGTGGAAGAGCAGAATCTATAACAAAGGCTTGGTTGATCCCATGAAAGGGTTATGTGTCTGGTGAGGTTGCAGAGAAATAATTTTTTGTGAACTACATGTCCAAATAATAACTATGAACATCTTGCTGAATCAATTCTAAAACATTAACAAAACATTCAAATGTGTTCAACGAAAAAGGCTTTTCTCACCATAACAATGCTAGACAGTATGTCACTCAGTAGACATAGTACATGGACTCAAGAAGTTAAAATAAGTAATGATACAATGCTTACTGTATACATTATCCTTTCCCTTGCAGTTTCTCATTAGTTTTATTCTCTGCCAAATAATTTAAATTGTTGGGGGGGGGGGGAATTCATTCAAAAATATCTTTCATCAAACACTATCTTGCAACTTTTTTGAAGTAAAATCACTTAATTTTACGAACAATGAATGCAAAAATTTAAATTGTGAAGTATTTAAAAATTGCATTACTGTTTATAAATGCTATTTTTCATGAAAATGTGTCATATTGAATATTGCTTCAAACTGCAACAATTGATAGAATTTAAAGTCTTAAGTTATCTTTCCATTCTCCCATGTGATATTTGGTAAATTCTTATAATGTGCTTCTGGTATCCCTAATAGTCTTTACATATTTCTTTATTCATTTCTTTAGCAACTAGTGCCAAAGATCACAGATATACAGTGAAAATAGTTATTTACAAGTAACACCTGATTACTAGTAAATCAATATTGATACATCTTAGTCAGAATTCAACTTAGCATCTTTGCACTATCAAAAGTCTGTCTTAATTCTGTGCGATTTTAAAAATTTTCATTGGTTCAAAGAAGCTAAGACAACTTCATTTAAAATTAAGAGGAATGTAAATGATATTAGTTTTAATATCACCTGCTGTACTCAATGTTAAGGACTACTATAAATATCCAATTTATATCGTTATAAACAAAAACATAATTAAAATTAAAAAAGTTTTGTTTGTTTTTTAATTCCAAATAATAGCAGCATTGCTTCACAAGGTGTTCATCCCTTGAAATTTTGTATTTATCATTGCCTTTAAAACAATAAGCTTCATATTCTTTAATTTAGTTGTAGTTATCCCTTGTTACTTCAATTCATAATTTAAAGAAAAACACTTTTAGAACAAAAAATACTACACCTGAATTATTCTGTTTTAAATATAATCTTGAAATTATTCATGTGGGCAATTTTTTTTTTTTTTTTTTTTTAATAATGGATCTTAATTTTGTAGTAGAGAATTGTTTTGATACCTATATAATTTTTAAGCTTAATTGTTACTGGAATGCAATTTTAGGTATGGCCAGATGGACTTGCAAAAACACTACCCCATTTGTTGGGAAAAAATGGTTCCTCTTGCAGTGATGGAGAAATTTCACAGGACAATAATTTACCAGATGCACCTGAGCAACCAAATGTAATGTTTAATTTTATCAAGTTTTTGTGTCTGTGATGTATATGACATGTTTACTTACTTTACATGACTTTATCATGTTTATTATGTAGACATAATTAAGAAAAGTTAAGTTATAACTTAATAATTTTAATTGATTTTTAAAATTTACATTTATTATTAATTGACATCAACCAAGAGTTTTTCAGAATACCTTTCTATTAATGCATTATCATGTAAAGTTATTTTAAAAGAAGGTATTTATTCTCTTTTTTTTTAAATTAAATATATTGCTATGCATTTTGTGTAAAATAGTGTAAATAATTTGTATTTGGATGTGTAATGCCTTTATCTTACTCTAAATTAGATTTAATTTACATTAAGATTGTAATATTCACAAGCAAATGCCGTCCCTTATGTTATAATGGGGATTCAATGGGAACTTGGCGATTGAGCCAAGTTGGCGTCATTTTTGATGACTTGGAAATACACTAATTTCAAGACCTATGACGCAAGCAGATCTTTCTTGAATTTTCTGCGAGGCCTATTAATAAAGAGATGCTCGCCGTAAGTCAGTTAGTCTTGTTTTGACCAGCGATTAGTTAATATTGCTTTGACTGTTGAAACGATTAGTGATTTCGGCTGTTGAACGAGCAATTGCTTGTGAATAATCTCTTACATACATGTATTTTAGACAATGATAATTGTGTTTGAGTGCAGTTGGAGGTGTGAAAACCTTCTGAGATTTATTTTGTGAATATTGATGCTGAATCCGGTATTTAAAGGATCGGATTTTCTACAATAAATTCTCATCACTCTTAAAGAACTGTCTTGTCTTTTGTGACTGATTGGCATAAAATCCTCGAACTCCGGATCTATGTAACAATATTCATTTGTGCTTCAAAGACATTGCTAATCATCGTATTAATTATATTTCATATTATTTAATTGAATTTTATAATAACAGTGGGTGCAAAATGATTGGCTGATTAATTTATTATATACACATTAACTTGAAATTTGTTAAGATGTAATTTTTTAAGTTATAGGACATGATTTATTTGCATGAGTAATTTTGAGCAATATAGCTATTCTTTTTTTTTTATGATACATATGTAATATTAATTTTGAATTATTATATAAAATATGATTTTCATGTGTCAATAATTATCAAATTGACATAACAAATTAGCGTATTTGAGCAAATATCGTTTAAAGAAAAAGTATTTTTATATTTAAAATTTAATTTTTAATATTTAAAAAAAATGTAATTGTTAGTTGCATTTATGTAAATGTTATTGTAATTGTTTTTTTACATTTCAGTGATCTCTTACAAATATCCATTTTCTACAAATACATAAACAAATTTAAGTAGACATTTATGTAAAATAAAACAATATTTTTACATGCTTTACAAGTTTTGCCCAGTTTCAAACAGGCATTCCTGAATATACTTTTGTTATTGTACAGTATGTCTTTGTTTCCTTTGTGGTTAAATGAACAATTTAGATATAGCATTAAAAAAAATTTTGTTCTATGAAATTATATTAATTAAATTGAATTATTCTGAGCATTTTTAATTCAAAATGTTTTTTAAATGTGTTTATAACAATGATACTGTTTATTGGTAAAGTTTTAAAAAATGAATCATGTTTAGACATTATTTTGGTGTAATTTTTTAAAAAAGAATTGAACCTTTTTCATGGCATGTATTATATAAAATAACGTAACCAAGATAAATTATATAAATACTTTAATAAAACATGTTCTTTTTCTCTATAGAATCTTGAATTAGACAAGAATGGTTCAGATATCGACAAAAACTCTTATGCATGCTTCTATTGTTCATACATTGGAAAAAGCTATTATAAATTAAAAAGTCATATGAAAAAACATGAAACTGAAAAGGTTTGTGCTATATTATCAAGGGTATTATATTTTGTATATTTTTTATGTGTGATTAAATTGTGACAATCTGGATGCATTTATAATTTTTGTATTGATTCTAGAGCTGATCAAATATAAATATGTTTACTATAAAAAAATTTCTGAAACATTATTTATGAAAATTATTCCATTATTAATTTTTTATACATCCTCCTACAATTTAGAGAAATCAGATGTGTATAAAGTGAGTAGTTGCACATAAATTCTTACATTTCATCCAATGAAATCTTTCTCCTCCTAATACTTCTTTTAATAATTCAAACAAATGTTAATCCAAAGTGCTCAGTCAGGTCTGTGAAGAAGATTTTTGTGTGTTCTCCAGTGAAATTTCTTTTACTTTATTATATCAATTGCTTAGGATCTTTTACTGTTTTGGTGAAGGACAACATTACAGGTCACAATTGAGTGTCTTTTAGAATCTATTTGTTGTTTTGACTTTAATATAAAATTTACAATAATATATTGTAAATCAGTAATAAAGAAATGTAACACACTCATTGCCCTATTAATCCCAAGAAGTAAAAGCAACATATCTCCCAGAAAATACTTTTTTGCTTTTTGTGCAGCAGTTGAACTTTTTTTGTGCTCCGTTTTATACCAGCCTTAACAATTTATGCCTTATACAATTTGCATGCTTGAAACCTAAATAAGATACCATTACAAACTACATTACAAACTACAAACATGTGTCGGAAATTTATTAATTATTTGCTATGCAATTGTATTAAGTACTTTGTGTTTATTCATCATGCTAAAGACAAAGTAAATGGACTTATCAAGAATTTTTTTTAAAAAAAGCCAAACAATTATTTAAACTTGAAATAACATTGTAATTACTGTGACAAAATATGTAAAAATTGTTTGCTGCTGTTTAAAATGTCTTGTTCATGTTGGATCCACCTTCATAGCTTATTAATAATAATAATAATAAATATATGTATATTGTTTTCTTTCATAATTGCAACTTGTTTCAATACTAATCATATAGATGAAAACATTTTTTTAAATTTTATTTGTAAATTATCTTTTATTTCCATTTTTCTGAGATTTCAAAAAACATTATTAATTTTGAAAAAGTTTTTTTTGGTTGCCTAAATTGTTAAAATTTTTAAGTATATAATAAGTTATAGCAGTTAATTTCAGTTATATATTTAATATAAATACTTGATACTTTTGTGTGCATTTCTATTATCATGCTATAAACTACATTAATAATATATATTATTGCATTATTTTTTTTTTCTTTTTCTAGGTGTATAAATGTATTCTCAGTAGTTGTGGACAAATGTTTAATGAGCTAGATCCATATCTAGAACATACTAAATCACATGAAAATGAAATGACCTACAGATGTCACGAATGTAACAAAAATTTTCCATCGTTATATGATCTGGGTTCTCATCAGTTTTCTCACAGTCTTTATCCTAATTCAAGGCAACGAACTAACCGTAGGTTAGTTTTATATTTTTGCTTTACTTTAAGCAAATCTCTGCTTTTGTTTAAAATAGGTGCTTTGATTTGAATTTCTGAACTTATCAAATTAATTCAAATGTACTGTATAAATAATTTATTTTCGAATTTTAAGCTAGTTGCATATATATTTGGTTCAATAATTTAATTTTAAACTTTTGAAGTTTTGAAAACATATTCAAATTATTACATTGGTAATGTTTATGTGTATAGTACTTTCCATCATGTACTTGAAATTTTTAAGTTGAAAAACCAGATAAATATCTTATGTCTGCTCTATATTTGTAATTACAGTATTGGGTAATAATGTATATGATTGTTAATTTTAGTTCAAAAAATGTATGTATCTGTAGATAACTGTTTAACTTGTAAAATTTGGATTGGTTTTCTGTGAATGAAAACAGTTTATTCTTAACTAATGTTGAAGTTAGAAATTACTGTATTTAATTTTTCTTTTAAATCTTTATTCAGAAATATTGTACAAAAATATTACATTTCTCCTTTTTAATAACCTTATTAGCCTGATGGAAGAAACATAAATTGTAGAGATCTGAGACAGGGGGAGTTAATCATATATCCGATGTAATAATTTCATTGTAATTTTGAATATTGATTCTTTTAGGATTAGTAGAATTAGGGATTAGGAATGTAGGTTAGATTCGAACCGGGCACCTTCCAATCCGAACGCCAGTACTTTATTGATCACGCCAAGACGATCGTCTTCGCGTGATGTCTAAGTACTGGTTTTATTTAGATACCACTACACTACTCTCCCACCAGTGAGATGGATAAGCGAATTATTTTTTTTTCTTTTTCGTTTGTTTGTTTGTTACGGAGAGAGCATTTTTATTTATTTATTTTATTCTCTCTCTTCATTATTTTTTATTTAGTTTATTTTTATTCTTATTTATTTTATTTTTCTTTCTGAGATGAGAGAAAGGTGATCTGTCATTTGTTTCGGAGAGAGTATGTTTTTTTATTTATTATTTATTTTTCTTCTCTTATTTATTATTTTTTTTCTCTCTTATTTATTATTATTATTTATTTATTTTTCTTGCGGTAGATGGCGCCACAACAGTTCAGAAAGCTGCCTTTTCTTACTTCAGTCCAGGGTCACCAATGTAGGTTAGATTCGAACCGGGCACCTTCTGATCCGAACACCAGTACTTTATCGATCACGCCAAGACGATCGTCTTCACGTGATGTCTAAGTACTGGTTTTATTTAGATAGTGCTACAAGTATAACAGTTATCTGCGTGATACAAAAAGAAAATTGTCTTTTAATAAATGTAAATAAACACTTATTGGATAAAAACAATATAATAATATAGCAAAGCTGACAATAAGAATAGTTTCATTTGAACTAAAACTGCATGCTTCAGTTCATAAGATCAACATGTAAACGAGTTTATATTAAGTCATTATAAATAAGACAGTCATCTGTTTCCTTAAGTGGTGAACTTTTAAAGCACTTCTATATTTATTATTGAAACAAATTTTTATATTTATTTTGTATTTTATTTTTAAAATACATTTTTTGCATGTTTTGTTGTTCCATAAACAATTGAAATAATTTATGTCTTCTAATGGAAGAGGCCTTATTTCATTTTATGAAAATAATTATCAAATATGTTGTCTTTCATTTGAAAATAAACACAATCTTAAATGTTTGTTGGATTAAGAACACATATATAAATTATTCAATTCTACATTCTAAAAAGATAAAGCAATCATTGCTGAATTGAGTAATATATGAACTTTTAACCCCTTATCTGCAGAGGAAAAGTTGCACGATTCACTCCCCAGTGCCACGATTTTTCACTCAGGCATATGTAGTTATATGGTATGCTGTGGGAAAATATAAAAGCTATAAATATGTAAATCTTTCTAAAATGAGGGAATTCCATATTTATTTTCCATTCATTCCATTACATTCCAAAACTTTTAGATAGTTTTTCAGATAGCAGTACAATGCAAAGGATTATACTCCAAAAAAGCACATATATTTATATATATGTATGCCAGGCTGAGCAAAGCATATATCTTTGCCCACAGCATTAAGAGGTTAATTATTTCTAAGATTGCACATTTGTCCTATTCATTAGCAGTAGTTAATCAATTTTAACACACACACACACACAGTTCAGTTCTATTTTTAAATTGTATATATATATGTATATTAGATTTCTTTAAATTAATGAAGGATAAAAGCACATAAATTAAGAACTTTGAAGTTTCTTAGCTTTCTCTGTTACAAGTTTTGGTTCACTATTTTTGTTGAAGTAGCAAAATGTATATTATGAGTTCTCTAAAATTTATTCTTCAATGAAACTAAAATTCAACTAAATATAATTTTTGCTGTTGCTTAATTTATTATTACAATTTTGTGCTTTTAGACTGTGTTACTGCATAGTCTAATTCTCTTAATATATTTATATACTTCATGTCCTGAAGTATTTTGGACATTTTACAGCCTTTTGTGTGAAAATTATGCTATAAAAATTCAACAAAAAGATTGTTTTCTATAATTTTTTCTATTATACTCTTAAGATATGTGCTTTATTGATATTACAGCTTTATATGTACTTTGAAAAAGTCATTAGAAAAAGTCTTTGTTTGTTTTTCTGAAGTTATGTTCAGTTTACAATAAATTATCTTAATTCTTATGTTTAGCTGCGGCAATAAATTAAAGCTTTGTACATATTAGGTCTTTCTGATTTTTCATATGGTTTGTGCTTTTTGAAGATATTTTGTTTTACCAGAAACTTATTTAACATCTTCAAGTACGAGTAAAGAATATACTTCAAATAATTGGAATTACTGAAAGTAAAAATCCACAAATGTAAGGGAAGCATATATACCTTTTGAGATTTAATGACGCTAATGCTGCAATTGAAGATATACTTATTAAGTCTTTTGTAAAAAAAAAATTATATTATACATGTTTAGAGAACAGCACATATCAAGGAACCAATACAATTTATTTATCAATTAAGGGATACCACAACTTTCTGTTGATAAAAAAGAATTGATCCATATTTGAATTTTAGTTGCTATACGTGAAATGAGTGAATATGTAGTTATTCTATAGCTATTCTATTCCTTGTGCTTAATTATAGCTCATAACACATTTCAAATAATATTGAAAAAATGTTTGCTCAAGAAAGGATTTTCAGGACTGTAATACTATTGGATAAAATGCATTTATTTTAAGGATTACATTCTTTATAAATTGGTGGAGAGAAATGTGATATTTGTTTAAACCTAAAAAATGGAACTGTAAATACCTCTAAGTACTTTTAAGAATTATATATCACCAAAATATGATGAGGATTGAGCAGTAAAAATTATATCCAAAATCTTGAGCATTTCAACTTATTTAAAATTTTGTTCAATTAAATAGTTGTGTGAGATTTACATCTGTAACATTTTAAATTATATCTATTCAAAGGGAAAAGCAGCATTAAGTGAAGCAATTTATTACTGGTCTTAACATTTTGGATTTTATTTAAACCAAATATTATTACCGTTTTAGAAATTCTTCATGATTAAACTCTTTTACCTATCTGATATATATTTACAAAAATGGAAAAGAAAAGGTGAATACTACAAATTTCTTTTGAAAAGAAGTTAAACTTTTGTATTTCTTCCATTAACTATATATATAGATAAATTTGATTCTCTTCCTACCTTAAAGTTTCAACCAAAAACTTTTTATCATAATTTCTAAAATTACTTCAGAATAATTCTTGTGACTTATAGAATATTTGTACATGGGCCTCATTTAGTTTATTCTCTAAAATCCATTGTGAAATACTTAATTTAGAATTTATTTACAAAGATGTCTAACCTTGCAATATAAACTGTAATTGCTAAATAATTTAATCTTTTTTAATAATTTAAAACTAACACTTAGCAACTGTCTTAAAATGATTACTTTAAAAATTAAATTTAATATCTAAAATTATATAACTACATATTTGTCTCAATTTTTTTTTTTCCAAAAATGCTTAAATTTCGTTTTTTGTACTTTATAATGAAATCTAAATCCATAAACTGGCATAGTGCAGTACCAGATGTTAGAATGGGATTTTCTAACAGTATCAATATCAGAATTATTTAATTTTAAGTTGTCAAATAACTTCATGAGAACAACTAAAAATCATTGAAATTGCCAAAAATAATAATGTGCATTTATGTACTGCACAGTTTTATTTCTTTGCTTAATTTTAATTAACAGTTACAAAAAAATTATTTATAGATTTACTCATTTATGTTTGCATCTTTTTGTATGTACTTACCCTTTTATTAATTAATTAAGGGTTATTATGAAAGGTTTCTAAATAAGGTGTTACTTTTATGAACTGTTATATAAAAACCAATTAAAACAAAATAATTAATAAATTGACTAATTTTAAATATTACAAATTCCTAGTGGTTATTTTTGTACATAATATTTTTAGGCATAAAATATACATATCCATAATAATCAAAATGTAATTTTTTGTATGGGTAATTTAATAGTCAAAATATTATGCTAACTTTTCTTTAAATAAAATATGAAAATTTATTGACTTGACATTTATGTTCCACTTTACAGGTTTTTCCAATGCAATTTATGTTTAAACAAATATTCCACCCCAGCTGCCTTAGATCACCATCTCGCCACATCCTCCCACACATATCCTTGTTCTTGGTGTGATAAAGTATTTCCCTGTGAGCGATACTTACGACGGCACCTTCAAATTCACTGTGAATCTGAAGCTTTCACTTGCAATATATGTAAGAAGGGATTTAAAACTGACAGCTATTTAAAAGTCCATATGCTTGTGCATAGTGAAGAAAAGCCTTATGATTGTAGTATATGCAAAGCAGCCTTTAATCGAAAAGACAAACTGAAGCGCCACTTGCTAATTCATGAGACTGTTAAACGTTATAAGTGTCCTTTTAGAACGCATGATGGTTGTCCAAAAGAGTTTAATAGAGCTGATAAATTGAAATCGCACATACTGACTCATAGTTCTATCAAGCCTTTCACTTGTGTTATGTGTGGTAAAAACTTTAGACGCAAAGCTTATCTCCGTGATCATGAAATGCAAAATCACAATAAAGAACTTTTAAAACTATTAACTAAAAAAGAAGAACCACTTTCTGATAAATGTAATGTTTCCGTCACACCTTTGACTGATTCTGATGATTTAAAATCATCTAAAAACAAATTAACTTTAAATAAGAAATCACACAGGAGTAGAAAACAAAGGAAGAAATTGACTTACCTAAATAACTTAAAAAATAGCTGTGATCAGAAGAAAAAGAATAAGTTGAAGAAGAATCTATGTTTAAACTTTGAAGAAATAGATACTAATCATGATATAGATAGTAATTCCGAAATGGCCGATGATATTCCTACGGCCCATATTGAAATAATATCTACCTATGGTATTGTACATAATTCTGAACTAACTCAAATATCTCTTCCGTCAGAAATGACATACAGTGATTTACATTTTGATCCTACTGAAGAGGAAACAAACATTCCTGATGCTTCTCCTATATCTGTTGAAACAATTCATTCTAACAATTCAAATTCTTTATTATCTACTGACTTACAAAGTACAGCTGATATAGCTGATTATAGTTGATATATTTTAATTAATCATGTCTTATTACTCACTACTAATAGTCTTAAAAATAGAAATCTGCTGTATAGAAATTATAAGCTTAAATACAAAATATGCTGGGCTTAAACACTTTAATTATAATTTTAAATATGTTTCAGTTTCTTAGATTTTTATAGAATCTGCTTTTTAAATGTTCGAAAAGTCACTTATTTATATTTCAGTTACATTTGAGTATAAACTTGTTAAAGAAAATTGTGGAAAATTATCTACATTTTTCCTCCATTGATTTAAATGATTTTACTTTTTCCCCAATATTGATTTTCTTTGCAAAAAGAAAGTAAGAAAGAAATTTATGTGATATTTTGATTTTGTAGTCAATTTATTAATGTTTTATAAATTAGAGGAATACATTGAATTTTTTAATTGTAAATAAATTTAATATTGTCTTTAATCACTTTTATATTATTTGAAAATGAAGTTTTAACTGAATTTCAAATTTTTCCATTTGTTTTAAATATAATTTTTTCCCCTTAGCAAGGTATTGACTTTTATGAATTAATCGGGTTCATTAATTTAAAAATCATTAATTTAAAAAATATTGCATTCTTAAAATGGAACTGAATGTTTAACAAGAAAAGTTGAATTTTCAATAAGGGAAAAACTAAATATTTAATAAATAAAATACAAAATTTCTAAATTAAAAATTATGCATTGAAAAAAATTGATTCCTTCATTAAATGAATTATAGTTTTTATGATAGAAGATAATATATGTAATAATTATAACTACATAATTGCTATTGATTTTGAGTTAAATTTGTAATTTCTTCTATAAATAAAACTTACTTTAAAAAATATCTTTATTTTCTTAATTTATAAAGGTATATAAGGTAAATTGGGGGAAGTTGCCACATTTAAGGAATTTTCGATTAGTACATTGAAAATTGAAATGACAAGACCATGAGAAAAATACACTTTATTTTTCAATATTTTATTTGTTATGTATACAAGTTAATTTTTTTCTTAGTAAGAAAATAAATAAAAAACTTAATGTTAAAGAAATTCATTTAATTGTAGCATGTTCCCCCATATATGGGTGAACATGTCACCAACCATGGAGTAAGATGCAACAACACCACAGTAAATAAAAAAATTAAGGCAAACATTACAAAATTAAATATGAAGTAACAATAACTATAGAAAAACAAAAAAAATTAAATTCTTTTATAATTAGCTTGCTAAAAATAACAACAGTACAGGTTTGAATGATAGCCTACACAAAATTTCCCTCTGTGCAAATGATTATCATTGCAATCCTTGTGCAACCATTTGTTGCATTCAATGCACTGAATCCAGTCACACTTGCGACCTTTTTTAGCATAAAAGTACCCTTTACACATAGCACAAAAATCGTCATTATTATCCTCATCAAAACTGTCACCTCTGGTATCTAGAGGAAATTCTTCACTTGAGAATGACAAGCTGACACATCTCTTTGTCTTCAGTTTTTTCAAAGGTTTCTTGTTATTTGTTTTGACCTTACCCACCTTTTCTAACTTTCTTCAGGCCTTTTCCCACATAGTTACTCTCTGATTCAGTTAAGACTTTTCATGTTAGTTTTTTTTATGCCAAGTTGGTTTGCGTTTTCTGACAAGAGGAATAGGGCTGTGCTCCCATGTTCTGTGCTGGTGGAGGCATCCGATGGTATTAGACCATTTGTCATTAATTGCATTTAAATATTATTAATTATAATAATTATTATTAATTGCATTAATATTTTATACAATAGTATACAGTGTTACAAAATTAAAAAAAGAATTTAATTTAATTTATTTCTGAATCATGTAGCCTCTTCCCCAAGTATAGGGGGGAATGTCACACACACTTATTTCCTTATATGCTACAGTGTTATGGCCGCCTCTACATGCATCGTACGTGTAACATAATGTGTTATATTGCTAATATCTTATTTAAAATTACAAGTATGTGTATGAACTTTAAATATGAGGAACAGAATATTATAAAAGTTGTACTCACCACTTTAAATGTTTCCGAAATCCGAAAATAACGCCGAATAAAGTCGATTAATTCAGATAAATTCACAAGCCACATTTAATGTCGGACCAGACTGTTGACACAAGTGGCCCAGTATTGCTATTTATCGATGCATAAAAGTACTATTAACAAACTGGCATCTTCCCCTGAATTACTATGCAAGATTATTTCCAGGTTGCAGCTAAATTTATGATTATCTAATAAGATTTTTTGAGAAAATATTTCTATAATGGTTCTAAAAAATATCGCAATTTATCTTTTTACTCAATTATTTTTTTAAAAAAAGTTGCATTGTTAAAATAAAATTATATTTGCATTTGAATAAATACATTTATTTTTCTTTCAAAAATATGATGGCATATATATTTCATTTTGATAGCATAATTTTCAAATTTCCGTTTAGAATTTCTAGTAAGGTATTGTAATATATAGATATCATTTACATTATTTAGGTAATTTCCAATGGGTTTTTTTTTTTTATGTTCATGCAAATGATATATTTATTCTTAGGATCATTCTTTATAACTAATTTTATTTCAAATATTTAAAAAAAATGGATTGTTGCATATTAGCTCATTTATCATTTTTGTTTGATCAAAAACTGTCACCATATGATTTGATGTAAGTCAATAATGAAAAAAAAAAATTTCAGTGCATGTTCAAATACAATAACCTTGTTTATAAGTTGTTTTATTTTTCTGATATATTTTTACAAGAAATAATTACAATTTGGAATCTACCTTTTACAAAGTAATGAAGTATTTTCAAAATCATTCCATCAAAAAAGAATGTTTTAACAAGCATGATATGTCTAATTAAAAGCAGACTAACAATGTAAATGTGACAAGCAAAATCAATTTGAAAAGGATCTTAGTTAAAAGGATCCAGATTATGTTGGCAACTGTACTCTCATTGATTGAATAGATAAGGTATCAGTTAAATTTAGCCAACAAAACACTAATTGATTGAAAAAATTACATGGTAGAAATATAGATAACTAGTCTGTTATCTAGAGAAAAAGGAAAAAGAATCAGAATTTTGATGCAAATTCTTCAAAATATTGAACAATGGGCTAACATGCAAGTACCAAAAATTCTATATTTTAAGGGTCTAATGTATTAAAGAATATCCATTAATTTCAAAAGTAATTGTTGTGTTTTATTTTCTCATTCTATTTGTATTTTTTAAAGTTGCTATGTGTTATTATTTTTTTAATTTTCTAATAAAATATAATTTTTTAAATTAATATCTCCTGAAAATGTTAAAAGTGTAACTAAAGTTCTCACAATTTAATACTTCATATATTAAAAAAGGTTATATTAACTGTTGTTAATTAAAATGGAGGAAATTATAAAGCAGGCCTGGTCAACACATGTGCCACATGCAGCATCCACATTAAATTATGTAGCCTGTGGGGTGAATTTTTTTTTTTTTTTTTTTTTTGTTTCTATTGAAACACTTGTATATAAATAAAAAGTATTACATGAGTATAATTTTGCATGTGTCATTGCTATAATGTGCAAGTTTGACTACAAACTCGAGTTCTATGTTTGACATTTATGAATGACGAATGTTATTGAAAGAATCACTTTCATTAGGTAACCTCATCTATAATTTGAATGCAATTATGTATTAAAGAACCAATCTGTACATTTTTGCTCTTTAGTAATGTAAGAGAGTGGAATTAAGATACATCGGGGGTGGCAGGTAGTTCGTGGGGAACAAATTTACTGGGTTTTTTTTATATATATATGCTGAGCAAGAAACATGAACATGTCACCTCCTCAATTCATTTTAACTATAATTTTGATTCCAATTATAAATATATATACATTATCCTACAGTAATTAATGCTTGAAAAGCATTGATTCCCCAAGCACAAAAAAAACTGTTTTATGTATAAAATTTGCTGATATTCAGTTTCTTACTGTATGTTTTCAGTTAATATAAAAAGTCTGCAAATTATTTCGGCTTAAGTGGGTTGATTCTTTATTGTGTAAAGTTAAGATTGCTTATAGTTGAATACAGGTGACATCTAAAGATAAAACAAATTTTCCCAAAGAAATTTATGCAAATGAGTATATTTTTGCTAATGTATGTAAAATTATATAAAAATTAGTAAGGATTTAATAAAATGTTGAATTATAATAAGAGTTTTTATAAATTTCTAAATGTCAAGTGATTCCTATATGCATCCAGATTCTCAAAATATTATTAAATGTTATTTTTATATGTAATACATCTTCAGAACAATACTAAATTTACTTAAAAGTAAACTTTGTTGTGCTGTGTAATATACCAGTATTCTCCAATTAACATTTATTTACAAATAATCCAGAAAGGGTAGAGGAGGAGTAGGGAATTGGAAGATTTTAACCCTTCTTTGCTAAATTATCCACCATTTCATTTCCATAAAGGTCAACATGACATGGAATCCATTGAAAATGGATGTAGCAATGTAAGTTTTAGCTTGTGTGGAATAGAGAAACTGATTTTGCCATCAACAAGAAACCAGTTGTTGAAGCGTGAAAGCAAGCTTCGGCTTTTGGAAAGAATCCAGAGATCACCATTGTTCTTAGTTAGGATGCCTCAAGTTTTACATCAATTGCTATTAATTCACTTCTAAAAACCTAAAAGTAATCCAGGTTATGCTGTTTAAAAATTCAATTTTTCCTGTGCTGTACCAGTATAGGTACTACTGCCTGCTTGGTCAGATACTGCCACCAGCATAAATCTTAATGGCATTATTAGAAATGTTGTTGTAAACACACTTAAAGCTATGTGTTTGTGAAATATCTTTTCCCCCGAAGATGAAATTTACACAAAAAGTTCATCGTGTGCTTTATTAACCGATATCAATATATAAAACCATCTAAGATATGCTATTTTGAACATAAACATATTTACAAAAATTAAGTAAAAGAAAGAATAAGCAAATATATCTAATTAACTCTCAAGTGTTAATTATATTGTGTCATAATATAATGATAATGAATGTTATATTTATTTTGTATTTGTATTACATTTTTTTAAAATATGCTTACCTGTGGTCCGTTCAATTGTAATGCTACACTTCATCAAAGTAATCCATGAAAATATTTGGGTTGACCAGGCCCATGATAAGAACACATTCATCCTAAATATTAAACTGTTAGTTTTTATAATATTTGTTTCTTAAGTATTGTACTGTTTCATTAAATAAATCAATGATTCTAATTATCTGAACATGTATATATACTAAATGTATGTATTAATTGACATTGATTTATATTAAAAATAATCAGCTGTTTTAATTTGTATTTTTCTTTTTATCATGTAATATTTTAAGGAAATAACTTTATAAAACATCCAGTCTCAAAATCAGATTCTTCACAAATGTACAATCAATGTAATGTATATTTATCTGTGATATTTAGCATTTTATGCATTTGTTTTCTCATTTTTGTTTTACACTTGTTTAAATTTGTAACATTAAAATCCTGTGAATAAAAATCGAAAATAGATTTTAAAATAATATTCATAAGGCTATATATACAGAACTTAATGTAAACAATATACACAGAGTAAAGTATTGTATATTTTGATCATAAGTAAAATTACTTAATATTATATGCAATTTCTCTGCTTTACAACGATGTTTTTCATAAATTTTGTTGATTATTTGTTTCAACATTGTTATAAATATTTATAGGTATTAATATAAATAAAGATACTCTTTTTTTAAATTGATATGTTTCATATATTGTTTTTAAATTACACCCTCTGGTGCACCCTGGATAATGCTAATTCTGCTACAGCCTTCGCCATTTTCTTGTTTCATATATTGTGTACACTAAAATTGCATCTTGAAATATTCAAGTTATTTGTATAATTCTTAACAATTAACATTTCACAAGAGGATAATAAATGTAGTCTTAAACAAAGAAAATTGTGCTTAAATAAATTTTTTACATTGGGATCATCAATGTGCTCATTTTTCTTTCATATTAAAAAAGATTATTAAAATTAATGTAAGAAGTTCTCTTAGCAGTGATGTTTCTTTTACTATGCTTTAAAGTTTTTTTTTAAGAAAAAAAAGCTAAATAAATTATAATATTAGTAAATGTTACATGTATATATGTGTCTAAATATATATTAACCCTCTAAGCGGTCTGCACTTAAAGTCTTGCCATTCTGGAGATGCTTCAAAAATGCACCGCACATATTTTTTTGCTTTCAGGTGGGGTTCTCAAAAGCGATTGAGCCGTATTTTTAAGAATGCGGCTCGGCCGCTTTGGGGAATCTTGCTTGAAGGCAGAAAAAGCATCTGTGGAATGGCGGAATTTTACGTGCAGACCGCTTGGAGGGTTAAAACTAAGAATAATGAATGAGCTATAAATATAAAAAACAAAGTGTTGGATGTGCATTTAGCACAAATTTGAATTTTAATATTAAACTTGGTTATCTAAAATAAGAATTTATTACAAGTTAAACTTTTATATAGTTATCATGTTTGCTTTACTATATGGGTAATGCAAAGTGTATGATAAATGATTTCTCAAGCTATAGAAAGATCAACCCATCTTAAAAAAAAACATTAATTACAAATGCCATTTGAACAATTGGTTCACCCAACTGGTGATGCATCATTCTTTTAAGATTGTCCTTATGTTATGTTAAAGAATAGAACATAAATTCGCGAAACACCTTTTCAAACTGAAAATTGCATGAACATTAATATTACATTCTAACTTTGCTTTCTACAGAGAGCAGCATATTATGCACATCTCATTTCCATGATTGTGAATCCATTTTTCCATACATAAAATATATTCTATCGTCTGTATTGTAATGCCTAACAAGTTCAAAGTTTAGATGTTAAAGTTAAATATCACATACTTCTTGAATTTTTAAAAAATTTACACGTGGTTACAACATCACAAATTTATGTAAAAATTGGAACCTTTTTCTTTCAGACTTGTTCAATATTTAAAATGTGATATAACATTTTTGTCTATCCCAGAGGGGACTTTTCATAAAGAGTCCAAATTTAAAACCTTTTATGGAACTGGTCAATATTTACATAATACGAATTTGTTTCAATTAACCTTGGTCTCAAGTTATTCGAAGACTCGGTGAAGAATTTCAACTCTGATTCATAAATAAAATTACTATCATTACTTAATTAAAAATAGATTTTGATTGTATAACATTAATCCTTGTCATATTAATGCTCAACTTTTTAGTTATAAGTGCATAAAAATGGATTTTGAAAACCTTACGTATATTCATAGATAGTATTTCTTGTAATAAAAATGTTTTAAAATACGTAACATTTCAAATTTGAGTAAACACAGAAGAATTATTTAAACCTTTTATTTGATTTAAAAAGCAACAAGATGGAATGAAGAAATTTTCATGCTATAAAAGACTTGGAAAAATATACAAATGTCGTAATTGTGTAAATTTTTTTTTAAAGAATTACAATGTATGAAAAAAATATCAGTGGTGGATCGAGGATAAATATCAGAATTACTTGAAAGATAATTATGTAATTTAATAAGATTTTAGAATTATATATAAGTAAATAAAATTTTTTTTTTTATAATTTTTAAAGGTCGTAGCCGTATTAAAGCAGGAAAAAAAGATAATTTGGAAAAATATGAAAAGTTTCAATTATTTTTAGCTGTTCATACAATGTTTCCTAAACTTCAAATTCTTACCCCCCCCCCCCTTACTGTTTACTAATGGTGAGTTTTAAAATATATACTAAAATTATTACTCTGTTAAATTTTCAAGAAATATATTATTTTTAGAACTCCT
>BMAV01028095.1:85458-99965 GCA_019973955.1 Trichonephila inaurata madagascariensis
CTGTTAAATTTTCAAGAAATATATTATTTTTAGAACTCCTAAAATAATTTATTAGTGTGGTTCGATAAAAGCCATCAAAAATGCAAAATTATTTAAAAGTACTTGCAACTTAATAAAAAATCTTGTATTTTTCTCAAAAAAGATTTATTTGAAAAAATTATATAAAACAAATGTTTCATAAAAAAAATACAATGCACACCAAATGATAAATGTTAAGTGTGATTTTGTTTCATTCCTATTTTTCCATTTCCAAAATAATAACAAAGATATACCATTAAAATATTCAACAATTTTTAGAATAAATCAATGAAATAAAAAAATTGTTCTAAAAACAGATTACAAATTGTTTTTCATTAAATGATCCACCATTGATTTAACATACACACAGCACCATATGTATAATAGTATTTCATCCATACAAAAACTTTAGATATATCTGAACCACACACATAGATTAAACTTTTCTTTTTTTTAAATGCAAATGGTTTTCAAAGCTCAAGTTAATTGTTTTTTACAAGTAAAATAATAAATACAATGAATCATTATAGATGGTTCTTGATATATAAATACATATTTGTATATAATTTATTACTATATCATTCACTGAAGTTTCTTTTTTTAGAATCAGTCTAATTATTATCACTTATTTTTAATTCATGAATTTCTATGTTTAATTATTACAAACATATCATAAAATTTAGAATAAGTTTAAAATTTTTAAAAGAAATCTTCATTTAGAAAATAAAGGATTGTTTTTCAATTTATTTTAAATAAAGTTCTAAATAATAAAAATTTCTACTAAAAGTAATTTATTTCTGTTTGAAAAAACTTACCTATATATATTTTCATAGTTTAAAATCAAGTAATTATATTTAATTATACATGTATGTATTCTAAAAAAATAAATGTAACAAATAAAATGGAATCTGGCTAAAAGATTAAGTTAGCAATATATTTTTATAATACAGATGCCCCATTGTAAAAATAAATTAGTTACGTAAAAAACAAATATATACTTCCTATTTTATTATTGATACAATATTCAGGGTTTTGCAGAATAATTCAATTGACAACTTTTTACAGCAAGTTTTAACATTTCATATAAAAATTGCTTTCAGAACTAATTAATGCATTTAAATAAATATAAAGGAATCACTATCATTTCCTGATTCAATTTCAACATATAACAATAAGTTTAAAATGTTAAGTTCCCAATTCTGAATCCTATGATGAACTTAAATAATGTATACTTTGCTCTTAAAATATGGTCTTAGTCTTTAAATTACTTCTGAAAATCTAGTAACAGCTATATAGTTTTTGTGTAGAATATGTAGCTTTGAAATATATAAGTTTATAAGAGAGTGATTTTTAACATAAAAATACCATTTAAAAATAAAGTATGATTTTACTACCACTAAATGTATACAATCTTGCTTTTATTGAAAGCATACAAATTTTTGTAATGTTACAATCACTCTCGCACTATAAAGAAATTTCAAAATAGTTTTTCTAAAAATATATTCTAAGTAGAGGCAAGAGAATTTTACTCTTCAAAGTTTACATGTTTCTGAAAGATTAATTCGAAAAATAAAAACTTATCTTAGAAAGTACAAATTATTTCAGTTGCACAAATTAATCAAAAGTCAGTAAATCTGATATTTAATACAAAGAACATACAATTCCTGCAAATATTTCTTTAACAATATTAACCTCTGACAGTATTATACACAGAACTGACACAAAATGTAACTATACTGCCAAATTACTTCAGTCATAAAATGCAAAATAAAAAATTTCAAAGAGTTAATAAAAGAAAAAAATTACTATCATAATTTTATTATATATGTTTTCAAACGCAAACAATCCTTAAACAAGTTGATAAGAATTTTCAATTCATAGACTGAAAAATATATATACATAAAGTCTACACTTAGTTCAGAATAAAAATTTTATAGCTATAAAGTTAGTCATATTACAAGAAATAAAATTTCTTATCTATTCAGTGATCATTTCAAATAAGGTACTGAAAAACAAAATTTTTAGAGTTATGGGAAATGTAGAAAATTTGTTAAACATGTTTTTTACTTAAACAAATAAACTGAGTTTAAAAAAAGTAGAAAAAAATCATTAAATGTACTATCATAAAAAAAAAATTTAGCACTGGAGTATTGTACTTAAAATACAGCAGACTCAAATTAAACCTGAATTCAAAAGGCTTCATAAATGACTAGGCTAATAATTCAAAACAAAATATAATATCTATAAACTTTTTCCACAAAATAAAATGTAACAAATAGTAATTATCATCAAGCTCTCTAATTCGTTAATAAAAAAAAATTATTTTAAAGAAAGTGAACCCAACTGTGACTACCAACCACTGGGACATCCCTTTTTTCACATTTAATGCAATAATTTTTTCCATCATTACTATCCCAATATTGTTCTTTATCTGCTGTTTCATAACAAACAGCAAAAAACAAAGAATGACCTCTAGTACACAAATCTGAAGGATTACAAAACAAAGTAAAAGAAAATTTATCAGTATCATCTACACTAGATCCGTCAAGATATGTAGCAAGCTCATCATGGTGACTGGCCCATCCATTGGCTGTATAACGAACAAACACTTTCTTATGGAAAGTAATATTTACAACACTTATAATTCCATAAACAGTGTTTTCTGCAGTGCTAACACTGTGAAGAGAGACTTTCAATTTTTTAAGACGTCCCATAAAAGACATACTTAAAGATGGTGGAAGAAAGGCAGGAACTAACTGGATTTTTACATCATTACTTTTCTTTTTTTTGTTTTCATTTTCAGTATTCAGATTAGAGCATGATGGCACAATCTTTGGTAAATCTTTTTGTACCAGGTATCGTATTGATTCAAGTTCTAAGCCTAAGGCATCTGCAAATCTCACGATTTTCTTTCCTTCTTTACGTGGTGCAGGAAATGAAACTGCCTTGACTTTTCTTTTGAGAATTGGTTTCTTGTCACATAAGCTTGTGGAAGATGTCAGTCCAAAATTAGCTGTGCACCATGCTTTATATTCATCTCTAGGTTCTTTTTGGTCTTCTGTTTCATCATCACTTTCTTCACCAACACCTGTTTTTTATTAAAATTTCAAGTTAAACATTATTAAAATAAAGAAATTTATTTTTAATGAAAAACATTATTTTTAAGTAACACAATAACTATTATATATTGACTTTGAGGGGTGACCTGTCCAAGCAGCATTTTGTAACCAGAATTATAGTCCTATTTACTGTGTCTATCATTATATTAATTATTTAATATTAACAGGGAATGTGAGAAATATTTTTTTCATATTTTAGGAATGAAAAACAAACTAAACTAAAAACAAAATAACTGAATCATGCATTAACGAAATTATATATATAGTTTAATAGCTATGTGTTTGTTCTCTTACCTCATACAAAAATATTTTTTTAACATGGAACAGACCTTGCTTAGAATGTTTTCTTGTTTTTTAAACAGAATAAATGAATGTGGTTATTTTATCAAGTGATGGATTACCAATTATTTCACAATGTATTTTCATTAAATTTAAATATTTCGTTTTAAAAAAAAGCTTTCGTTAACAATTCTAGAAGAGAGTATGTACTAGTGTTTAAGTATAATGGATTTACATACTTTGTGTTTAAAACAAATTATTTTCTCTCTTTTACATTTTTATTACATCACAGAAATCTCTTTTTCAAACTAAAATATTTCAGAAGTTGTATCTGTGTTTGCCTGGTACATGTTTTAAGAAATAAAGTTTATTTATATAAAAAAAAAAAAACATTTATGGATAATTATTTGATGTGATTCATCTTTCTCTTCATTGAAAAACAATGAATGATTATAGTAATGAATACATGACATTATCTTACAAAAAGGCAGTAAGTTTCTTTAGTTTTAGAATAAAACAATAACACAATATTTTAAAGACATTTAAAGTATTAGTAAATGTTCTGATAATTTCTTTCTTTTAAATCTTGTTAATAGATTTTGTAAGGAAAAAAATGTATTCTTCTATTATCAAACCAATTCTTATGATTTTGTCATAATTTAATGTTAGAATATGATGAAATACTAAAGAATTACTATAATTATAGTTAAGACAGAAAAAAAAAAAAACTAGAGTGGCATCTAATACTGAGAAAACATGCAAAGCAAAAATGATGAGCAATAAGGCTTTAATTAAAAAGTTTCCCCTAAAAAGATAAATAATAATCAATAAAATATGAATCACTCTCTCAGTAATGATTCACTGATTGTAAATCAACCAGAAGAAGAATACATCTTAATGGATGTTACAATAAGTAAAAATACATATAAAATTATCTGCTTTAGAGTATTTCATGATGCAGCATATAGGGAAATCATATTCCTACATTCAAAATCAACATCATAAAAAAAATTTGTAATTTTTCTACACAAAAATTTTGCACAGGTTTGTTTTTGTTTTTGCTTATAACAAATCCTGAAACTGTAATACTGATAGAAAAAGTCTTTGAAAATACATCTAGTAAGAAGTCAAGGTTAAAGAATATGGCCTTTCTTTTTTCATTTATTTTCCTAACAAATAAGACTAAAGCAAAATTCCTCAAAATGTTTTACAGCTATTTGGGAATGCTCTTATAGATAGACTCGTATTTTTATACAACTCATTACTAATTATGCTACTTTGTTTTTTTAGGATGAAATGTGTTTCACATTTTGTCTATTATGTCGTAATGCTAAATAAATTTTCACTGTACATGTTAGGCGGAATTTTTTTATAAATGGAATGATTTAAAAAATGCAGTATTATAACTAGAAGCATGAATCGTAGTATTGCTATTTTTTATGAAAACTCCGACATTTTTCTGCTTGAAATTGAGTTCAGTGGATTCAAGTTTATATTTGGTGGGGAAAAAAAAAAAAACAGAACTATCATAACTAATGAGAAAACCAAAATGAAAATTACAAAATATAATTTTTCTTAGTTTAAGTTTACACAAATGAATACATTTGACAAATTGAAACTAAGCATGATACAAATGTCTTTAAAATATTAACTGTAAAACTTACCAAAAATTGGTCTGCTGTCAACTGGAGTAGGTGGCACATCTTCATATTGACAAAGACGATTGCTTAAAAGTCTAACTTTTTTCTGCACATGGTCTCTAATTACATCAGAGCAAACTTCACAATACGATAAATTTCTTGGTAAATATAAAAATACTCTTTCTTCCTCTCTACATCTCAATGGTTCTTCAAAGCAAATGCTATCCAAACCACGAGAAAGTTTATCATTATCATAAATATTTTGGGGAAAATCTAACGAAAAACTTTGCTGTCTTTGAATACCTGTCTGCCATTGTCTTCTTCTGTTGCTTGATGAGAATATATCTGAAGGGCGAGAAGTTAAAACAGACATTCGCAAAGTTTTGACATGTAAGGCAGCAAAGCTCTTAGCACGGTTTGTTTACGTTTCTCGTTTCAGGAGCAGACAGCATGATTATGTTGACCTCGAGTTGACATTAGCCGAATCATTGCCAGAGTCGGAAAAAAGAATTAAAAAAAAAAATCTTTTTAAAAACCAAATATTAAGATCTGAAAAGATGTATTCATTATGATTAAATATTGTTTCAGAAATTAATTTTAATGAAATTATTTCACTATTGTAAATAAATATATTATACCAGCTCTTATGCTTAACCAAAATATTTCCGATTCAAGCAGCAAGATACATCTCATTTCGTATACATTAATTTTCTCTCTTAATTTTTATTAACTCATTTCAATTATACAAAAAAAAAGCGGGGGGAAATGAAAAATATTGATAAACCGCAAAAAAAAAAAAAAAAATTCGAAATCGAATGAGATGTGGAACATTTATAAAATTAAGATACGTGACACAGGTGATTTTTAAGAGGTTAGAAAGAGAGTTATGATAGAAAAAATCACGAAATTATAAAAATGTATGCCATTAAAGTAGAATAGTGATTTACAATAAACGTGATTAGAACGTAATTTCTTTACCACGCTTTTTCATTTTATAATTTAAAAGAAATTAGAGGATAAAAGATTAAAAGACTTTTAAACGTTTTACTCTCTTAATTCCTTCATTTACCTTATTCGAATTATAAATTTAATTAAAAACGATATAAAAAAACAACTGTTGGAGAAACTTAAAATATTAATCTTTTGAAGTTAAAAGATCATCCTTTGTTTCCGATTATACTTTTGATCCATTTTTTTAAATCTATGTTACTTTATTTTTATTTGTTTATTGAAGTATTTCAAAATAAATAACAGAAAGTAGAATTTAAGCGATATTGTTTGTAATGAGACAGCTATAAAGACTGAAAATATATTTTAGAGGTGGGAATTAATCTTAAAGATAGAATATAAAAAATTCTATTCGTTGTAAAACTAAAATCGAATAGAAGTTGCTTGATTTTTTGTTTGTTTGTTTTATCTTTTATTTTATAAGACATATATAGTACATATATACTAAAAAAGAATAAAAACATTTAATTAAAAATATGGGCTGCAAAATTTTTAATATTAATTTTTCACAATTTGACATAAAAAATATATTTTTAAAAATAATGAGCATTTTTTTTTAATTAAGTAAGTGATTAAATCGTAAAAAGAATTAATGCAATAAAGTCGTTATTCATGAAACGTGATTATAAACCACAATTTAATTTATTTAAGAAAATCAATATATACGTACAGTGGGCCACAAAGGTGTTCGTACACTTGCAATTTCTTATAAAATTTAATGTTTTCGAATAATAAAAATTAATATATTATAATTGTAATTTTTATGATATCTATAACTTGTTCTTAATGGAATGAGATAATTAATTTTTTAAAAAAATAGTATAACTATTTTTTTAAAAAATTAATAATCAAAAAGCTACTAAAAAATTACGCCACAAAAGTCTTCGTACACTTAACAAAAATCTCAACTCTTAGCTTTAAATATTGTATCTCTTTCTTAATTTAGTATTTAGTAGGATAGCTTTCAGTATCCACAACAACTTTTAAGAGACTTGGTATAGATTTAATCAGTTTTTTGTAATTTCTGCATCGATTTTCCTCCATTCTTCTGTGATTATTGTTTTTACTTTACATTCTGTGTTTATTTGTCATGTTTTTTTCTTTTTTACCACAAATTCTCTCCAAATATGTTCTACTGGGCTAAATAAAGGGATTGAGGAGGTATTTTCATAATTTGGGGACAGTTAGAGAGACATCAGTGGCGTACATTGAGAGCAGTGCGCTTGGAGTCATTATCCTGTTAAAAAATAAAGTCGTTACCAATATCCAAATTTTGGGCGTATAATTTAAAATTTCACTTTAAAATAATTAAATAGAGCTCATAATTCACAAAATCAACAAAAATTACCAAATTACCTCATTCTGTGGCCGATTTACACCCCCACACAAGAACATTTCCACCTCCATGTTTTATTGATCCTAGATTCTTGGATTAAGTTTCAGAAAATTCAAAACTGATAGCAAATTAATTGGTATGGTAGATAATTCAACAATTTTGGTTCCGATGGGCCTATAACAGCTTGTAAATGAAAAAATAAGGAATTTAATCTCAGGAATTTATGTGGAACAAGAACTCCTCTACATCCATGTTTCAGCATAGAAATGAAGGTGTTCTGGCGTGGGGGTGTAAATTGTTCTCAGAATTAGGTAATTTGATATTTTTTGATAGTATTGTGAATCATGAGCTCTATTTAAATATTTTAAAGAGAACTGTTAAATTATCCACCCGCAATTTTTGGCTGTTGGAGACGACTTAATTTTTTAACAGGGTAATGACGCCAAACGCACTGCTCTCAATGTACACCACTGGTGTCTCTATAACTGTCCCCAAATTATGAAAATACCTCCTCAATCCCTTTATTTAGCCAGTAGAACATATTTGGTGAGAATTTGACGTAAAAAAAAAACATGACAAATAAACACAAAATGTGAAGTGAAAACAATAATCACAGAAGAATGGAGGAAAATCGATGCAGAAATTACAAAAAACTGATTAAATCTATACCAAGACCCTTAAAAGTTGTTGTGGACATTAAAAGATATCCTACTAAGTCAGTGCTTCTCAAACTTTCAGTACTGGCGACCCAATTTTCAATCATGTGATTTTTATCACGCCCCCCTTATACAATAATAATGTATTGAATGCAATACTATATATATATATATATATATATATAAATTAGAACAGATTGCAAAATGATATTTAATTAAAGATTTATTCTCGTCATCATCCATTTCTATAGGTACAAATATCATTAGAAAAATAGTCTAGTCTATGTTGCTCTCTATCATATTAATCATATCTGGCAAAAATTCTGGTGAACATTTGCGTGCGTCTGGCCAACCTGTCGGACGTCTGCGCAAAACATGTAAAAAAGCTGTACCTGGTACAATTCCATTCAGTTTTGGTCGAGTCGATACTTCTACAGCTACCGAATCTACCTAGAATGTACATTTTATAATTTACACGTTAGTTGTAAATCAGTATTTACATCTCTCTCAGTAGATTAAAACAAAATCATAGATATATTTTTAAGTCGTAGAGTACATTCGATGATAATAAAATATCAACAAGTACACAGAAGAGCATGGTTCCGAAAATTAAATCAAGGATATATTCTAAAGAATACTTAAATTTTGGATTTACTATTACTATTACTGAAAAACACTGGGTAAAACTTATGTGTTTACTTACTTTGTGTTAAAACTTACAAATCTGAAGAACACGTGGAAGTTGTTTTTAAAACCATAGAAAATCATTTAGTCATGTTGGTATGGAATTTTAAAAAGTATTTTCTTGCTGAGGACAACTTGATAGCAAGTTACGAATGGGTTAGGGATTCATTTCCCAATACTTCAGAAGGGCTGTCAACTGCCGAAGAAGAAATCTTCATAGATTTCACATGCAGTGGCATAGTTAAAAGGCAATTTTGAAATAAATAGCCCTTTGAATTTTGGGCAGAGGTGGATGATGAATTTTCTGCACTGAAAACAAAAGCATTTCGTATACTATTACCATTTTCAACATCCTACCTTTGTGAAACCGAATTTTCTGCTGTGGCTGTTTTGAAGACAAAATATAGATCTCAGCTAAATATAAAAAAAGAGTGCCAATTTCTAATACTAAGCCTTCCTTCGAAAAACTTTGCTCTGCAAGACAAGCCCATGGAAGTCACTAATAATTATTAAACTTGTTCTTATACTGGCTGAAGTACCCACTCTTCACACGAGTTTATTTTTTTTAAAAAAAATAATACATTATTCTGGATATAATAGCTTAATTGTAAGGAGAGTAAAACCAAGTGCATGACAATGCATACAAAAATGTAAAATGATTTTTTGAAATGAATGCTCATATTATAAATAGTTTTGAACGAACTGTAATTTTAAGCCTCACAGAATTAGCATTTAGAATTAATGTTAAAAAATGAAAAAGAATTAAAATTCTAATAAAGAATAATTGTGCTATTTTCAATATTTAAAGCGAGAAAACTTCAAAATGTTTTAGCCCGGGATCAAGTGTGCACTCGATACTAACGTTAATGTTCCCGCGGAGCGACTCACCTCAATCCTTTTTTTTTATATATGTAATTATTTTTACTATATACAATAAAAATCACAATTTCAGTGAATGATTTAACTAAGAGAAAATATACTTACCTATTTCGAGGACTTTTCAATTTGTCTTCAAAAATTTGAGAAAAAATCCAATAAAACTGAACTAAATTGTTTCAAATGTGCGTGACTTTAATAAAGGACACAAATCACAGAAACTTTTAGCCAACATTCAATTTCAGTGTATTCAATATAAAAATATGTATATTAGTTCTAAAAAAGAATTGTGTTCGACATTTTTCATTATGCATTATATGTTTCAGAATACTCATAAAAATAAATATTGGCCAAATAATTCTTCAAAGTGCTCAATATGCTTATCCATATATCATAAAACTCTTTTACATGAAAAAGGTGAAACAGAAATATATTATTTACAACTTCCCTTAAAAAAAAGGGACGGAGATAACCATACCAGTAAGTTCGAAGGTCAACTAAAGTAATATTTTAGGTTAAAATAAACGTAATAAAAAAAATATCTCATCGTGGGCTTACAGCAAAGCAAACAAAATATTTTTTTTAATTTGGTTATAGGATCAAAGATAGCTAATGAGCGTTTGAAGTAGAATCATTTATTTTTGATAATGTAATTTTGCCAGATGATATGTGTTGTTCTTTTGTGAAATTACTTCCACTCAAGTATCTCTGGACAGCACATTTATTTATATACAAATACGAAAATAACGATCACGGAAACAGCACACAGCAAGTCTGACCAAAAGCACACAGCGACCAGTCAGCTAGTGAACCCCGTAGAAGGAATGCGTGGGATAGAGGCGGGAAAAACTCGCGTGGGCGGGTCACACAGTTATCCTTCCGCCAGAAAAAATAGTTCACTCGCTTCATCCCAACAATATGTATAAATCATATCAGTGTAAATCTGTATTTTTTCATTATGTCTGAAAGTATTTTGTTATGCTTAATTCCAGTAAATTAATTTTTTTTAACCTTTTATTTTCGATATGCTCGCGCCCCCCTCATTGGGTTATCGCACCCCTTTAGGAGGTGCACCCCACAGTTTGAGAAACACTGTACTAAGTACTAAATTAAGAAAGAAATACAATATTCAAAGCTAAGTTGAGATTTTTGTTAAGTGTATGAAGACTTTTGTGGCGTAATTTTTTAGTAGCTTTTTGTTTATTTATTTTTTAAAAAAATATTTATACTATTTTGAAAAAATTAATTATGTCATTTTATTAAGAATAAGTTGCAGATATCATAAAAAATTACAATTACAATACATTAATTTTTATTAGTCGAAAACATTAAATTTTATAAGAAATTGTAAGTGTACGAACACTTTTGTGGCCCATTGTATATCGTAGTGAAATGATTAAATTAGGGATTTCATCAAATCCCTAAGGGAGATGATCTATTCACGCATGATGTTAAAATAAGAACTCTGTAAGGTAATTTCCCTAAGGAAAATAAGTGATTTGATCAAATCCCTAACCTGTTTCAGTGAAATGATGAAATGATATTGTCAAGAGTTTAAAAGTGTTTATATTTTGCAAATAGGGCGCATTATTAAAAAAGTAGAGTAATTAATACAACAATAATCATTGAATTATAAATTATTTATTCGAAATTAATTAACAAAATAATTAGATAATATAGCTAGTATATATATATATATATATATATTTTTTTTAAAAAAAGGATATTTGTAGTAGAATTTCTAACATTTTTTTTAAAAAAATTATAGTACTTCAGAAGTATCCTGCTTTATTTGCAACACCATTTTTAATTATTATTTTCCTTATTAAAATAGCTTTTTTTATGATCAAAAAGCTTTTTTTAACAATAAAGAGGGCGTTGTCGAATTCTCTAATTTGTTTGTTTATATTTTTCAATTAAAGTTTTATCCAGTTTCTAATTTTCAGGCATAAAAAAGTGATATATCAATCGAAAGATAATAATGCAAGGAATATAATTAAATAAAATTTAAAAAATGATATTTAGGTCATTTTGTTTTGGTGCTTCACGTCAGAAGCCCGGCACTGCCTGGCACGGACGAGGAGAGAGGGGGAGGTAAAAGGGAATGGTAATAAGTGAAAACGGAGCTCTACAATTACTGACTTGTTCATTTCATCATTTCACTAAAACAGTTCGGGGATTTGATCAAATCACATACTTGCATCAGGGAAATGACCTCAAAGAGACGTTATTTTAACATCTTGCATGAATTGATCATCTCCCTTAGGGAGTTGATGAAATTCCTAATCTCATCATTTTCCTGTGACATGTATTTAATCCATTAAATATTGTCAGAATTCCATAAATCAAAATTGCCGGTTGAGAGGCGTAGTTGGTTTGTCGCTGGCCTTCTGCACCCAAGGTTGCGGGTGCGCAACCTTGTCACGCAACCAAGTCGGTGGATTTTCATGATACAGCAAATCGACAGCATCCATGTCGTATGATTATGCGGCATGTAAAAAATCCCTTGAGTTCCCGTTTGGCTTGGTGCTCTCGGGAAAATTAAATTCTTAGGTACAATTTCGCATCGTCAGAGCTGAGGTGCTTCCCTCTGGGAGAAAAATTGGGCATCAAAATAACTTGCGGCAATTGGTATCGCCTATATGGTGCCGCACTAAAAAGTGATACCAGCTCCTGGAGAATGCACTAGGTCTGCAAAGGTAAATACCAATCCGCAGCCCCACTAGGGGGAAAAATCAATCAATCAATCAAAATCTGTGTTTCTAAATTAGGTTTAAAAACTAATTCCAGATTTAAGTAGCCAAATGCAGGGAGATTATCTAAAAAAGATTTTATTTTAAGAGTACCAATAATGTATTCTAAAAAACTGTTTTACAGAAAATGGGGCTTTAATTTGCTTTATAATTACAACACAGTTTCTTATGTAGTTTCATTCAGTATTCAATTCAAGTTCCGATTCATAATTCAAATAATTACATCTAAAAATCAATGGATAAATTACGTACAGATGTGCTGAAAGAAGCAAGGTAATAAAATCGGAATGAGGTAAGAATAATTAAGTCATTATAGTCAAGAAGACAGCAGTCCTCCTACATGATAGAATGATAATCATTGAGATTATCTCACAATACTTTATTCAACGTTATCAACAATCCGAAGCAGTGGCGCACACAAGAAGGGAGGGATCCCCCCCTCCGCTCATCACACTTGATTTTTTTTCGACTCATTATAATCCTATGTTTTTAGTTCGCAAAATTTAATTGTTTGTTATTAATAATTAATTTTATTAATTAATGCAAATTACTTATTCAATAATTTATTTTTTACTGTTTTTTGTTCCCGACAATCGACAAAATCAAAAGAATATGTTTGGTGGCTTATTGGGGTATGATACGCGAGAATGGTGGACTTTCGACCCTGGACCCTCTCCAAATCCTTGAAAAATTCCTGTGTATGCCACTGATCTGAAGTGTGTTCAGAGAATGCTAGGTAACACAACTATAAGAGAGGGCTCAGAAAGCAGGGTCTATAAGTTTGCGGTACCACTTTTCTGCTAATAAACGCGTTCAGTGATTACTTCTCATTTAACCAGGAATATCACTGATTGGTGTAAAATTGATTTCTTAAACGAATCTCATTTTGAATGGTATCCCGATGACCAGTGAGGTTCAAAAAGAAAAAAAATCCATACCAACTTAGTGGTAACAATTGCCATCGGCTACAACTAAACATTATGCTCTGTGGTTCCATTTTGTTATAGTTGTTGACACTCTTACAGCATAGCAATATATGATATTTTACGCTTCATTAAGTTGTCTGCCACCATGGACTTACATTTCAACAGGATAATGCTACTATCTCCCCCGATAATGATTTTTGTGAATTCTTTCATACTTCGTAAATATTTCCTTGGCCTATTAGATCACCGGAGCTGTTTTTTAGAGAAATGAGCTGACAATTCCAGGATGTTCACGACAAAGCCAGGCATATAACATAACTTTGTCAAACTTTTTTCATTTTTTACTCTTCTTTATTATTTTGTTTCCCCTTTTGTCTAAGAGTGCAGACAGACAGTCTTTCTTTATACAAAAATGCACTGGCATATCAGTAGATTAGAAGTTTTAATTATTTTATCTATCAAAACGTTTTTTAACTGAAATGTCTACATCCTTTTTCAACATCAGGGAATTGATTGCTAACTAGAATTACTTTCAGAAATTGCACGACGACTCTCAGAAACAGACTGAATTTTGAACTACAATCAAGTGACGATTCTCTACTCACCGGACTTTCAAACCACGTCAACGCGAGAACAGTGAGCCTCGACAAATTTAACGTGCATCAGCCCTTCTACATGGCATATCTTAACGTATAAATTCAATCTTAATGAGAAGCTAAACACACAGAAACTGCTGTCTTATTATTTGCTCTGTTCTCTTCAAAAATTGCACATGTATTGATTTCTTAAGGTATCCGACTACGTTCGGAACCGTGATTTTGCAAAAGCGTGTAAATGGATAATATTTATGATATATAGTGTTATTTAGATTAGAATACATGTTTAAAATTGTTTTAAGGACATTATATGACAAAACAAATTATTTAAATACAATATTTTGGCAAAAAACTAACTTAGAATAACCTTTTTTCCAAATGTTCTCCTTTTGTAAAAAATGCTTCTATTGTATTAATATTTTGCTTGTATTCAGCTCAGACCTCTCTACAGAGGCCCAACTGGAATTTTTGAAATGCATAACTCGGAAGTCGGTTTATCCATGATTTACGAAAACAGAAGGGAGAAATTTTAAGAAAATACGCCGATAATTATTTCAAATGTTGTAACACTAAAAATAATTTGAATTTTTCAAACATCATAGTTGAGCCTCTGTAC
>BMAV01028095.1:110467-130126 GCA_019973955.1 Trichonephila inaurata madagascariensis
CAAAAGAAATTCAGATTACCACTTTTTCCTTTTTTAAAAATTCTTTTCAATCGTTTCCAGATCTACACCGTTAACAGATGGAAAATAATTATAGGAACATCTCATTTTGAACTGAGTGGTTAATTTTGTTAATTAGCATCGCAGTATAAAGTTAATCGAGAGCTATAGGTCACAGAGATCTGGTTATTATGAGCCATGGGCAAGGGACGACAGCGATGCCTGAGTTGGCATCTAGTGCTTGAATCTCGACAGATTTCACGTGCATTAGCCCCTCTACAAAGCAGGTTATTAGTGGTACCAGGGATTTCATTAGGAAAAACAAATTTTAATACATTATTAAGGTATCCGACTACCCTAAAATCTTGATTTTTTTCAAAAATTGACAAATTTGTTTTATGATTTTATTTTATAGACCATCTTATTAGCTTAATAAAAATACCAAGCTTTTTGTTTTCCATTCAATAGAACAGAAACTACAAGTGTTTTAACTAAAGAAGATGTCACAATTTTACACAAGATGTCAAACTTTAAAATGCGTTTTACTCGAAATGTGTTTTTTTTTTTTCGAAAAACTCAAACGCGGACAGCGATTGCTCAAAAAGTTTTGAAAATAATTTAATGAAACTTTTTGTAAATGTTTTGCATAACAGTAGAATTGTTTTTTTCTTCAGATTTATCAATCACTGTATTATTTCAAAACTTACAGTCCTTTATGTGAATATAATCACTGTTATTTTTTAAGCAATTTCATATAGTCGATAAGATAGAGGGCTCTAGTTTTTGTAAAAATTAAAATATCTATTATCCTGAAGGTCATTTCAAACATGAATAACAAAGTAACACATTAAAATTGAGAATTTGTTCAAAAACTTTTTGTACAGAGAGGGCCCCGTTTATGTAATTTTTTGTACATTTTTACCAGTTTTTTCCCATTTTAATAATAATAGATTTTTTTTTCTGTTTTCAATTTTACGATTTTTTGCATAAAATATACTAAATAAACCTAAAAATCACAAAAAAATTCCCATATCTTCATTTTTTCAAAAAAAAGTTGTCGCAAGTAGTCGGATACCTTAAAACGCATGAAACCTGTTAAAAGTTTTAAAGTGAATCATAATCATGTAGTTCCACATTGCAACAGTCCGCATCAAACGATTTCACTAACCTTGATTTTTTTTTCCAACAGTTTTTTTGCTTTTACAAAAACGTAGCTCCTTTGAAATATTAACTATTATTTTATTTTACAAGTGGAAAATGACTTCTCAACGGGATATTCATTAGTTTAGAACATTAAAAAATTCATACAGGGCGCGAAAACTTCATTGATCACAATAATAATGAAATAGAGCATCGTTGTGCGCAAGGTATCGATCTGGAGCTGCTCCAGATCCTTTTGGGAACGGGGATTTCACGTGTTGTTCACGTGATCCTTGTCATAGGATACAACTGAAGAGGACAAAGTGAGCGACGAAAACAAATTTAGAGAAAGGATCCCCCGGAGTACGAGGAGAAAATCATAGTTGTAAGTGAAAGCATCCCACACGCCATAGATAATTCGCTAGCCCAATGCGAAAGATGGGAATATTTTCAAAACAAAATACATCAAAAAAGGATTCAATGTATTCAATTTCTTTTAGAAAAAGAATTCGCAATTTGTAAAAAGACATTACGTATTGCAAACTCATCACATTCAGACAACTTTACTTATTTTTTTTTTAGTTCAATTTATTTCAGAAAGTGAATATAACTTTTTAAAACAACTTTTCAGAAATAAATATAACTTTTTTTTTATCCATAAGATTTCGTTCTTATTAATTAATATTCACGTCGAAGAGGAATTCTTCTAATTTTATAAGAAACTTAATAGTTTAGTTTTCCTCTCAAAATTTAAGAAAAAGAATAAATTTGACCATAACATAAATTATTCCCAGGGCATGCAAGCAAACATTCTCTGTTTTTGTTTCGAAATAAAAACAAACAAATAAAAGTTATTTCCTTTTTTTCAGAAAACAAGAAATATTAATCAAATAGAACCAGCAATGTGTAATTTTTTTTCATCTTAAACCTCCAATTCCAATTGTGCTCACGATAACTTTTTTTCTATTTCAGTAGCACATTGAAAGGGTGATAGAGATGAGTGAGTGTTATATTAAATCGCGCTTTGAACCATGGTCAAGTGACGAAGACAGCACCTGAGCTGACATCCCTTCTCCTAACTTCCACATCACGTAAATGGGAGGACGTTTGATACTCAACAGATTTAAGGGTGGTAGAGGTAGAAACAACCTAAGTATTAAATCAGTGAGCAAAATAATAACTTGCTTCATTAATTAGATTTGGGAGAGGAAGCTTCTGTGGACACTTTGTATGATAAAAATATTGCCGCGGCAGTTTGCTTATAAGAACCTAGTGATAATCCTGTGTAGTTTATCTGGACTGTCAAATAATTAGAAATTCAGTTTCTGACCTCAAAAATAATTTATGTAAATCAGTTTAGAGAATGTAATCAAATAGCAAGGGGAGGATTCTATGTAATTTCTCTATATACCAGTACTCCATTCTAATCAACGAGCTTGCTGTGCTGCGTCACATCAAAAAGACCACTAAAAACTATTTCTCATAATAAAATTTAGTTAATCTTTTTTTTATCGTGAATCTTTTTAGAGCTTTTTCTGGGCATCAAAACAGTGTAGAAAATATTAAATATTACTTCCTCCAGAATAATAAAACCTCTTCAATATCAAGAATCTGAAATTTAAAGAAATTGTTATCTGAATATTAAAGAAAAAAAATTTTCCAGTAACAAAAATCTGGAATTTAAAGAAATTTTTATCTTAATATTAAAGAAAAAATTCAATGTGTACTAATTATGAATATGTATGACAAGGAAAATTGATGATTGTTCGCTTAAGAAAGAATTTTTATTAATTAATTTTCAAATGTAAGGCGTATAACTGATGAACAAACCTTGTTTGATCTGTGATGTGCTAAATATTTATTTTCGAAGCCTTTTATTTTGTCCGATAGATTTAAATAATTGACATCAGGATTCATGATGAACACTTATGTAGGGATAAGATAAAATAAAGGCCTACCAAGATATCTTACATAAGATTCTCGCACACATAAAATTTGAAGTTCGGGAGAAGCTTTGCATAATGTCTTATGTCGGGTTGAGATGCGTGATATTTAAATTTGTATAATTTGAAGAGAACATTCTCTCTCTGGTTCTCGTCGAGTCAAAGAGAAAACCAAAGTAAATGACTGAATAATGCTTCTGAAAGCATCATGTCAACTTAAAATTTAATTATTATAGAAGTTACAAAAGAATTTCTTATTATTCATGATTAAATATTGGAGAAGTCACGCACTCGATACTAACGTTACTGGTCGCGCTGGGTGACGTATTCACCCCAATCCCTTTTTTCTAATTATTTTTATTGCACACGAAAAAAATCGTAATTCCAGTGAATAATTTATTGAAGAGAAATTATACTTACCTACTTTTAAAGACTTTCAATTCTTCTTTGATGAGAAAAAATTCATTCAAACCAAAATAAAATATTTCAAATGTGTGTGACTATAATAAAGGGCACAAATCACTGACACTTATCACTGTACTTACAGGAATGATATTTCTAGGCAAAACTGTTATGCTTTGCTCAAGTTATTGCTGTTTTATTGCCTTCAGATAATCGACAAATATATACCATGTTGAACTTTTTCTTGCTTGTGTCTTTTTGTCAGGGCGTTGTGTGTCTCGTGGTTACACTTGTGACTTTACATCTTTTTTGGTGGAGTTCCTTAGGTAGCATTTTCAAGTCTTCCTTTCGATTCAAATGCTTCAAGCGTGCTCATCGCTTTTCTAAATTTTACTTTGGCTATCATAATTACTATCCATTATTTCATCAGGTTCCTCACTCGTTTGATCAATTTCTTTTTGCGAAGTTTCAATCTCATCCAATAAAGATCGCAGATGCTCCTTTTTTTTACATTCTGATCATTTACTTTTTTAAACCGTAATAAGTCATATAACATAGTTATCAAAACCACTAAGTGGTTCACAAGGAGAAAATGTAGCCTGTTCATTGAAAATATTTTGGAACAAATGTGGTCACGCCGGGAAGTCAGTCACCCCAAGTACCTAAGATTGTAAAAAACGATTCCCACTCTCAAAAAAGAGGGAGATATTAAACCAAGACATTTTAGTTCTCATGGAGATTGTCATATTGAAGGATACTTAAAAGAGGACATTGGTAACTAAAAAGCAATTTTCTATAATTAAAGATTTCGTGAGCCCAGGATGACTCTATGCTCCGTCCTATCTCTCCTGGTTTTAAAAAAAATCTTATAAAGCTGCTTAAAGTTCCTCGAGGTAATTTAGTGATGTTGCATACATATTTCATTGCTTTAATCTAGGAAACTTTTTAATTACTATACATTAAAGGCTGCCCGTTATAGCAACAATATTCATTAATTCCTTTTCTAACCACTCCTGTTTTAATAACACTAAATCAGACTAACTAATAATCTAACTTTATATAGACCCCCAGGGGTCTATGACAACCTACAAGGGGTCCACGTCAGCGAAAAAATAATTTGGGGGTCCATGAGGTGTAAATGGGGTCTACGCAATAGTGACTCCCATTAAACCCTATTATGACTTTAAATTTAAAAGTAAATTTAATACATGTGCAAACCAGATTCACCTATTAAACATATTTACTAAATTTAATGAAGTTAATTTGCAATTATAAAAGGACCATCATTTTGGCGTTTCTTGCCAGAATTAAGCTAAAGAGTATAATACTGGACGTTCCGAATTTTCCTAGTTTCTCAATTTATCACACACAATCTGCCAAGAAAAGTACATTTTAACCTACGTTCAACATTTAAATGCCCTTTATTCAGATTTTGAAACTAGGTTTGAGAATTCTTTGAATATGGTAATACCACAGTAGGCAATGATTTAATATGGCCACATTGAATGAAAAAAAATGTCATATTACAAGAGGAATTGATCGGAATAGGCACTAAGAAGATCTTAAAATAAAATTTAGAAACGGATATCTCACACACACAGCAATATTGTAAGCATCAGAATGGATGAAGCATCAGATTCATCCCTCATATTGAAAGCATTTGTTTGTTGCTCAGTTACTTTATGTAACATTTATTTTATGTATTAATTAAATTTTAATTTAATTAACATGTGTGTCTGAAGTTTAAAACACTATACTCTTCAATACAGTTAAAAATTTAAATCTTTTAAAGTAAGTATAGCTATATGTACCAGTTTTCAAAAAAGGCATTAAGTTGATAAATTTGCGAAAATTCATTATTAGGTAAGTAGGGGTCTACCCTAAGCCGAAAAACATGGTAAGGGGTCTATGAGACAAAAAAGTTTGTGAACCTCTGCTCTAAATTGTCTGTCCCAAGCATCAGAAGCGCCCTCTAGCAACCACCCAACTTCAGTACGGGCCGAGTGAGGAATGAATATGATCGTTTTGAAAAACAGCCCATGTTCTTTACCCTTATATTTTTTTCTACCATTTGTTGTCCGTGTGTGTGAGTGACTTAACTCAAAGCAATAAATAATTGTTACACCAAATGGAGACGCTATTGAACTTCATCCCGAATCGTTCATATTTGATTTAATTTTATAAGTTCATATTTAATTTACTTCATAATTGTACAGCGTTCGACGCTGTACAAATGTAATAATTTCTTAGTTTCAGCGTGTGCTCTTACTGAAATTTGTAATCAGTTCTGTGTGGAAAGGACACTTTTTAAAAAAAAAATTCTTTGTAATAATTACATTTTGGATTTCTAAACTTTAGGATGACATCAGAGTATATCTTGTAACAAAATAGACATGTTTTGGTCATAGATTAATGTTTTCAATGATTTGAAGATTATTGTTATTTCTGCAATTTCGAAGATCAGTATAAATTATTTTATTGTTTTGTCATAATTGAGGAAAATTAATTTACAATCTATGCTTTTTATTTATTTTAGAACAGTCAACAAAAATTCTGCTTTCTTTTAAAATAAATCAAAAGTCCCGTATAGTATTTTTTTTCTCTGTTGCCGTCGTGTGTATTTTGGGAACATTATAACGCTGTCATTATAAGTTACAATTTTTCAGGAAATTGTGTGATATTTTCTTTTTCTCTAGTGTAGTGATTTACAAGACTGTGTTTTTTCGCTTTCATGCGAAATAGTGGGTATTCAGGTTCCAGTCCGTACCAAAATGGATTATTTTCATTTTTAAAAGAAATCAAAAGTAAATATTTAAACAGACAGATTTTTTTCTACTTGTTAACAGGGTTACTGGCAACTATTAAGTTTGAGAATTGCGTACTTGTTGTCTAAAGCACGTTCAAAAATCTTGGAAAACGCACAGGTTTTCTTGGCAAAATTTCGACTTAAACGCATTGCAAAAAAGAATGCATCTCCAGTTGTGAAAGAACTCGCATATTTATGACAATCATCTGATGCTTTTTTTCAAGTAAAATAAAAAAATAGTATGAAACCAAATTTGTTCTCCTATTAAAGAATATTAACATATAAAACATGCCAAAAACAAAATGTAAAAATTATAAATTACAATAAGTCTCAGAACTTAAAATTCTAGAAACTTTTTTGATAGATGCTCTTAAGTGCTGTTTATATTCTACTTTCACATTTTTTTTTCTTTTTTCCCTCTATATCTAGTTCTTATTCTTGACTAGCTGGATTACCCTTTCTTGTGTGGCAAAATTTTCAAAATAAAACTTTAGCTGACATGCACAGAATATTTTCAATATAACGATAAAGAAATATTGCGATAATTAAAATATATAAAGATTTCCCAAACACTGTATTAAAGATAACGTGTTGTATTTATTCATAGATAAATGTGTGTGCTACAAGATCGAATTTTGAAAACACAATTTTTTTTTCAAAAATTATCTTTTATTACATTATTAATAGTAGTTTCAGTATATTAAATTTCGATACACACACCTACCCCCACACACACTCACAAATTCATTTCTCCTTTTATTAATATAGATTTCAAAAAATTCCGCTTTAAAATAATTAATCAGTTATTTCATGCTGATCTTTTTTTCTTTTAAAGTTTATTCTATGCTGTTAATTTTTTTATTTCAAAATTAACTAAATTGACATCCTTACTTCGTTCTCAATTTTGTTTTTACTTGGAAGTTTCTCTTATTTTTTAAGCCATGTTAAGTTAAACAATTCAAAAGAACGACCAAATAGAAATAATCTTTATAACACCTGGAATACACAGTTTGTAAAACTGATGAGACGAGACTGATTTTTAAAATATTTTTAAGATCTTCTTTCATATTATTCAAGAAGGAAATTACAAATAAAAATGTAAAATTAAGTATATTGTATAATGTATACATGTATAATATTGTATATATTGTATACATGTATAATATTGTACATATCGTATACATGTATAATATTGTATATATTGTATACATGTATAATATTGTACATATCGTATACATGTATAATATTGTATATATTGTATACATGCATAATATTTTTAATTTGTTCTTTTAAAGTGATATCTGCAAATTTTCATTGGTCATTTAATTGAATGACAGTGCCCTCAAAAATCTTTGTGCAAACTTTCAGAATACAAACACAGTCGGACCCCGATTCAATGAATTCATCGGGACCGAACATTTTGTTCGTTAATTCGGGGCAATTTGTTATATCGGGTTCCGAACAAAATCCAATTTATTTGCATTTACTTTTTCGAAATTCTATAAGCAACTACACAAAAAATATCCATAGTTAGAAAGTACGCACTTTTTATTCAACAGCTAAAAATACTTTTAGTGAATTATTACGCACCAGTTAATTGTTAACTTTAAAATACTGACTAATAGATATTTGAAAATTTTGTTGATTCCTGATCCCTGATTCTATGCTGAGAAGAAAATACTGCATTGTTTACATCTTGTTGCATAGGAAAGAGGTAAGTTTCCACAGTTTCCAATGTAAAATATTTCGAAATGAAGAAATTTTTATAGAAGTTTAATTATTTCTGCATTAGAATTACTATTCATTGGCTAATAAATTCCGACTAATCAGCAATTTCCTCAACTTCAGTGGGAAAGACAGACAGTCCGTCATGAAATGTATCATAATCGTAAAAATCCTAAAATATCCCCTGCGTTGTGGATTGGGATGAGAAAGGAATTTCCTGTTCAGATTTGTGTGTGTGTGTGCATGATAGGTTACTCTCATTAACACCCGTAAAATCTAATAATGGTCTTGACCCTTTCCCATTTAACCCTTTATCTACCGCATTATGATTTACTGCAGTCTTTTTCATACAATATATTTTTTTTGAATCACTACATTGAAAATCAAGAGATATGCATAAACAAAGTACTTAATTTTGAAAAATCTATAATTAGTTAGAGCTAATTAATTAATTAAAGATATTCAACTGTAAGTTAATTATACACACTGTTCACTTAAAATAAATAGTCAAATCGTTTTCTAAAGTCTTCATTAACATACAAAAAAAAATAAGACACTTAAATTTTGACATTAACTATTTTTCCGGGACAAAAATTATAATCTTCGCAATCCGCTGAAACCGCCGTCAGCTGAAAGCGCAATTTCTGCTATAAAACTATTCGCCTTCCCAGCTAACACACTCATCATGGAACCCGTGCTGCCATATATCTTGGAAGAGTGGATTTAAAAGAATATTCCTGCTAAGTATCGTCAGAGTATTCATAAATATGATTATTCTATTTAATTTTAAAGTGAGTGGTACTCGAGTACCGTCACAAGTACCGTCGGTAGATAAAGGGTTAAATTTGCAGCTTACAAGAAAAGTCTTTTTCTGTTCCGGACAAAGAAAATATGTGATTTGGAAAAAAAAATCGAATTTTTTTAAATACAAACTAATAAAAAAAATTTCCAAATGCTAAAATAATTCGCTAATTTGGGGTTTGTTATTCGTTAAATAGACGGGTTTGCCTTCATTTTAATCGGGGGAAGAGAAAAATTCGTTAAATAGGGGCTCGTTAAATCGGTTTCCGACTGTAGATGAAATTTTAAATTATGATTCATTTACCATATTGCTTCCTATTATTCACTAAAACAAGCAGTTGCAGTTAATTCTGTATGTTAATGGGTTTTTGTTAAATATTAATAAAGTGAACATAAAAGAAAACTGTTGACAACAAACTCGAATCATGTTTTCAAAGGGAATAATCGAGGATATCCGTTAGTTGTAACGTAAGGGTAAATGACTTCCACGGCTGGTAATTTTTCTTCAAGGACTCAAAAATACTAATAGAGTCAATGGCTGATTCAATTTCAAGCGCTATCTTTTGCTGTTGAGCCTTTGACATTTATTGATGTTCTAAAAAGAGGTCAAGGATGAAATATTGTGTTCGACACGTGTAGCTCCAGTGCGCTACATCTTCATAAGTTTTGAAACACATAACTGGGTCCTGCACATTTTAGGTTTAGAAAGTTTTTTTAAAGGCTTTCAAATCTATGTCACAATTTATTTATCTAGCATGGTGTTCTAGGAATTGGGATGATGAATGAAAAAATAAAAATTTATTTGTGTAACTTTTTTAAACATTTTTAAGTAATTGAAATCAAAGATTGGTGAGTTCATTTTATATTTCTAGTGAAGCAAACAATATCGAATGCAAAACTATTGGAATCTAATGTATAAAAAAATAGTATGATTTCATGCACCAACTCTCAAAGCATTTAAAACTTGAGGTTTATTATTTTGCTAAACTGTATTGAACGAATTTCATTCCATATAGGCAAAGGTAAATAAATGAAAACTGCAATATTAAAATTTTAAAAATTGACACCGCTTATTTTGTACTGATTTGAAGTTTTTTAAGTTTAAAATGTTGCGTATAATACCGATCTTTGAAAATATATGGCTTTATTTGTTTTATTTTTGAAATGTAAGTTTTAAAGATGTATGTGTGTGTGCGTGCGTGCGTGTTATTAAAAAATTATTTTAAGAAACTAAAAGAAGCCTTAAAATAGAAAGCCAAAGATGGTTTTTCGTAAGAAGAACATCTACTTAAAAAACTTTTATTTTTTAAATGTTTGATACATATACTCTGAAGAATTACTCAAATTTCATAAAAAATATGTCTAATAAAATTTTATAAGAATCCTTCTTTTGCGATTTTCAGGTTAAAATTCTTCAGTAAACAACAAAAAATTTTCTAAAAGGTATCAATTTATCTTTCAATGATTGTGTTACACGCCTCATCTATCAATGGGAAAATGGATTTTTTATGTGAAGTAAACAAAGCTCTAAAACAAAATAAAATGCATTTTATTTATTTATTTATTTGTAGAAAATAAAAGGAAAGCTGAAATATACGAGTTGTTAAAAGATAAAACTACAATAAAAGGAAAAAAAACAAAACACTATAAAACAGGAATGTCTTCTAAGAGCAACGGTAAATTATAAAAATCTCATAAAAATATTTGGGATTTTTTTTATTTTCAGATAAGATATTTCAGGTTATCTTTCAAAGTTATTTTTTACTTCAAACAGTTTGAGTAAAAGTAACGTTTCCCATCTGTGAAAATTTCTTAAGTCGAACTCTAAAGCCGTGCGAGAGCTGTTGGCGACAGATCTCGTAATTTTGAAACTATACAGGGTTATTACAACGGGGACAAATAGAGTATACCTAGACCAGGGGTGGCGAACCTTTACGGATCAACGTGCCATTTTTTTCCAAAAAAGTGTTTAATGAGTTATGGACGTGCCGTCAAATAATTTTGACTTGTGATTATTGGGAAAATAATAAAAAATACTAACAACACTAAATTCTATTTAATTACGAAAATATACCTTTTGCACTGTTAAGTTAGAAATGTTTTAGTTATATGTGTAATTCAAATTAAAGTAACATTAGTGTGACTTCTGTTGTTGCAGATTGAATAACAAATAACTAGTTGAATGGAAAGAAATATTAGGATTGTAAGATCTTTTTGTAGAATACATGCTGAATTTGAGTCATCTGCCAAATTATTTCTAAGCAATTAATTATTTTTGCTGTGGTTCACCTTTTTTGACAAGAGTTTTTGTGATTTATTTCAAAATACCGTTTTACGAACGATGTTCTGAATACCACTGTTCTAGAACATAAAACACACTCCGCTTTGTCGCTTTTGCTATTAATGCCATGTTTCTCGGTCAACCAAATTTGAAATTCTCTGTTACACTTACTATCTTGATCTTTTTGTTCTTTTGTTGAACTAGCCATAATAAAAATAACAATTAAAAATTGTTATATAACACAGATAAACTTTAAAATACAATTATGTCTTGTGTTTGGCATCGTCACTACCACGCCAGGAAAGATTATCCGACTATACATTCCTATGTAATTTCCCATCGTCTAGGTTTACTTTATCTATCCTGAAAATCTGTAACCGCTGTATTGATACACCCTGTATAAGACTGAAAATGAAGTAACAAAATTTTTAAAGTACAATAAAATCTTGTTACTCAACAACTCTGACAAGACAATGTGAATTATTTAATAAATTAGGAAATAATACAACTATTACTTTTAAGGACTCTAACAGCACATCCTTAAGAAAAAGAAGGAAGAAAAACAAAAACAAAAAAAAAAGTTATCAAATATTTAATTTAAAAATGCTATAAATAAAAAATAAATAATGTGATGTATCATCCTCTCATTGTTTTCTAGAAAATATTAAAAAAACGAGTTAATTTTCTTCATTTCATTTTATCTATATGCTCCTGTAGTTGTTCAAGACATTGTGGCATTAATAAATGCAAGGAAATGAGCACAATTTCTGTTATAGTTCTGATTTCCCGAGAGATGATACTGTAAACGTGACCTAATAATGACGAAAAAACATCAAAATGATGAACAACTAAGTAGTGCTGTGGAAACAATGAGAAATAAAGTATGCTGAAAGAACACTTTACTGCAACAAAACAACATACACTTTATGACATGTGCGAAAAAGAATTTACTTCAGACAAACAAGTATTTTTATTTTTCGTTGAAAGTGTTTAAGACATAGTTTTTCCAAGTTCTGAACTTGGGTGAATAACTTCTTAACCAAATTTTCCTTATAAATTCTTTATTCAATATCTTTTGTTATCAAATCATAGCTATAAAAAGTGAACTAAATTTTTTAAACTTTACTTTTCATTAATATAATTTTAATCATATTTGTTCCGTCGGTTAAAGCTGTTTTCGCCATATACACAATAGCGTGAACTTGATGCGGCGCACATTTTCGGACAGAAAAAATGCCTCAATTTTTATAAAAATTTGTGATATTGTAACTCATGCATTTATTTATAACATAGTGCTTTTAAATTTTCAAAATACTTCATAAATAATTAGTTTTTCCTTTTAACATGTAATGGGATAGCTCCTTTAATATTACGGTGTAGGAGAAAAAACGCGAAACACATTTTATAAAAGAAAAAATATATCAACTCAAGTAAAAATGAGTAGTATGATAAAATAAGTGATTCTCTACAGGATAGTGAAGCCAGAATATAGTATCAATGTTCGAGTACTTTTATATCTGAAAAAAATATTCCGAATTTGGGTCCTACCCTTTAACATTAGCCGAAAACAGCCTTAATATTATCCTCATCGGATACTATCAAATATTTAAAATAATACCGCGTCAAACAAAAAAAATACGAGTATTTAAAATAAACTTGCTTGATTGTACATTAACATGGTACTTTAAAACTGCATCAGGACTGTTAGCGATGGACCTCATAATTTTGAACCATAGTCAAATGACGAGAATGACATTGAACTGACATTCCGCTCCAACGTTAGAATTTTTAACCTCTCCAGATATACCGTGCATCAGCCTTTCTATATGACGGCTGATGTACGGCTTTGGGGGCTCCAGAATTCGATTATATGCTTCGGCTAAAACAACGTCGGGATACAAGTTCACAAAAATGGTCTAATGGCGTACACATAGTGGATCTAGGTCGGGGGGGGGGGGGGAACCTTTATGGAACAACGTGCCATTTTTTCTAAAGAAGTGTTGGTAAACTCCTAGGAGAGCCCACACCCTCGGCGACAAAACGAAAAAAGCGCCAAGTCAGAACAAGATGGCGCCAAGCGTAATCGACAATGGCGGCAAGTGAATACAGAGAAATAAGGTAGATGCGTAATGAAAATATATGTAAACAATACAGAAATTAAGCATTTAAGATAAAAAAAAATATAGAAACAGCACTTACTTTCTTATTGCTGATCTTTTTCGAGTGGAGGGTACAGCATAACGACAGATTTTAAAAAAGTCTTGAAGGTCTCATCGCTAAATGTATGATAGTGTGAGCGCCGCCATTTTTATTCTGCGAGGTAATGGTCGAACATACCTTCGGCGTTGCTGGTGCAATTTCGAAGAAAGCATTTTATTGTCGACCATGTTACATCATGCCGATCGTTACATTTAGGACATTCATAACTCTAAGCAATCAATCCTTCCTTCCTACACTATTCAATCAATTCTTTCTAACGTTTCGCATTCAACAAAGTAAAAAATTCTACGATATATTCTTTCAAACACGCAATCATTCCAGCCCGGTTTCCCAAAACAAAATGAAATTCGAAATGCCCGCCAACAAAATACGAAATTTCCAGAAATAGTTAGGTTTACCATATCTAGTGTATCAAAGTAGGGTTACCAAGATGGCACAATTATCGCCTACCCAAAATAATTCGCGCCAAGGGTGTGGGCTCTCCTAGGACTGAACCGAAGTGTTTAAAGAGGTATAGACGTGCAGTCAAATAATTTTGACTTGTGATTATTGGGAAAATATTATAAAACTAAATACGAACTCAAAACTCTTTATTTATTACGAAAAAATACTTTTTGTACTGTATAGTAGTAAATGTTTTAGTTATGCGTTCAAATGAAAGTAACGTTAGTGTAACTTCTGTAGCTGTATAGATTGGATAACAAATGACTTTATATTAGGATTGTAAGATGTTACTTTTAGTAGAATGCATGTTGAATTAGAGTCATCTGCCAAATGATTTCTAAGCAATTAATTTTTTTTTTTACTTTGGTTCACTTTTTTGACAAGAAGAGTTGTGATTTGTTTCAAAATGCCATTTTACAGACAATGTTATGCATACCACTGTTCCAGAACATGAAACACACACCTCTCTGTCGCCTTTACTAATATAATGCCATATTTCTAGATTCACCAAATTTGAAATTCTCTACTATCTTGCACTTTTTGTTCATTTGCTTAACTAACCATGTTAAATAACAGTTAAAAATTGTAAATATAACGCAAATAAACTTTAAAATACAGTTGTATCACCGAAATTGACTATGTTATGCGTAGACAAATTTTGCATCATAAGCAACCGTTGTCCACGACGTAGCTAAGGCGACAATAACAAACGACGGTTCTCACCGCCGTGCCGCAACCGATCACTTGCGTTTGATCGTAATACTTCATAGTGAACTTTGTTATTTTTAAATAAAATGTGCAAACCATTTTTATCACTGGCGTGCCCAAAATATTGTATCGCGTGCCATTGATGGTACGCGTGCCACTGGTTCGCCATCCCTGATCTAGGTCAGCGATACTCAGTGGCCGCGGTAGCCGAGTGGTATAGGTATCGGACCGTGGCTTGCCTTGCCACAAGTTCGAGCCCAGTATCACTAAAGACCCACCGTGTAGTGCAGCGATGCACGTTAAATCTGTCGAGAGCTGAAATGTCCTCCCGTTGGTGTGGTAGTTAGGAGAGGGGGGGTGCCAGCTCAGGTGTCGTCCACGTCACTTGACCATGGTTCAAAATTACGTGGTCCGTCGCCAAAAGCCCTCGTGTAGCTGAACAGTGCGACGTTAATATTCAATCAATCAATCAGGCGATACTCAACATGCGGCCCACCGAGCCTTTTTAAGTAGCCCGTCATGACCCATTGTTCTGAGAAATTCTTTTATTTAAGACAATGTATTAAAAACTTGGTGGGAAATTATTTTACAAGAAATCAAATATATCAATTTTGCTTTTTTGTTGTCGATGTCGTACGGCTGCGAATTGATATTCTTTTTTCTATTTATAACGATTACGGTTAGTGTGTGATAACAGACAACAGTGGATTATCGACAATTTTATGGCTGGAACTAATTTTGTGCGAGAACAATCTTTCATACCTTGCAAGGGAAAAATATTCGAATGATTTGGAGGTTGACTGTTTTGAAGAGAAAAACAAACATGGATCAGTAGTTTGCTTTGTTAGGAAAGTGCTGTATTTAAAAAATACCAATAAACAGGAATGATTTAATGACATTTATCCTCTTTCAAGAGGTGACAAATAAGCTTTATTGAATATATTCTTTGTAACAGCAACAAAGTGTTTCGTCTCAGTGGTAATGTCATAGTAGTAACAAAGACATCCTAAGAAGTTTTGTTATATTATTGGTAATCATATGAAACTGTTTATACTGATGCAAAAATTGTATGGGAGTGTTCCTTAAATTCTTTTAATTTAGTGTTAGTGACAAAAATAAAAAATATAAAAAAATAATAATAAATAAAATAAGCAAAACAGGAGTTTTAATATTTCGATCAAATTTCCATATTTTAAATTTCCAATGTTATCTTGGTCTTAAGAATTTTTCCCCCCCCCCCCCCTTTATTCTCATGTTGCGCCCCGAGTGAAATAGCTGACATATGTATATGGCCCACGGGAAATGGCTGACATATGTTTGCGGCCCAGCAGAAAAAAAATTTGAGTACCCCTGATCTAGGTCTGTCCGTAGACCAAAAGATTTTCAATTTTTAGCATACAGATTAGACCTTGGCGTTTTTGTTTGCGGATTTTAAAAGTGTGCTATTCCTTCCAAAAAGCAGTCTGTATACTCCAATACCATGGCTACTTGACTACGTGGTCCTGATTCACTTTAATTAATTTCCATATTTATAATATATAACATAGTTCTAATCAGGGAATACAACATTTATACAGAGCTTTTTAACCGAAATCCATGTTATATCTTGAGGATTCATAGGAAAATTTCAGCAAACCTTGAATTACGATTTGGAAAAAAATAAAATATTGTATATATATTAGGTTGGGGAAAAAGAAATCCATTATTTTTGCATGAAATTCAAAACTTTATTCAACATGTTTCGGATTGTCCGATTTAGGTCAAATATGTACCGTTTTGTTGTATAATTTGTTGCCATTTTAAAGGTAGCTTCATGTTGCCTCTCTCATAGAAGTCTTGGCCTTTATTGGTGAAAAACTCTAGTAATCAATTTTCACAATCTTCTCTTGATCCCAATTTCTTATCACTCTGGAAGTTTTGCAATTTAAGAAAAAGGTGATAATCGTTCTGTGCTAGGTTCGGACTATATGGTGGATGCATTAAAACTTTCCAACCAAGCTTCCAGAGTTTCTGGCGAGTCACTACAGACGTGGCGTTGTCCTGATGGAACACACCTCTTCTGAAGGCCAGTTCTGGCCGTTTCTGGCCAGTCACTAGCTTCAAACGTTCCAGTTGTTGACAGCAGATATCTGAATTTAGTGTTTGGATCTACGGAAGCAACTCATAATAAATGATTCCTTTCCAGTCCCACCAAATACACAGTAGAACCTTCCTGTATGTTAGTCCTGGTTTGGACACCTTTTAAGCTGCTTCACCGCACTTTGTCCACGATCCTTTTCACACAATATTGTCGTATGCAGTGGCGCACACAAGGGGGTGGATCCTGGGGGTCCGGACACCCCCCCCAAAGCCCTTGATTTTTTTTCCGATTGATTATAATTCTAAGTTTATAGTACGTAAAATGTAATTAAATATTTGTTATTAATGATTAAGTTTACTAATTAATGCTAATTATTTATTTAATAATTAGTTTTTTACTGTGTTTTGTTTCCGAAAATCGACAAAATCCAAAGGAGCATGACACACGAATGGTGAACTTACGGGGCCGGCCCCCCCCCCGTGAAAAATTGCTGTGTGCGCTAATGGTCTTATGGGGCCCATTTCTCATCCTCAGTCGCCATCCGTTTTTCATTCCGTTTGGTCAGGCCTTTGCAGATGGAAATTCGATCCGTCATACTGTGATATGGTCCTTCTATGGTGACCATATCTTTGATTGTCAGCGTGAATTAGAGGTGTGGGATTCTCGAAATGAATCGACATTTTAAAATTCTTAATATGACTTTATTAAGAATATAACTTAAACTTCTAATAAATTAGATAAACTTATATTAAGTGAGAATAAACCAAACACACAGCTGTAGTTAAACCTGATCGCGTAACTTAGATCACTTATCTAAATAATTATATTATCCGCCTACTTTCAATTCTGATAATATTACAAGTCCTAATATCAAATAATCAGTCCTACCTTAATTCAAGCTAAGGTTCTATCACGGCACGAAGCTCCTAGGTGCGTGTGCAAGGGTATGCACCTTGTAGTAATGGCTAGAAATCTTGGTAACTTTATGATAGGCTGTCAATTCACAATCGTATCTTTTCCAAACATAACTTTACCCTAAATTGCCATTTTGCTTACTGAAGCTTCTGTTCTTTTAAAAGCTATCTTATTTGCATTTCACTTCTTGGATTTGGGTTGGAAAAGATTTGCCATTAATCTTGGCCGTCAAAAAACCCAGAGGTTATGTTACAGAAGAGACGCGTGAGGCCTTCCCAATACTTTTGGTGTTAATTAGTGTGGCACCCAAACATCGAGCTTCTTTTTTAATCCAACTTTGCTCAAATAACTTGAAACTGTTTTATGGTCTATCTTTAGCTCCTGGGAGATGCTACTTCTACTAACATGCTGGTCAACTTCGATTATTTCTGTGATTTTATCGACATTTTCGATAATGGGTGCGGGGCAACTTTAACATAAAAAATGCCTGAAAGGAATCGACGGAACCAAAATTGCACGTAAGTAGCTTTTACAGTATCCGCACCATAAACACCATTCACAATTTCAGCCACCTGGCTTGCATTTTCGCATTTATCAAAGAAAAACTGTAAAATGTACCAAATTTTCTCTTTGTTGACTTCCATTTTTAACGCCCTGTAACTCACAACTGAATGGACCAAACTAAAAAGAGCAAAAATAATTTTTTTAGAGTGAAATGTCACCTTGACAACGAGCATAAATTTGAAATTGTTTGATCGATACTTCACGAGAAAAAAATAATGGAAAATAAATAATGGAAAAAATAAATCCATCTACCGAAAAAATAATGGATTTCTTTTTTCCCCAACCTAATATATACAAGCAATGTTTTTAATAAATATTCAGTAACAGATATAAATCATTCAAGTAAATTGTTACCTTACATTCCAAATTAAAGTAAATATATGGTGCAATGAGTAACATGTGTGGAATATTAATTTTTTTATATTCAAAATGGACAATAAAAATCACGTTCACGTGTCTTACACAAGAAAATGACGATCAACTGAAATTCCCATGCACTAACAATCCAAATGTATTATTATTTATCTATCATTAGTTAGTACATAACACAAAAAAGCAAAGTAAAAATATCTAAAAAGTATCTCTCTTAATTTCTCGTTTACTCAAGTAATGTATTAATTACAGTTAATCGTAATAAAGTTTGGAGTCTGAATGACCTTTCAATAGAAATATTGTATTTCTAAAGAATATATAGTATTATAATATATGAACTCCTTGTTACCATAAGAAATTTTATCAAGCCATTTCGAGACGCTGTAAGTTTTTATTTTTAAAAATAATTTTAATTCAAAATTGTTCCTTTCAGGGCATTTTCATATTTAGTTCAAAATTAATTTCACGAAAAAATATCCTTGCCTTTCTTTTTTGACCTCATTCGTCATAAGCACTCAAAAATGATCACACAAATATTCTGGTATAGATTGTAATACACAATGGAATTGACAGTTTTCAAAATCGAACTTTGACTATTGGCTTAGAAATGTACTTTTTTTTAGATCATTGGAAAGCAATTTCGAAGTATTGTTTTAGAGTTCTTTAGAGAACCTTTTAAAAAATTTATAAGCCTTTTCCCTTTTTGGATTATTTACTTGACATTTATGAAACAAGCGTGAAAAAAAAATGTAGGTGAAAGCACAGCGCATACACTTTTTACTTTACCTTATTCCCTGCATATCCGCGCTGATCAATACATCATAAATAGACAGTGAAGGTTTTCTGATCAATAACCGTTTATTTTTCTTCTGAAACTTAACCCTGCATGTACCACCTTTCGCGGTGATTGATTGCCACGTGAAAAAAAAATTCCCAAAAGACTTTTCATGATTGTCTAGGGCATTTTCTTTTCAAAATTAATAACCTGCGATTTGATTTCTGAGAACATGCATTTTTTATAATCATATTACATGACATTTAAGTATTTTTGAATAAATGTTAGAGCTGAATTCATCATGAAATCTTAAGGGTTTCTTTACCAAATGCGCATCATCTAAATTTTAAAGGAGGGGGGGATGTAAAAATTTATATATAAAATAAATACTTTTTTTAAAGAAAAAAAAAATGTACAGACACAATTTGGGCATTTTTAATCTTCAAATAATATTGGGATAAAAATAAGCTAAAGTTTGGTAAAAAT
>BMAV01028095.1:135126-155410 GCA_019973955.1 Trichonephila inaurata madagascariensis
ACATTTTATATCAAAAGAAATGGCTCAGCTCTGTGAAAAAAGTGAAGAATGATAAAATATGTTGTTCTCTAAGGGATATTGAAGCCAGAATATAATATTAATTTTTCATTTCTTTTATATCTGAAAAAATGTTCCAAATTGGGGTCCTATTCTTTAACATTAACCGAAAACAGCCTTAAAAAAATGCCTATTCCACAGAACAGCCTTAAGTGTTCTATACGTGATACTCAGAAAATATTCCGAATTTGGACAATTGCTTCCCCATTTCATTCCATTTCTTCAAAAAGAATGAAATATTACATGTTCTATTTTTTAATGTTCATTATCTTTATTTCCATTTATTTTTTCAGCATCTGAGTGTTCTTTGATAAATTTTCGAATAACAAATAAATATTAGAATTTTATGCAATGGGTTCAAAATATTTTAATAACAGCTAATATGATCCTGGAACTAACAGCACTTATTTAATTTAGTCTGTAGAACTACACATTTAATACGATTTTATTAAATGAATTCACTATGGAATCTGAATATAATAAAATTATATTCTTTATTCTATTCTGTTCAGGTATTCTAATGTGGTATTATTTAGACAACAGTTTTTCAAGTCTAAAACATTGGCAGAAACATTATTCTACATTTTAGCATATTAAATGCGAATGTTTCTAGCGAATTTTTAGCTCACATAGAATTATGGTTTGGATGTTAATTGTATAAAAAGAAGAGAGAATTCCCCTTTTAAGAAACCATTAAGAAAATGGAGTCATTAAATTTAATCACAAATATCCTTGTAATTACCTTTCGAACTATCCTCGCGAATGTTATGGCGATTAATCTTCTGGAGTAAAGCATTTTAAACAACCATTATTTTTTTGCAACATTTCGCGAGTCAGCAAGCATGAAATATTTGCCATTTCATATGATGTATATTTATATTTCTTGATGCAATAAATATTTCTTTTTTAAAAAAAAAAAAAAAGATGGTATGCATTTTTAAAATATCCAAAATTTTATTATCTACGGTCGTGTTTTGAATAATGAAAATGTGTGTGTGTGTAACTGGCTAATTTTATTTTGCTCTTAACACACTTAAAAAATTCGAATACACACTATATCTTATATAATACGTTAGAAGATATCTCAAAAATGGAATTCTACAGTTGCTAAACACAGAAAAAAAAAAGAACGTGAAATAACACTGACATTTTTTAACATCCAAATCAAAAGTAATTCCTAAGTCACTGTCATTTCTCACGGAATACGTGTACTTTACAAATCCTATTTTCATAAAGATATAACTTTAAACCCCTGCTTTATTTTTTTTTCTTTAAAGTTTAATCCATAACACGTCATAGTTTCCATAAAGGAAACATACGTTGTCAATATATAATTCATAAACTTTATAATAAAATATTAGTTGCATTCAAATACTTTGAAGATTAACCATATTCAAAAGAATTTAAATAGATATTTTGGTTTTTATATAATTTAACAAACGCCATCAGAGTCACAACATTATAACAGACAAACTAACACTCAATACTCTTTAATACATTTTTAAATTTCAATATACTATTATTAATAATAACAATTCACTAACTATCGTATAATAAACATCTCACATGACACTTTATTTATTCTCATGTTATATAAAAGTTCGATTCTGTTTGGTAATCGTGAAACAAATTTTTATGTATATATATATACCATTACATTTCATGGATTATTACAGCATTGTATTACATTGCATATATTGACACAATTGTTCACTGAAACACATATATTCTTTTTACATGTAATAGCAATACACTTTACTCTGATATATAAACAATAATTTTCCACAGAATCATAAACAATACACAATATCTCCTTTTATTAAATATTAGAAGTATTTTTATAATAAAATAATTTAGATACTTAATTATCAAGATAAACCTTTCCCATCCTTTAAGAAAATAAAATTGCAGAAGATTTGATCAATAATCACGTTTAGTACATTTTTTGAGCATAGAATTCTATGTCAATATCTATATATTTGAGCTGGTTGTAATACATTTACCATTTTGAATATTTATTTATAATTTGGTCATAATCTTCCGAATAAACCCAACTGTACCACATAGTTTTTCAGATTTTGATCAAAAACGTGCTGTAGCACTGAAAATGTCACAGCTAAATTAAAAACCATAGATTTAGGACAATTTGTATCTCATATTTTTCTCTTTTAAATTTTTCAAAGTAATCGCATAAAATGATATTAATTTATAATAAATAATTTATTTTTAAATTAGAGCTATTCTAAATGTTTAAGCACAATAGAGGAGTGCGAGTTTCATCAACGGACGGAAAAGTGTAAGTAAAATAAATATTTAAGTAAATCTTTTAAATATTTATTCTATTTGTTTACTTTTTAAAGACAAAATACATGCTTCGGTGCTGTCACAAGATCAAGAAAATAATATGCTCATTTATTTATTAAGACACATGGTATCAAGTCACTTGAAATCTCAGAACAATATTGAACAAGTTCGAGTAAAAGACAGTTTATATCGAAAGAAAGGACACGGTTCATACATTTTCACAAATACAGATAAAGTTGAAAGAACAAATTAAATATTGATGAATGAAGTGTCCGTGTACGACTAATAACAACACTGGCAATGAAATGAAATGCATATGCGGTCGTGACTAAATGTTGCAGAAATTGAAGAAATGTTCATGCTTCCATCAGAACGATGACAGAAATCTTAATTATGATTCAGAAAACTGAAAATAAATTGAAACTGCAGCTTTTGAATGTCAATACTTTTTGATTTCAGAATATCAAAACTACTCTGTCAGATTTGATGTATAATTTTTTAAGAAGAAATTATAATTTTTAACACATTTTTCTTATATGAATAAAACAGTTATCTTATAACTCAAATGTCTCTGCATTTTTTTGTCACGGTATTAAAAACCGTATTATTGATTCCTAAATCTGATAAGAGCATAATAACAGTATTAAAAAACTGAATTCATTTTCTAAATACTCATTTAAAATGAGTTTTATAATGAAATTAAAAAGTCAAATTATCTTCGGGTATTAAAAATTTTGGTAGAAAGCAACAGTATAGGATGTTTTTCAAGATAACGAGAATTCTCTTAAACATTTCAAGTAATTAAAATCTGGTTCTGCATATAATTAATGTTATTACGTTTCATTCTTTGTAATAAATGTATACATTACAGTTTGCCAGTCGATGGGAAATATACATTGAAAGTAATTAACTTGAAAACTTTTTTTCAAAATGTCAAATAGAGTAAAACCTCCGTATATTATAAGCACTTATAATGATCATTTGCATAACTTTTAATGAAATTTTATGAATCCGTATGAACTTTATCTTCATCCACTTAGCACGTCATTTTCTAAACTATTACTCCTTAAGAAACTGAAAATTTGGAATTTATTTTTCTAATTTAAAACTTAGATATTTTTATTTAAAACATTGTAATTGCTAATTTTTTTGAAGTTAAATTTTTAAACATGGAAAATTTTAAAGAGATTCTTAACTTCTAATATATTTAAGGGGAAAAAAACAAAATTTGTAAATTTTTTTAAATGTAACTTATAAATAGATATAGAATTTTAAATATTTTTGAAGTATTTTTAAGCTATAAAAAATTTAGGTGTTAAATGATGGTAAAAAAAGATAAATTTCGAAAATATGACTTTAATTTTGTAGGATGATTCAATTATTTTTGTAACTTAAGATGTTTTTTCAGATATATTGCTTTTAATATTAACAGAATTTAATGCATGATATTTACAAAAAAAAAAAAAAAGCCCACACATATATTCTAATTCCTTAGTTTTATTCTTATATTGCTGTATTTTTACATTATAAGTTGTATTCTTACTTAATATGCATTATATACAAATAAGCTATTAAAAGATTACTTCTTTGAGCAATCAATTTTTAGCTCAACAAATCTCATTTTTGGAGGGGGGTTCCCTATATTTATAAAAGTCAAGATCTTTATATTTTCTAAATTCAAAAATAAGAACTTGAGATATAACTTTTATTAATATTTTATGCATCAGTATTATATTTATATTTTGTTTTAAATCTTTCCCAAATTTTAAAATTTTTAATTACCTTGACAGGAGATACTTATTCAATCCTCATCACACAGTTATTTTTATGTTATAAATATTACTCTGAAGACATCTATAACATCACATAAAATGTCTATAACATATGAAACAATATTGTTATTGCTTTATTTTTTTATCTATTTGAACCTAATGTTAGACTCACCTCTGATTGTCCTTGTAAATAAATAAATAATTTAATCTGTATAACAATGCGCTGTTACAAGTCAATGACAAATTTTAAAATTGCTTTTGTTTTGTATTCAAATGCACGTTATTTTTTAAACGTAATATTTCATTCAAAACATTCGTACACATAGAAATTTATAAGCTCTTTTCAAATTACTTGTGGATCATTAATAAAATCTACCAATTTTTCATAAATAATAAGTTCTTCATTTGACTTGATATTTGTAGAGATTTAGATGATAATAGCATTCCTTGTCTTCAGTGTCCAGGAATTACTTGAACCATCTGAAAAGAGAGAATGATATATATAAGTTAGACTAAATTTATTTTCTTCTTAAATTGCATTACATTATACATCCAGAACACATCAATACACATTCAGAGGAATCAATAATATATAAACTTTAAAAAGTAGAAAAACCACCGAACAAACTTTTAAAATTTCAAAGAATGAACTTAAACCAGGGGTGGGCATTAAGGTATCCGACTACGTTCGGAACCGGGATTTTAAAAAGCACATAAATGAATAATTTTCATGATACTTAGTGTCACTTTGATTAGAATACATGTATAAAATTGTTTTAAGGACATTTTGACAAAAAAAATTATTTAAATACATTATTTCGGCAAAAAATTAATTTAGAATAATCTTTTTTCCAAATGTTCTCCTTTTTTGAAAAATGCTTCTATTATAATAATATTTTGTCTGTATATAGCTCAGATCATTGTACAGAGGCTCAACTAGAAGTTTTGAAAAATTCACATTATTTTCAGAGTTACCACCAATTTAAATATATATAATTATTGGCATTTTTTTCTTAAAATTGCTCCCCTCTGTTGTCGTAAAATATGGATAAAGCCACTTCTAAGTTATATATTTCAAACTTTCTAGTTGAGCCTCTGTACAGAGGTCTGAGCTATATACAGGCAAAATATTATTATAATAGAAGTATTTTTCACAAAAGGAGAACATTTGGAAAAAAATTATTCTAAGTTAATTTTTTGTCAAAATATTGTATTTAAATAATTTTTTTTTGTCAAAAAGTCGTTAAAACAATTTTATACATGTATTTTAATCTAAGTGACACTAAATATCATGAAAATTATCCATTTATGCGCTTTTTTAAAATCACGGTTCCGAACGTAGTCGGATACCTTAAGTCGATCGCGGTCGACGGGTGAACACCCAAGACATGTTGGGGTGACCGCCTGAGAATTAGTAGATAGTAAATGTATACCGAAACATTCAAGATTGGCTGACAGTATATAAGTATTCTACTGATTATAACTAGGAGCAGTGGCGTAATGTACACCCCCGTTACTCCCACATCGCGGGGAGCCCAAAGGTTGTGTTACGTTATGGTTTTGCAATCATCCTTTGTAAGATCCGGTGGGGCCGGAAACCCGACTTTGCAGGGGGCTTTAATATTCTCGGTTACGCCACTCACTAGGAGTACTAACTTTAGATGAACATGTTTCATTTTTTAATGTATTTTGAATTGTTTCGTAACAAATGCCTCATTTGATATTATATTTGTGGCTATTATTATTATGCTTGTATCTTGCGTTTTGCTTTGAATGCTGTTTTAAGAGTGTATTTTATTGTAGTTATGTAAATAAGTACACATATTCCGTATTTATTATTAAGTTATATTAAATGTAGACCTCTATCTTACATCACCACTCCTACGCCACTGAGTGGACCACATCATGAGAAAAATTAGAAATAGACCGAACACTGGAAAAGTCTGCCCATCCCTGACTTAAGCAAAGTAGATTTTTTATTTTAACAATAGATTTACGGTTGTCTAAAATTACATCAATAAAATTAGTATAAATCTTAAAATTTATGGTGATTTGGGGTGACTTTTCCCCCTATTAAATGCTACTCTTTTTTTTCCATTACGTAAATCTTTTATATCTACCGGTAATAAATGGAGTTGAGTACAGAATTAACTTTGAGATTTGAGAGAATGCCAACAATATTGTTTAAAAACTGAATCATCATTTTTTAATCGGGTGTAAAACTGTATAAAGGTGTATGTGTGTTTATACAATATAACTACATTAAATTCGTAAAAGGGTGACGTTTTGAGCAGCATAGCAATCAAGTCCAAAATGTATTTGATTTGCTTAAACTTTTGTATTATATTTTCAGATAGTTATTAAAATCATACAGATATATAACAAAGTTATATTTTTAAAACAAAGATAAGCAAGATTAGCTCCTTCATCTCCCTTTTAGAGGAAAAAAGATATTGCATTTTTGTTTCTTATATACATAAATATAAATTTATGTTCATAATTAACTACAATGATAAAATTTAATCGTTAATCAAGAACGCCGAATCGAAATTTAATATTCTTATTCAAGCTGATTAAGAAAAATACTTATTAATTTTTATATAATTTAAACAAAATTTTATTTGATATTTTTCATTAATATGTAATTGGGATTTATTATTTCATATATTGATTCTTTTCAGCAATACTAGCTGAAATATAAGGCGTTGAATGAGAGTTAAGTTTATCTTCAATAAAAATTTACTCTGTGACTAAGATATACTTTCAAGAAGTATATATTTTTCACATATAAAATTTCTCTCCATTCGTTCAATGAATAAATAAACAATAAAAAAACTTAAATGAAGCTAAGAATTTGTTCAAAAAATTAATATTATACATAGATTTAGAAAAAAACACAAAGTAATGTCAATTAATTACAATGTCCAAATCATTTGGACCAAAGCAGATAAAAAGAGGAAACCTCAAATGGAAATAACTTAAAGGTTTTCAAAACGAAAACGGCAGGTTTAATTTCTAAATAATATAACCCTGTTTTTGTCTATTTCTTGTATTTTTCATAATTAGGGGTAAAATGTCAATCAACATATTTTAAAAAGGCAATTTTTACGTGTAAGTTTTACTTCATACTAAAAAATTTTATTTAGTCTCTCTCTCTCTCTCTCGTAATACATTTTTTATTAAAAAGGTCATTTTTTTACTTATAAAAGAAAAAAAAGAAAAAGTTTTTTTTTTATTATGTTTTAAATTAGCTGATGAATTACCTAATATTTTTTCCTATTTAATTCATTCCTTTTTTCAATATTTCATTTCTTTCTCAGTTTTGCTATACACTTGAATTTCTCTACGGTTTTTACAGTGTTAATTCAATAATAACCACCTACAACAGTCTATTATTTCTAGATTTATTTTATTACACATAGCAGCGTTTCTCAAACTGTGGGTCGCGTTCCCCTAGGGAGGTATGATAACCATTCCTGGGGAGGGGCACATTGAAAAGTTTAAAATAAAATACTTCAAAAAATTATTAATTTACTGAAAGGAAGCAAAAAATACATTCTGAACTATGAAAATTAACATAATACTTACCCTATTATTAAAAAATAACTTAAAATATTTTTTACTCCAAAGTAACCTATGCACAATTTAATACTTACATCGGTAATTTGTACGGTTTATAAATAAGGTCGTATAGTAGCTTTAGCGTAAAAGTACATTATTATTACATTCAATACATTGTCATGATACGTAGAGGGCGCGATGGAAATTATGATTGAAAATTGGGTCGCAAATATTGAAAGTTTGAGAAGCAATGATTTATAGATTAAAACTATACTTATGACAGATTTTGTCTAAGAAATATAAAACTAAATTAATTGTCTTTCTAACTGCCAGAACTCTATAATCCAATTTATAGACTTCTTTCGACAGAAAATTTTTTATAGATAATTTTGAGTAAATTCATAAAATACAACTACCTAAAATAAAATACAATTTTAAGACTTAAATGATTTTCCTACAAAACGGGTTTTTTAGGGAAAATGTAATAAATACTTAATTATTTAAAAGCCTTTTACGTGTTAAGAAATAAATCATCAAAAGTATTAAAAATTGAACAGAAATATATTGAGTAAAAAGGCTCTCACGGCTATTTGTGAAATTCCTTTATTTATTTTTTTTCCTAACAAAACAATGTACCTTGGATTTTGTTGCGGGGAATTTTGAAAGTAGCTTAGTATATTTTCAGTAACTCCTTTTGACAATTATTTTATTTACAGAAGGCTATCATAAAATTTAAAAACCGGGGGTGGGGGAAATGCCCCCCCCCCCCACACACACACAATTTTCGTTCCACACAAATAAAACGCACTTAAAAGTATCTAGAAAGAAGCACCTGCCATTCATTATGCTTCTTTCACATTTTTATTTTCTCAAGTTTTTGAGGAAAATCACACTCTTCTTCCTTCAAAACACAACAAACATTAGAAATATGCTGATTTACTTGTTGTCATCCGTAAACACACGAAATTGTAGAAAATTCCAAGTAAACATTGAACTTCACTACATTTTTACAAACATCATCGAAAAAACAAACTTGGAACACAATAGAAAGTTCTGTTTATATCCGAAAAGGCAACTCTATAATTAGAAACCCATTCTTCAAGCGCCGGAAATAAACTGTCTAGAAAAGCGTATTTTTACTTTCGCCACAAGTGTTTTTTTAAATAAAAATACAACCAAACACGATTTTGCGGCGTACAAGTGTCATTGCAAAGGATTTCAACTGCTAGACTGGTTAACAGACTACGTAACTATATACTGTCAGACCACGAAATTTCTGCACCAGGTTTAATGGAGCCTAAATCTGTCAACCATTTTAAAATTGGCAAGAAAATGCTATCAAATCCAACTTGGCAGTGGATCTCTAGCGCGTGATGTTATTAATGAGCAACAAAAGTGGAATGAATTTTACTTTTACTTATCTGTCGAGAGACAGTTTTACAACAGCTTACAAACCTTAAAAATGGCTTTCGTTTCAAATTGTAACACTCCATTAACATAAAAGGTTATGAAATAATTAAAAGAGATGTTTAATTTGAATACTGAAATGAGGGCACTGCTTCAAAATAAGCAATAAGTCAACGAACTCCTCGTGTTTATGTAAACACATCCGTTTGTAGATGGAAAAACATTAAATCAACGCCAAAGAGATCGTTTCATTTACGTTACAGACTGTTCAACTCTTATCAATGTTTTATCTTATGTGTATTATCAATTTCCATCCTTTATGATATAATTTCCTTCGATAATATTTATTACCATGATTTCGGACATAATATATTTACAATCCTCGTTTAATTCATATGTATTTACTTAAATTATATCGATACATTTATTACTTCTTGATATTTAAGGATGCTAAAAATAAAAAAAAATACAATAATATAGTTTTCACCTAGTTATCTGTGAATTTCTTTTTAATTTAAAAAACTTTGTTTTTCAGTACATAGTTAGCTTTACTTTATATTTCATAAGCAAAAAAAAATTAAATTTATCATTTTTAGGTTAACTGTATTGTTATAAAATTATATCTTAATATTAGTTTTTTTATTTTTAATATTAAGTTGGGGAAAAAGAAATCCATTATTTTTGCATGAAAATCAAGACTTTATTTAACATGCTTCCGATTGTCCTATTTGGGTCAAATATGCACAGTTTTGTCATATAATTTGTTGCAATTTTAAAGGTAGCTTCATAATGCCTCTTTCATAGAAGTCTTGGCCCTTATTGGTGAAAACATCTAGTAATTGATTTTCACCATCTTCTCTTGAACCCAATTTCTTATCACTCAGGAAGTTTTGCAATGGGAGAAAAAGGTGGTAATCGCTTGGTGCCAGGTCCGGACTATATGGTGGATGTATTAAAACTTCCTAACCAAGCTCCCATAGATTCTGGTGAGTCACTACAGAAGTGTGTGGCCTAGTGTTGTCCTGATGGAGCACAACACCTCTTCTGTCGGCCAATTTAGACCATTTCTGGTCAGTCGCTAGCTTCAAATGGTCCAGTTGTTGACAGTAGAGATACGAACTTAGTGTTTGGTCATGCGGAAGCAACTTTTAAAAAATGATTCCATTCCAGTCCCACCAAATACACAGTAGAGCCTTCCTGGCCCTTAGTCCTGGTTTGGTCACCGTTTGAGCTGCTTCAACGCACTTCGACCACTATCGTTTTCACACAATATTGTAGTATGTGACCCATTTCTCATCCCCAGTCACCCTCGGTTTAAGAAATGAGTCGATTTCATTCCATTTGGCCAAGGCTTCGAAGATGGAAATTCGATTCAACATGGTTTTTTTTGTGTTAATTGGTGTGGCACCCAAACATGGAGCTTCTTTTTGAATCCAACTTTGAGCAAATGGCTGAAAACTGTTTTATGGTCGATCTTTAGCTCCTGGGCAATGCTGTGACTACTAACCTGCCAGTCAACTTCAATTATTTCTATGATTTTATCGACATTTTCGACGACGGGCCTGCCTGTGCGAGGTGCATATTTAACAACAAAAATACCTGAACAGAATCGACGAAACCAAAATTACACATAATTAGCTGTTACAGTATCGGCACCGTAAACACCGTTCGCAATTTCAGCCACCTGGCTTGCATTTTCGCCTTTATCAAAGAAAAACTGTAAAAAGAACCGAATTTTCGCTTTGTTGTGTGTGTGTGACTTCCATTTTTAACACTCTGTAACTTACAACTGAATGGACCAAACAAAAAAAAAGCAAAATAATTTTTTTAGTGCGAAATGTTATCTTGATAATGAGCATAAATTTGAAATTGTTTGATCGATACTTCACGACATATCGACACCATAGCCATCTACCGAAAAAAATAATGAATTTCTTTTTCTGCAACCTAATACTATAAGAATAATTTTCCCTATTTTGATATACTTTCAGAATTAAAAAATTTGCAATAATGAGGCTTTTCTGCTGACTATCTTTGAATTTGCTTACAAACCACCGATTTTGGCAATAATTTGCTTCTTATTCTTTAACCCGAGGAGTGCTTTAAGCATTTTTGAATGCATTTTAGATAAGTACATTTTATCAGATGCTTTAGAATTGATTCAGGATATCTATCCATTATAAATCTTTAGGATTTTCCTCGATACTATACACAGAAAGAAGGTTGGCGCTAGCCGCCAAAACTATTTTAACCCCACTAAAGCAGTCTTCGCCCTATTATGCCGACAGATACTGAAACATCCATTTTGAAATATTGATATTTCTCTCAAAGAATTTTTAAATATGTATGAACGTGTGTTTGATGGCAATTCATATTTCTATAATAAACCACCGTAATACAAAACCATAATTTATTGCTTTCAAAGTAAGTTATTGATATAATTATATATTTAAATTCGATCGTAATAAAACATCAAATTATTCTTAGATCACCATTTGATCTAAGAATAATTTGATGTGTGGGTCTTTTTATCACCTTATATATATATATATATAATTTCAACTTTCAATTATACTTTTCTTCATTTAATACAGCAAAGAATTGAAATGTAAAACTCTTCTTCATACTTAACAAATTACTGGGTTAAATTTAATTAATATTATATTAAAGCTAAAAATTTATTTAAATTTTGAATTAAAACTTAATTTTTCTGAACAAAAATCACATTTTGGAATTACAATTTTTGTTCTCCTTAGAATAAATTTCAAAACGCACTTAAAAGCTTTACAACGCTTCTACTAATTACCCGATAAGCATTTCAAAAAATATCTTTGGTCAGAAAGTGTATAAAAATTTTATCTCAAATTTTATACACTAAGGAACTTGAAACAAGTAGAGAGAGAGAAAAAAAACTGTAGCTAGAGTGACTTTCAAGTAGGTCTTAACGTAAATATTTCAATTATGAAGCACTCTAAAAATATCATGTGTGAGAAAATTTATCTCAAAATTCTCGAGTAGAAATAAGATGGTAGCCTTGATGGAGCCATCAAATGAATTTTGTTTTTAAATTTTTCGCTCTAGAGATACGAAAAGGATAAACTTAATGTACATCTGGGAACAAAACTGTCCATTAGAGTGCTTTTTAAAAATGAAAAGTAACATATCTAGGGGAAAAAAGGAATAGATTCACAAGTGTCTGCCTTTGAAAGAGAAAAATCTTAAACTTCAGCTGTCATATAAGTCAACGAAAAGGGATAAAATTTAAAGAGTTTCTAAAATGTTGTTCCCTGAAGATACATTTCTCAGTTTTCAGGTTAATACGCTTTAAGGTTAGATTTCATTCTATTTTTAACTATAAATCTGTCTATATAATTATTAAAAGTTATACTTTAAAAATATTTAAACAGTAAACTTTTGAAATTTTTACAGTTTAATGATTTATACATAAAAAAAGTTCTTAATTAAATGTTTCAAAGCGTAAAAGTTTTCAACATAAAACATTGTACCTTCTAATCCTTGGTTTAATTTGTAGTTTATAAATCAAACTCGATACCATGAATATTATAGTATTAAAATCAGTTTTGTTTTAAAGATGCAACACAACAAAGGTAAGAAATTCTAACAGAGAGAGAAAAGTACATGTTCGGTATTCCATGAAATTTGAAAATATCTTGCTGATAAATCGAAATATTAGAAAAATAAAACTCACACATAGGACCTGTGCTAATTTAGAGTAATATTAAAACTTTCTGTTTCATTTTCTCTCTACACATGCTAAGAAAATAGTTACGTTAAAAGTAATAGCTTTGTAATTTCAAATAAAAAGGGGCTGTGGTTGAACGTTTACTGTCAAAATTTGTATGCACTGAAACTTTTTTTTTCAAAGTATAATTTAGTATAAAACATAAAAGGATAAATACAAAACAGTTAAAATGTAACAGAAGTGGAATAAATTATAATTGATTCAAAATCTCAAGTTTTAAAAGAAATTTTACTTCGGACAGCTTTCTACGCGGTAGAATAACATTTGAGAACAAGATTCCACAGTAAATCATTACATATTTTACGAAGTTAGTATTGTAAACGCATTTTTTCTTCGTTAAGAAAACAATAGTTTTAAACAAATCGAGCCTAAAAATTCAAAAGATAAAAGTGACATCTGGGAGAATGTAAAGATAAATTAATTGATTGATTGATTTTTAATTTACATCGCACTCTGAAGCAACGAGAGCTAATGTCAACGGACTACTTAATTTTGAATCTTGGTCAAGTGACGAACATACCGCCTGAGCTAGCACTACACCCCCACACTTCCACACTACATCAATAGAAGAACTTTGAGTCACACAAATTTAATGCATATCAGCCTCTCTATACGTAGGGCAGGGTTTCTCAAACTGTGAGGCGCGCCCCTCCAGAGGGGCGTGATAACCCAACAAGGAGGGCGCGGGCATATCAAGTCGAAAATAAAACTTTATTTAAAAATATTATTAATGTATTAAAAAGAAGCAAAACAAAATACATTCTGACATAATAAAAAATAAAATACGCATTTACTCTGATATAATATATTTGTAAATGTATCAGTACTGCGCACTGTATTTGATAATTAATTTAACAATACCAAGTTAAGAACAAGTTTAACAATTACCAGTGACCCCATGGGCTTGCCATACATAAAATTATATACAACATTTAATACGTATCTTGATAATTTGTACGGTTTGTAATTAAAATCGTATTGTACATTATTATTGAATTCAATACATTGTTATCGTTTGGATGGGAGAAGGAGGGCGCAAAGAAAACTATGACTGAAAATTGGGTCGCAAGTACTGAAAGTTTGAGAAGCACTGACGTAGGGTGTCTTCATGGGTACTAATCTCGAAGCTGAGACTCAACCACGTCTATCAAGACTTCGCCACTATGACCACTCGGCACCAATTCCACAAAGACAGTTTAATGTTTCACAAACAATTCAGCAGACCATCAAGTAAAAAATTCACTGTCTGAAAAATTATACAAAGATAATATATTTTATGGGTTTGAAAAAAAAAATCGTTTCTAATAACGAACTCTAAGGGGAAAATTAAAATGCAAAGATAATATTTGGGCATTTTTGTATTTTCAGAGGATTTTCTGCCTTTGAAAATATTACGGATATTTTTATTTTCCAAACAAAAAAAAAATAGAATTCTAACTTCCACAACAAATTTTGCTAGTGTTTCTTTCTTTTAGGAAAGTCGTGAAAATCACTTACTTTGAACAGAATCGTGCTGAAATAGGAAAAGATGAAATAACTAACTGCACTCCCGAGACACTTCATGTGATTAAATGAGTTTTCATTGTTATTATTAATTACAGAAAGTAATACTGACCAAGAAAATAAACAGATCATTCTATTTGATATTCTAAGTAATAGCACAAAGCAATATTTTTTTAAGTAATTGTTTAATACTATTTGTATTTTCGAGATTCATTCTTAATATAATCAAGTTTAATTTACCAAAAAGAACGAATTGCTGAATTACATTGGTACTTACCGATTGACTTTTTTTTAAAAAACTTTATTAAATGAACCTGAATTCAAATATATTTAGCTCACAGCTTTGTCCATAGATTGTAAAATGAAACATTATCTTTATCAACTTATTAAACTAAGCATTTCACGCATCGAACATCACTAGCTTAGTCATTTTTAAGAAAACTGAGGTGGTTTCTTTTATTTTTTGGACTGCTAGCCACCGTATGCTTGAAGGAGCAGTGTGAGGATACAATTTATATTTATAATGATAAAATTTCTTAAATTATCAAGCAGGCAGATTATAAATGCTTAATAAAAAATAATGTATGTCATTAATGCATCATGATCTTTTAGGGGAGAATTATTTCCGTGTATGCTGTTTACTTGTATATACATTACAAAGATACTTCACAATATAAATAAAGGATGAAATATTCCAATTGTATTGTAATGTATGGATCAAAGAAATATACGATTTGTGCATGAATAAGTAATATAAAAAAATTTTAAGTCAATTCCTATTTAGGTCAACAAAGAAAAATTTTATTTTCGTTAATTTTATTAAATAATTACAATTAATATAAATATGTTTATACATATGACAGAATCACAATATTAAATGGCAAAATGGAAAGAGATTTTTCTTTCTGTATATGGTGTTGGACTATTATTTTTGTTTATTACTATTTATTCAGTAATTAAATTTAATTATTCCAATAAAATAGTATATAGTGAAAAGGAATCACATTCTCAAAAATTAGGCCATCCCAGATGGTAATTGAACCCTCGACCTTTGAATCAGAAGTCCAACGCGCTATCCGTTGCGCTAAAAGTACACAACGAGCGCTTTTCCCTTTTTTTCTGGTGTTGGACTATTATTTTTGTTTTTTACTAATTATCAAATAATTAAAAAAATAATGAATTAACATTTAAAAAAACTATTAACAACAAGTGTCATCCACTACAAGTTTAAAAAAATGTATTTGAACTTGAGTGGATGAATAAAAAGTATTTTATTAAGGATTGAAAATTTGAACAAGATATATATGTCGCAGGAAAATGATAAAATTAGAGCTTTCCTCAAATTCCTAAGGGAGATGATAAATTCATGCAAGATGTTAAAATAACGTATCTTTGAGGTCATTTTCGTGATGTAAGTAAGTGATTTGATCAAATCCCCGAACTGTTTTAGTGAAATGATGAAATGAACAAGTCAGTAATTGTAGAGCTCCGTTTTCACTTATTACCATTCCCTTTTACCTCCCCCTCTCTCCTCGTCCGTGCCAGGCAGTGCCGGGCTTCTGACGTGACGCACCAAAACAAAATGACCGAAATATCATTTTTTAGTTTTACTTAGTTATATTCTTAGCATTATTATCTTTAGATTGATATATCACTTTTGTATGCCAGAAAGTTAGAAACTGGATAAAACTTCAATTGAAAAATGTAAACAAACAAATTAGGGAATTCGACCACTCCCTCTTTATAGATAAAAAAAAAGCGTTTTAATAATAAAAAAAGCTATTATAAAAAGGGAAATAACAACTAAAAAAGGTGTACAAATAAAGAAGGATATTTCTAAAGTACTACATTAATGTATTATTTTTTTTAAAAAAAAATTTGAAGTTCTATACTACAAATATCCTTTTTTAAAAAAATTACCAGCTTTATTATCTAATTATTTTGTTTATTAATTTAGAATAAATAATTTGTAATTCAATGATTATTGTTGTATTAATTACTCTACTTTTAATAAAGCACCCTATTTGCTAAATTAACACTTTTAAACACTTGACAATATTATTTCATCATTTCACTGAAACAGGTTAGTAATTTGATCGAATAACTTTCCTTAGGGAAATCACCTTACAGAGTTTTTATATTAACATCTTGCGTGAATTGATCATCTCCTAAATCAATCATTTCCCTGCGACATATATATAAAGAAATATATATAGGGAAAGTGTGAACTAATAGTAGGAATTTAAAAAGGGGAATACATTCCACATTCTCAAAAAGCATAAAATGAAATAAAGAAATTTATTTAAGCACCTTGCTTATAATGACGGCTGGGAGATGTCATTTCATGTGTCATTGTAGGCTATTACGTCTCCGAGACGTCAAGAAATGTATTCGAATTCATTGTCTTTATCCCACAAACCATGCGTCAATTCAATTTTTTCTTTCGAATTATCTCTAGATTATCCCCCCCCCTTTCTAAATGGTACAAAAAGTTATTTCTCCTTGAGAAAGGAAAATTGTTCCTCAAATTCCAACACATTTGTATGCCATAAATTTAGAAAATCGTGTAAAAAAGCAATGGACATTAAACTTTATGTTTTTAGATATACGTATTTAACATTTATATCTTTTTGTACATTTAAAAATAAAAAAAAACTTTTACATTTGACATTTATACATACATAAATCATACATTTAAAATTTATATTAATTTTATACATGTTTTCTTTTACTAAATTCAAACAAAATTGGAAACAAATACAAATTGCGTAAAAAGATACAGCTCTAAATGAAAAAAATTAAGTATAATATTAGTTCATATTATTCGTCACTACTTATTGATAAGTATGTTTACTTTTTTTCGGCAAAATGATTAAAACTGTGATCCTCACGAGAAAGATTGTTCACATCCACAATCCTTGAATCTAATAAAGATCTTCGTCCGGTAATAACGTTTTGAAAACACCCACACACACATGAACTGCTTTACGAAATACTTTGGGGTATTGACTTCATCAGGAATTCGGAATATTTACCGCAGTTTTGGTTTTGTAATATCTTTATATATTTCCTGGTACCCAGCTAAATATATCTGGTTGGAATTTTAAGGCAAGTTCGCTTGGATCAATGTTTAAGAAATAATTTAACAGACTTGCTCTAAATTTCAGATCCTCGGAGATTAAACCAGCATTTAAGGCTGTCTTTTCCAAATGTACGAGGGCCTGAACTACACGCGAAGCACATTTTCTGACAGAAAAATGTCTCAATTTTCGTGAAATTTTGCAGCATTGTAATTCATACATTTGTTTATAATAAAGTGTGCTTAAAATTTCAAAATATTGCAGAGATAATTAGTTTTTCGTTTTAACACGTAAAGGGATAGCTCATTTAACATTCCGGTATAGGAGAAAAAATGGGAAATACATTTTGTACCAGGAAAATGGGTCAACTTGGATAAAAATGAGAAGCATGATGAAATAAGTAATTCTCTATAGGATAGCGATGCCAGAATATAGTATTAATGTTAGAATACTTTTTTTATCCGAAAAAGTCATCCAAAAATTGGGTCCTATTCTTTAATATTATTTCGAAGACAACCTTAATCGAAGTGAATTTTATTTTCATCCTTCTATTTTTTTCAACATTCAGTGATTCTAAATTATGTTGTTGTTGTCAGATAGAGGTCCACGAAATTCATCATGGCGAGAGGCTAGTTTTACGTCTGTCATTAGCCGCAGCCTTGAGCACCATACAGGTCAGGTGACAGTACGATTTACTTTGCTTCCACCCGAATTTTGAGGGAGATCACCCTCGGGGGGGGGGGGGGGCCCCCCCCCTTCTATTTTCCTTTCACCAACCTCAATAGACGACTTGCGCCTAGACGAATATTTAGAGTTCTCTCATACCGCACAGGTACTATATATTTACAAACATCCATGCCTTCTCCGGGATTCGATCCCAGGCCCTACGCACTGCAGTCAGTATCCACTATACTGGATGGGTGTTTTAAATCGCGTTAGAATAAATTAGCAACGTAAAAAAGAAAAGAACAAAGTGACTCTTTTTAAAGACCGGTTATTTCAAAACCTTCTGAGAAAAGAGTTGGATATATATACGAGTACATTTTTAAAAATAATCAAGTTTCTTCATTTATTTGTTAACATGAAAAATTATTTGCTTAACTTAGAATTTCAAAATAAGATACGTAAAAGAATGTATTCTAAATCAAATTACAGTTGATGTAATCCTTACATCCTACGCTGCTTCGATTTTTTAAATGACTTTTCGCTGCTGCTTACTAAGATTAACTACTGCAGCAGTTATCTTTAAATCGTACTTCTTTTTAAGCAGCGGACCGAAAAGCGCATGACTTACGACTGAATGCTCGGGTTACAATGTGAAACAAATGCATTACGCAAAACGACCAACTTATGTGCACTACATTGTTCTTTGAAAGAGTTCGGTGAATAAAAAAATGCAGAACTAACGTAACTTGGCAAGATCTATGCCCCGCCACTGACATCAAAATAATTAATCGTTATAAAGAATATAAAAAAAAAATCAGATTACAAGCAAACTCTTCTGTAGTGAATTCCTAATAATACTCTTGTTTTAATAGGTAACATGCGATTTTCTTTTTATTATACTTTGGCTAAATCATTGATTTTAAACATTTTTTTTAACTTGTCCAAACAGTTTTATTGTTTTATAAGAGCAAATATAATAAATTACATGCATGGAACATGTAATAAACTGGATTATTAACAAAAAAGTTCGTATAATTCGACTGTGTGTGAGTCATGCGCTTATAAATCCATTTTAATCAAAGTTAATTTTGAAAGATGAATAAATAAATGACTATTGTTATCAAATGAAAATAACAATTTTCCAAATATTTGTAGTTATCGTTCATTGACATTTTCAGAGAACTTAATTTAACTAAATGCTGTAACTACCGTACCTATACTAAATGAATAAGTTTAAAAATAAATTTTCGATTATGATCCAAGACATTTAGGGAAAATTATGTAATCTGTCCTTTTGTATCAATGTATCAATATTAGATAAATTTCTTTAATGAAAGATTTAAGTTTTCAACGATATTCTTTCTCGGAATATATAAGTTGCTAAATTAATTAAAATGATACAACTGCAAATTTTGTTAGAGAAATTTATCTGTTCTGACAGCAACACTAATGACAACAGACAAAAAAGATCTGCGTTTAAATTTATATTTCTATTAGATGTTTGTTAACTAAAAATATATATTTATCTTTTTTCTATAAAAGATAATTTTCAGTGTTCAAACCATTACAGAATTATTTCACTGTAAGATTCAAAAAGATTGCGAGCATGTTCACATAAGACAATTATCAAAAAAGCTTTATATTTAGTCACAATATATGTATAGCATCATGCATTTCTAATAGATCTCATTTTCTAACACTTGATCAAATAACGAAGACAAATAAGAATTTTCGCTACACATTACCTTAGCGTTTCTCAAAATACAGAAAAACCCTCTAGGGGGTGTGATACAGCTACGGAGGAGGCGCAAGCATATTGAAAAGGCAAAAAAAGAAATTAAATTATTAAGTAACTGAAGATAAACAAACAAAATACATTCTCACATAATAAGAAATAAAAACACATTTACACTGATATAATACACTTTTAAATGTGTCAGTTCTGCACAATGTATTTTATAATTAATTTAGTCATACTAACTAAGTTAAGAACAAGTTTAATAATTATCATTGACTCTATGGGCTTGTCATTTATAAAATTACATACAAAAATTAACATTTATCTTGATAATTTGTACGGTTTATAATTAATCTCTTAACTGTCGATCAAAAAAGAAACGGGATTCACTCCCCATTGGCGCCGTTTTCCACGTAGGCATGCGTATGTGATG
>BMAV01028095.1:155510-201335 GCA_019973955.1 Trichonephila inaurata madagascariensis
CAAAAGGAATAAATAAGCAAATCCTCTGAAATAAGTAAACCCTTCGCAAATATTGTAAAGGTCTTTTTATTGTATTCCAAAGCCTTTGGAATAGTTTTATGAATAGTAGTGCACAGAAAAGCTCTTACTTCGGAAAGACGTATATATACGTCCGGGGCAATTAATGCTTTGGCTGAGCGAGACGTTTGGTGGCTTTTAAGAGATTCAAGTCTTACTGTATTTTTAGTGTCAAAGTATAGTATTAGTGAATACAACACCACAACACCTTATTATTGTATGGAGGGAGGGGGGGGAGAGATGAAAATTATGATTGAACATTGGGTCGCAAATATTGAAAGTTTGAGAAGCGCTGCATTACCTGAACCGACAATATTATTACTCAATTATTCGAAGAATTCATGCCCACTTTTAACAAAAATTCAAAGGAAGCATATAAAAAAATTTCTAATATTTATTGAACTTAGTGTTATTTTATTTCACAGCCATATTTTTCGTCACAACTTGAGAATTCCATTCGTTCATTTAAACAAACTTTTCGATAAAAAAGGTTTAAACCTTAAAGTGCCTTGTTTAACTAAAACAAACTAAGTGCTATTATTTATCTCTAAATAGAATAGTTAAAAAAAAATTTTTTTTTTTCGTTATTCTAAAATTAAAATAAACACAAATAATTTCATAGAGAGTAAATTTAATAAGAATGTGAGAGTTTGAAGGCCTGTCCAATCCCATTCGTCATCTTCACTCTGGCAAATTTTATTTAACATTTAAAGATATACGAAGTTGAATATTGACTTGATTGAAATGTTTTCTATTTGTTATTTTGTTTAATCTTTATTTTTAATTTGTTTTTCGTATCTCAATTTATCATTCCGGTTATTTGGAAGAAACTCATAATACAAGATTTTTCTCTAGTATAATCAGGCTAAGAACATGTTTTTTCCCCATTTCTGACGAGTTTTATATCTTGAAAATCTCTTTCACATCGATCTTTCGAATGAAATATGTTTCCCATACAAATTGCCTGTCTTTTTTGATTCCTTGTGCAGCATTCGTATTTTTCAGGTAAATAAAATGATCAAAATATTTATTATGTACTTTGTTTCATACTCGTATTCAAAAACGTGTCGAACTGACTAAATTTAAGGTATCCGGCTACGTTCGGAACCGTGATTATAAAAAAGCGCATAAATGGATACTTTTCAGGATATTTAGTGTCACTTAGATTAGAATATATGTATAAAATTCTTTTAAGGACATTTTGACAAAAACACAAGTTATTTAAGTACAATATTTTTTTCAAAATGTTCTCCTTTTATAAAAAATGTTTCTAAAATAATATTTTGTGTGTGTGTGTGCGCTTAGTTAAGACGCGCTAAGTGTGTGTGCGCTATGTTAAGTAAAGACTTCTCCAGAGAGTCTTAACTAGGAATTTTGAAAAATTCACAATATTTTCAGAGTTACAACCAATTGAAATATATATATATATATAATTATCGGCGTTTTTTTCTTAAAATTTCTCCTTTCTGTTGTCGTAAAACATGGATAAACCTACTTCTAATTTATATATTTCAAAAATTCTAGTTGAGTCTCTGTACAGAGGTCTGAGCTATAGACAGGCAAAATATTATTATAATAGAAGCATTTTTCTCAAAAGGAGAATATTTTGAAAATGCGTCATTCTATGTTCATTTTTTGTCAAAATATTATACTTAAATTTTTTATTGTAATAATATTCTTAAAACAATTTTATATACATTTTCTAATCTAAGTGACACTAATTATCATAATTATTATCCATTTATATGCTTTTGCAAAATCACGGTTCCGAACGTAGTCGGATACCATAATGTATCCCAATCTAAACTCTTAAAACATAACTAAGAACTTTCTACGGTATCTACGGTACATATTTAAAGAAACCAAATAACTTTTTTTCTTCTTCAATCCCTTCTGCAATTTGGCAAGAAAATTGCTCTTCATTTTACTCTTCGACCAAGTGTTGCTTAAAAAATAACTATCAAAAATTTATCACCATATTCTGCAAAATTGTAAAAGATTTATACTTAAAAATAATTTTGTTTATCAATAAAAAATTTTTGTTAATATGGAATTTTTAAGAAATATTATATGTTAAATATCAAAATATTTTTGTTGTTCAAGAGTCTCTTTTAAGCTACCAAAATTTGTTCTCATAACTTATTTAGAAGATGATTTATGTCATTTTGAAATTGCTCAAATTAACACTTCTAATAAGTTTTTCCTTTATTCGTAAGCCTTAGAGAAAAGACTCAAGATATTCACTTTCAATATTAGATAATGAATGCTACGGAAGCATAAAGCAACGGTCGCCAAACTTTTTGACCTCACGGACCAGTAAATCCATAATTTAAATCCCGTGGACCTCTAATAGGATTTTTAAGTGCTATCTATATTTATAACAAAAATGTGACCCAAGAACATATAAAATGTACCTAAACTAATTTTATCCCAATAAATATCAAATCAAAGTAAATATACACATAATAAAAATTTAAAATCATGTCTGTCTTAAAAAAACTCTAATATACAAAGGAAAATACACAAAAACTTCTTTAATAACCCAACTAATGTATTGAATATATTTTATATTGAACTCAATATGTCCGTAAGACCACCTTTAAATGCTTCAACTGATATACACGTGTGATATACAGGAGAGAGAAACATCAGAAGAGAGCGAAACGAGACGAAACAAAACATGTAGCTAAAACAACGCAGCTACAACAGTGTGACTTATTTACCGTAAGCTATTCTATGAAATGGCGTTATTCTATAAAGTAGCGTTTTTATAACTTTTCACGTATTGTTATGAATTTAATTATGTTTCAATACATCTTAAAATATAACTTAACGTGATGAGCAAGTATATTCCACACATTTTTATGGGGAACAGCGAAATTTTCTCTTGGACCACCACACTTTGGTGAACTCAGGCATAAAGAGTTTATATAGACACACGCGTAACACGTTATTTTAAACCAAGTAAGAGAGAAAAATACTCGCGATGGAGACTGCTTCTCTCCAAATTTAACCACCAAACACTTGAGAACTTTTAGATCATTTATATTTTACGAGCAGGTAGCATCAATTATTCTGCGCGATGTTTTTCTGGAATTAAAAATTGGAAAGTCAAGACTTTCCGATCAATATAAAATGCGGGGCTCTATCCTCAGAATACTGTATTCCCTCTAGATGATAAGGAACGATATTTGTCTTAAAAATATTCAGAAACTTGTTTACATTTATTGTAAAATCGACCAGAAAAGTAAAATCCTCAACACATTTCTAGGTTGTTTTAAAATTATTCTTGCAGCGAACATCTTTCTATTAGTTAAGAATTTACTATTACTAGTAAAGAATCTTCAAAAAACAGTAGTAATTTTGAAATAGAACTTTTTGTAAAAATCAACATCGAATATATTTATTAAAATAAAAAGAAATAATTACCAAAAAAATCTTTTTTTTTAAGTTATCAAAATTAGATTCGAATATATATAATTAACTCTGCAATGTTTTCTTCAGTCAAGAAAATCGTTTTTATGTTAACAATTTCCAGACAGCATTTGACCTTCCTATGTCCTTCAAGGTTATGAATAAGAGATAAACTCAGTTCGTCGTCCTGAGATTTGTTGAACAGAGTCGTATGATTTTATGTGTGTTTTCTCAGATTTATGATTAAACTCGTAAAAAGAATCTAATGAATTCACTAGACTCAAATGCATTTCCTATCATTTCTCAAGTAATAAAAACTTCGTCAGAAATCCGAATCTCCATCAGTGAGTCGGGAACTAATACGAGTGACGTCAAGACCTAGTTAAGTAGACTGTCCAGAGCAAAAAAAATGAATTTATGCTTTTACTTTGATTAAAAATACAAATATTTGGTGGCAAGTTGGATGATCAGCTGATTGAATTCGTCTGCTGGTTATGATGTTTGACGAAATTGTTCGGCAAAATGTCATTCGCTTTGCCATATTTGTAACCTAATTTCATCATGTAAAATTAATTAACAAAGCTCGTAAGTTTATCAAGAATCTTAAAAAGTATAAAAGAATATCAAAATGAATTGAGTTTCAGGGTAAATACTTTAATTGGCAAATAATTACAACAAGTTATTTTTATCGTCTAACTTTTACTACTGTTGCCACATTAATGAAATTTTTTTAAAAAAAGATTATAGAATTTTTTTTCAAAAATGTTAACAAAATTAAGACAACAGAAGATAAGCTGAATCTCTGTTCTTGTTCATGAACACATGATAAAATTGTCAAAAACCTCCCAAGTTTATTTGATACATTACCTGTTAGGAGCAGTGGTCTTCAAACTTTTTCGACTTACAGAATCATTATAACTATAAGGTGTTTTCAGGGAACCCCATTCTCCACACAGTTTTAGAAGAATATATCTAAAAATAATATATCTGAAGTAAAATCTAAGTAGAACGAATATCTTAAGCAGTGTTTCTCGCGTTGGGAAAAACTTTTTTAGCTACTTGTGTGGTCATATAAACTCCATAGAGAATGTTAATCCATTTTACTTACACATAATTTTCTCTTCTATTTCTTACTTTGACTCGTGGAATCCCTGGTATTGCATGTGGAACCCCAGGGTTCCATGAAACATAGTTTGGAAATCACTGGTTTAGAGCAATCAAATGTCACGATTAAAAATATATTGAAGTATTAAAATATGTAATATACATATTGAAGACTAGAAAATACATTGCAATACATTAATGATTTCTTCATATTTTTTAACGCGTATAAACTATTATATTTAATTAATAAAAATAAGTAAATAAAATATATTTTATTTACTTGTAAGAGTTTATGCATTCATTTTTTGATTATTCTTCAAATCTTTCATAGAGTTTCTTATATGTTTAAGTTTCCATTCCTTTATTAATTTTCAAAACTATGATTCAAACGTTAGTAAAGACAAGTACGAAGGTAATATTTGAAAAATCATATCGAATCAAGTTTTTGAATCCAACAAATATCTCAAAATATTTTTTCAGGAAACATTTTCAAAAAAAAAAGTTTTTACTGTTACAGGGACTTTGTAATATTGTCACAGAGAAAATTTTAACTCACCCAATTCAAACAGGTCGTAATATACACATAGTTTATGATAGGCTCATAATTCTTTTACTTTTAGAAAAAAAAGCTTTTAATATAATGTTCTTTAAACTCATTCTCTTTAAGATCGTATCAGTTTTCTTTAGACATCATAATTGCATCAGCAATTAATTCGCTTATTGAAAGAAAACCAGTAGAATAATTTTTTCCAAGACAGGCATTAGTCTCAAGTACTGGTGCCATTAAAGATGTGGATGCCATTATAGAGGGGGATGTCAGTTCAGGTTTTGTTCCCGTCACTTGACCGAGTTTCAAAATTATTTATTGTTTTATAGATTTAAATTACTTTTAAGAATGCCATTAATTTTTTTTTTTTTTGCTGACAACAGTTCAAATGAAAAATCATCCCATTAATTCCTTGTCCACCAAAATGTATCTTTTAAAGATAAATCCGAATACATTTTTGTGCCAAGATTTGATTGAATAATGCCCGTCTTAGATCTCCTACACCCAGGGTGGGCATTAAGTCGATCGCGATCGACCGGTCGACCGCCAAGACGTTTGGGGGTGACAGTTTTCACATAAAACGTTAGACGCGCATACTAAAAGAATCACAGGTGGTTATCAAGATAATGAAAACACCCGTAAATAAAAGACACCGTGAATAAAACTGCAACCAAAATTTGAGAGACGTTTTCAAAAATTTACTAGACTAGAATCAAAAGTTACATTCATGGGTTAACCCATTTGGCAATGTTGATGTGAAAAATATAACTAAAAATACGTTACATGTTATCTTTATCTCCCGAGGAAAACGAAGATTTTTCTCCTACAAAAGGACGTAATTTGTAAAAAATAACTTTTGTAATCTTATTGACAAAGAGAGAAGTATCCCAATTTTAAAAAAAGCTGCAATTCATTTAACATCATACTTTCGCTCTACCTATCTGTATGAAACTACATTTTGCACGAATATAATTAAGACAACATATCTCCCGTTTCACACGTGACCACTTAGAATCCAGTGCAAGATTAGCAGTTAGTAATTTTATATCGAGGTATTCAAGATTGGAGTGGATAATATGAAGAAGAAGTCTTCTACTGAGACTATAGCTACGAGAACTAATTTTAAGTGAAAATTATTTAATTTCTGGTGTATTGTGAATTGTTTGAAAATGCACCAGTTGATATTATTAAATTAATGGGTATGATTATTATGTTTGTATTTTGCGTTTTACTTCAAACGTAGTTTTAAAATATTAAGTACACATATTCTGTATTTATTATTAATTATTATTATGATACCAATATTATTGACCTTTTTTTTTCTTTTTGCTTGTCACATCTACGTCACAAGGTGGACCGCAACACCTAGAAAAAATTAAAAGTAGACCACGCGTGCCATGTAAAAGTCTGCCCACCCCTGTTCTACATCTTCAGAGCACAAAGCGTCATCAACACACTCAGCTACTGCAATTAGATTGAAGATTCTTTTTTGTTTTATCGATGGAAGCAAAATTAAAAATCGTGTTGCTTTAGGATCTGTAATGTTTCATAAGGGTTGAAATTGGTCATCAGTTTAGAATTCGCAATGAATTCCCCAGGACTTTTAAGCAGTAGCCATACTGTCAAATGAGGCATGCAGCATAAAGGCATATTTATAAATATCTGATTTATTCGGGTTCCTTTTCTTCCTTCGATATTTAGAAATACTTCGTCTTACAAAAATGTCATTACATTTTACATTACATTAAAAAAACACACATTACATTAAAAAAAAAAAACATTAATATTTTTAAAGTCATGGTTATTATCGTGTATTTTGCTTTTGTTCTAATACATACTGGAATTTTCTAAAATTAAATAGCTGTCCTCGACTAAGCATGGTATTAGTTTTTCAGTTAATATCACTAAAATTCCTTTTACAAGAGAAAACAGAAAATTTTATTGCTTTCGGGAACAACCTGTACACTGAATCAATTCACTTTTTACTGGCAAAGAAGTTTTTTTCCCAGCGAGTTTTAAATTTTTCTTTCCACATAGTAATTTTAAAGTGTACCTCAACAGATTTAATACGTGCCCTTCCAAACTTTTAGACTGTAATATAGGCTGTGAGCAAAGTGTGTTTATAGCCTCTTAAGCTTTAATGTTCAAAAAGAAAGTAAAGATATCCTGAATGTCGAACTTATGCTCCTAAATTCAACTGGCCTCTTTTTTTCTCCAGTAGAACCGCTATCACGTTATTTTATAACTTCATTTCTTTGATTTTATGATTCCAATGGTTTCTTTTTTTAACTTCTGCTTCGAAATTTCTCCTTTCCTTTCTTTTCTTTTTCTCTCTGTTTGTTTTACATACTTCTGTAAGCCCGGTATGATTCTTGAGGTGCACAGAAACCCTTGTTACCAAGATTTACAACGATATACAACAATTAGAGGTGTATTAACTTTGCTCTATAATTGCACGTTAATGGAAATGAACCTCGCGATTACAAATTACACTCTGTTGATAAATTTAACGCTTAAAATGACACTGTGCTGTGTTAGACACACTGGATAAAATATAACGAGTCTCATCTAAAAACAACACAATTCACACTTTTCACGAAGACAGTTTTTACTAACATCGTCGGCTACCTATGACACACGATAGAATTCTCAGTAGTCCTTTACATCTCACAACAAATTTGTCAATTTTTGAGTGGAGGGAAGTTTATAGTATTGAAATGGAGTTTAATGAAATAAGGTTTTCAAAATTATAATAAGCACAATTTAATTACAAAAGAGTCTGGAAGATACCTTTAACGATAAATCAAAAGATAATATGGATTTTTGGATTGTGGATATTGAATTATTGCTGGAGGGATTAAATTGTATGAAGAAAATTGCATGTATTTGTATCTGCGCTTTCCGTTTTTTGTTCTGTGAGAGAACAAATCTTTTCCCAAATGAAAACTATTCTGAATCCAAAAAGAAGATGTTTAAACATTGAGAATCATGTGTCAAATTAATTGTCTCAAATTATACCCCCCCCCCTATATTGCAATATTAAGTAGAGCAATGCAGGGACAAGGTTCGCATAAAATAAATATATTTTTTATTTAACTATATTAAAGGAATACTTATATTTTATCTTGTTTGTTGTTTATTTATTGTGTGTGTGTGTGTTTTAATAAATAAAAGCTACTTTCTTGTTTAAAAGAGACATAATATAAGTATAATTTTCCATTTAAGTTGAAGTTATAGTTATATATTTTATGTTTATCAATATTTTTTAATAACACTAAATTAAAAAATAATAAAACCGTGAATCAGTATTCTTGACCTTTATTCCCTGATTATGTATGCATTGCCTTGGGGGAATAGAATGGTTTTAAATATCTCCTATGCGGAACACCAGTGCTTCTCAAACTTGCAACCCAGTTTTTCATCATAATTTCCATCGCTCCCTCAACTTCCGTACAATAACCATGTATTGAATTCAATAATGTTCTTTGACGTAAAGCTACAATTCGACTTTAATTATAAACTGTACAAATTATGAAAACTAGTATTAAATTTTGTATATAATTGTGTATAGGACAAGCCCATGGTATTAAGTAGCAATTATTAAACTTGTTTTTAACTCAGTATTGATAAATGAATTATCAAATACACTGAGCAGTACTGATATATTTATAAGTATTCATTGTAAATGTGTATTTTACTTTTATTATGTCGAAATGTATTTTGTTTTGCTTGTTTTCAATAAATTAATAATTTTTTTAAAAAAATAATCTTTTATTTTCGATATTTTCGTGCCCCCTATAGGGTTATCAAGCCTCCCCAGGGAGCCGCGCCCCACAGTGTTTGAGAAACGCTGCAGTACAATGAAACATATTGGTTGATTGGTTTAGTACACCACAGTGTTACAAGGTTGCCGACTCCTGATCTACAACATTGCATTTCATTTCATCGAATCTCTTTTCTTTCATAACTAGGCAACTTTCACAAAAACAAAAAAAAACAAAAAATCTGGGCGTTGCCATTTTATTTTTTTATATTTTGAAATTAATTGACGTAAGACGATTTTCTAAAATTAATTTTTTCTATAGTCAAGCGTTCTCTCTTTTATTTTAAATAAATATTTTTGGAATGGATAATTTTGGAAATATATTTTTATTGGTAAAAAATATCACAGTATATAGCTCACCAAACTAGCACAAATATTCAAGCTTGGAGAGTTAGGTTGTTTATCAGAAAGAAGGCGTATTGCCGAATTCACGCCAAATGCTCTTTAATTTATAGTAACCATGTGTAAGACATAAATAATTGCAGCAAATTAATATCTGTGATTTAGCCTAAGCGTAAATGAAATATAAAAGATAATTATTAAATCAAAAGGAAAAGAGTTATATAAAAGTAAGAAAAGGTTACCAGACATACAAAGCCTACGATCACCCATGTTTGAGAAAAAATGCTATAAAAAGAGAAAAGCTTTCAGATACACCAAAGCTTATTTTACCCGTTATTCCCTGCTTACCTTCTTGAACTAAGGATGGAAGATAAGAATGGAACAGGGGTTCGAATTCATGGTTAAATAATCTTAACTTGTATTAACTTTGCAGTAGAACAGCAAACCTCAAAATTTTTAATCAGACAGCTGATGATGTTTAACACGACATCCTTACCCACCCTATTAAGGAACCGTTTACTTAAAACAGATTTCCCAAGAAGCAGGTTGAGAAAAGATATTACGACCTAATTTTTCTTACAGTAAATTATATCCCCCCCCCCTTTCCCCCCAATATTAATCTATACGTCTATACGATATATTTAATGGAATCATGACCCGCCAATCACGAAGTTCGTGACCTTACCACCAGGCTATCATGACCCTGAATCATAGCGAACGCGAAGTAACACGATACAGAAAATAGTTCTTACTTTTAACTATCGTTGTATGTAATGCTTGAATTCTAAAAAAAATTTCATACGCATATTTATTTTCATAAAAACATTTATTCATATGGCAAAAGAAAAAAATTCAGAGAAATGTATCTGCCGATAAACATCCGGTTAAAATAATTAGTACTTTTCTGGTTAAAAAATTAAATATTTTAATTAAAACGTTTAATTTTCTAGCAAAAGTTAAAAACACTATAAACGTTTCTATTGTTAAAACTTTCTCAATATATATACCTACAATCTAATTCTTAAAATCTCTATGTACAATCTGTTTAATTTTACTACATTTTTTTTAACTGAGACATCTCATAAAAGCTGTTAGATAAAGATGAAACAGTATCTTCATATATCAATTAACTTTTTTATCAGTCTGTTACTCTTCTCAAGGTAAAAATAAAACTGCAACCGTAAAATTAGTATACACTATCTACACGATACCGTGACTTCATAATCGCTATAGAACACATCGCAATCACTCAATCACGTCAAATTTTGAGTTATAAATTTATAAAAGATTCAGGTTAATGATGCAAAGGCACGAAATACAAGCATTTATTTTTACTTTGAATTAACCATCAATTCCAAATACGTATTTGGGAAAAAATCTATTAAATAGAATTTTCAATATTCAATTACAAAACGTTTCACAAAAATCATTTTTTGTTTTTTTATATTTATTTATTTATTTATTTGTAACGGCAACAACATGAAACAAGTACATAAATTGCATGGACGTAACAATATATATAACTTGTTTTAACTAATTCTATAAATAAATTTAAAACATATATTTCTACAAGAAAATATTCTTTATGAAATAAATTCATGGTTTAAAAATGAATTCCTTATATAATAGGGTTTTGTTTTGAATTAAGAACACATGAGAAGCTACGCGAAGGCTATTGAAAGCGAACTTTATAATTTCGAAACATGATAAGGACGCAATCCGAGTCTGTATTAAATTTTTGAATGAATTGCATCTGGAGACTCAAATGCTTAACTCAGCCTTTAAGTGTTAAATTTGCCTTATTATACGAAATTATTCCATTGCCTTTACGTGCTTTAAATCCTTATCCTTTTTTAAAAAATATCTAGATTGCCATATGGTTAATTTGTTTATTTTGCAGATTTGTTTATTTTGCCCTATCTCTTTCTTAGCTTTAACTTCATTTTTCGCAATACAAACAAATTTAGCTTGCGCGCAGGATTTCTCAGAAACTATTTATGATATCAATTGGAAATTTAATACACGAGTTCAAAATAAGGCTCTACATAACTTATCGATCAATTTTCAAAAAAAAATTTATAGAATTTTTTAATTTGAATTTTAATTAATTTTTTTTCTTAAAATTTTAACATTTTCGTTATTATTGTGTTTAAAAGAAAAAAATTTTTCTTTAAATTTCTTAAAAGTTAGTGTAACTTTAAACATTTTTATACCAAGTAAAATTAATTTTGTAAAGTTTGATAATAAGACATTCCTTTACTTTTTTTATGATACTCTATATACTGTTATATATAATCAATAAGTTACATATTATTTTTGTGATATTTACACTTTCTAGTAAAACTGGGAAATAAAACAAAGAAACATCTGTGTTTTGTTTCTTTTTCTAAAATTTATACTACCGATATTAAAACAGGTATCCCGTTATTAAGACTCAAAAAATACCGGTATTGAACTTTTAGTCCGATATTGCAATCCCTAGATACAACGAATATTTTTAAGACAATTTCAAGTACGAAAAACATTCTGCATTATTAAGCATTTAAAACACAAAAAAAAAAAAAAAAAAAAAAAAAATGAACAAAACTGCTATTCCTTGTACTGAGACAAAAACTGAAATAAACTTGCCATTTGTAAGTCGACGAGAAATCTTTTATATGAAAGTCAAGGGTATAAAGATAATTTTTTGTGACCGAAAGCAATGCGAAATATTTTGCACGTTCGTGCTGTCAAGATAATATCTCTCTCTCTCACACACTATCTTTTTATGAAAGGGTAAGAACCTAGTTAAAAAAAGCTGATACGCAGTTGCGGTTTTATATTTTTTATTACAATATCTCGAATTCCTAGACAATCAAAATGTGGTTCAAAATTCTAGCGATAAGAGTTTTGCTGTAATATACATCAATGGTATTTTTTGTCAGAATCTGAATGTTTGATTGACTCAGCCAAAACCCAAGTAAAATGATGTAATTTTATTAAACTTGTTCGCTCACAAGGAAAGAGTTTGAAAAAAAATGTTATTAAAGCTGGTGGAAAGGATTTTAAAGTTCGATCAGAACTATTTCTTTTCACCCTCTTTTTACATGAAGTTCCTAGTACTAAGGTGACCAATCGTCCTTCATTAGAGAGGACAGTCCTTTTATAGATTCTGTCCTTCCTCAAAAAATGTCCTCCTATTTCTCCTCCTTTTCAATATTTTAAAACTAAGCCGTTAATCTCTGTATTCAGAGATACCAGATCGAAATGTTATGCGTCATATGCCAGAGCAGTATGAATTATCGGAGATATCAATGTATTTAGCTCATAATTAGGGTGTGAACATATTTCAGCTGCAGAAGTTAGTCTCATTTTGAACGATTTTGTTTTTCAATAAAAATCGTGTGATCTGAAGAAAATTTTATTCCTTTAATAATAAAAAGAAAATTGTCAATCTTAAGGTATCCGACTACATTCGGAACCGTGATTTTAAAAAAGCGCATAAATGGATAATTTTCGTGATATTTAGTGTCACTTAGATTAGAATACATGTATAAAATTGTTTTAAGGACATTTTGGCAAAAAATTATTTAAATACAATACTTCGGGCAAAAGATTAGCTTAGAATAACCTTTTTTCAAAATGTTCTCCATTTGTGAAAAATGCTTCTATTATAATAAAATTTTGCCTGTATATAGCTCAGACCTCTGTACAGAGTCTCAACTGTGATTTTTGGAAAATTCACATTATTTTCAGAGTTGCAACCAATTAAAATAAATATCGGCGTTTTTTTCTTAAAATTTCTCCCCTCTGTTGTCGTAAAACATGGATAAACCCACTTCTAAGTTATATATTTCAAAAATTCTAGTTGAGCCTTTATACAAAGGTCTGAGCTACATACAGACAAAATATTATTATAATAGAAGCATTTTTCACAAAAGGAGAATATTTCTAAAATGGGTCATTCTATGTTCATTTTTTGTCAAAATATTGTACTTAAATAATTTTTTATTGTAATACTATTCTTAAAATAATTTTATTTACATTTTCTAATCTAAGTGACACTAAATATCATAAATATTATCCATTTATACACTTTTGCAATATCACGGTTCCGAACGTAGTCGGATACCTTAAAAGGATCAAATCCGGGCATAACGGAAAAGTTTACCAAAGAAGTGCAGAATTTTTACCAAACACGTTTCCAATATGTCGAAGAATGGCTCGAAGCAAATATTACAGGAAATAACGATTTTCAATGGTATTTTTTTTACTTCATCGCAAGTAAATTGGGCAGATATAGAAAATTTTGTTGAGCTTTTTTCAAAAGAAATGCCTGATGTCAAACTTAATGATAATTATCCGTTTGAAGAAATTAGAAAACTTGATGTATATATTAAAATTCTGATAAATTAGAACAATAAGAAAATCAACATGTTGAAATTGATAAAAAACGGGTGGAAATATTTAACCATTTCAAAAATGAACACATCCCATATTAAAATTTATTTATTCTTGTTGAATTTACGTTATGCTGCCCTGTAATCAATGCAGTAATTGAAAGAGTGTTTTTTCAATTGGTAATGATTTTAGGGCAAGTGAGAAATCAAGATTAAACGTTGATACTTTAACAGTATCACTTACCGTAAAGTTCAATATGAAAAGGATATGTCTTTCAACGAAATTTCCGATACATTAAAAAATTACATATTGGTAAGAAAAATTCACTAAATGGAAAAATACTCGTTTAAGTAAATAATTAAAAGGGATGTACGCGTAATTAGTGTATTTCTGTTTGAATTAATAAAATGTTTCTTATATTTACATTGTACTTTTTTCTTAAATTTTTCGTCCTCCTTTTCATTGGAAAAAAATTGGTCACCTTACTATTACTTATGTACTCTCGCAACCGTAGTGGCGGCATTGAATAAAACCACACGAATTCTAAAAAATGGAATACGTTGACGGGAATATAGAGCACTTAGTTGAAAAATACTATGTGAAAAATAATAAGTACTAATAAATAAATAATAAATTCGAACTCAGTGGCGCAACAGCCCATAAGGGCCAGGGCCTACTGTGCCCATCCCAGTATACATAACCATTGGGCACTGAGGGGCATAAGCAGATATCTCGATCAGGTGGTCAGCCTGAAGCGAAGACCTCCAGTGTTTAAGTCCCCAAGCAAGCTTAGCACTCATTTATCGACCCACTGCAGTAGTGATGAAAGATTGAGTCGACCCTGCCCAGCCCGGGAATAAAACCAGGACCTGTAGTGGAAGCGTGAAAAGCTCCTACTCGACCACTGGGCCTTCTAAATAAATAACAAATAAAAAAAAGGAATAATTTTTATTATTTATTTTTTTTATTTTATTATAATTAGTTTTATATTATATTATTATATATATAAATAATAAATATAAATATTGTATTATAATTAACTATATTACTTAAGAATTCTATAAATCCTAGATTCACATTTTAGTATTCGAGCTTGCCATATCATCGAACGATTAGGTGGCAAGCGGAGAATTATGAAACGAAGCACAAGATTGCCAATCCAGCGACTACGACAAGTGCGAAATTGAGGTTGCCAATTTGGACACCAGAAACAAATGGCAAATTTCAACAAATTTTGGTTCGCACCAAAAACATTTATCAATGGACTAAGTTCATGTGACATCGTAGTCTCATGATAACTACAAGCTCGCGTTTCCAGATAATTGGTTCACAAATTTATGTGACGTCATAATCACATGATAAATGTAATCACGTGTTTCCAATCATTCAGTTCATACTCTTCGCTATTGCCAACTTTTGCTTTTTGCAAATGCTTTCTTTCAAAAAGCACAAATTTGCAAACAATAATGATGCACATAGATAAATAAAATTAACGTGATTTAAAAATACATATAATAAATGTTGGTTGTTTTTTTTATAATTTTGAAAAACTTTTTGAAGAATCTTAATATTGGAGCATCTTTATCGTATTATCAAATTTAAAATTTTATTTAAACTTTACCACTAGAAGAGAAAGTGTAATATGTCAGTTTTGAATTCAATAGAGAACACGTGATTGTTATTATCATGTGTTCATGAGTTTAGCTCAATGTCCTTAGAACGGTATTAAATACGTCGCCATCTTTGTTCATTATGTATGTCATACAGTTAGTTAATGGCAAAAAAAATCCTCTGTCATGGAGTTAATGCATAAATACTCCTCCCCCCTCCATACACACAGTGGGGTCTTAATTAAGATTGTGTAGTAATCATATTTGCAATGTTATGGATATAACATAAAATGCACGCGTTGTTATCCAAATGACTGGCTGCAACTGTGCTAAGCCTAATCATGGAATAACTGAATAGCCGATAAATCGAAAACTGGACGGAAATGACAGCAGCAAAGGCTAGATACAAGTCCTGAAAGTCCAGGAACGGAATAAATTACTTCCAACTTCTAAATAATTCATAGAAGAACTAAACAAAAGACAGAGCATTAGTTTGATAAGCTTATCGATTTCCACAAAACTTACTTCCCGCGGTGTTTGTTTACTTGGAATCGAATATGGTGTAGAATGAATCAAAAATTAAATAAGTTCCTTATCCGTTATTATACAGTTTGAGAAAAACATTATGAGTTTTTGTACCTTTTTTTCTGGATCAGTTGAAATATAAAATTCCTTTTAAGAACCTTTCCAATGAAACAAAATATGTTATTAGATAAAGTTTAAAGTTTATTTATAAGGTTTATTTGAGGGTGGGGAGGAACGCATTATTGATGTATTTAAAAAACTTAAGAATCTAGGAGTTAAAACTATATATATAAAATCGTAAAAGTATAAAAGGGCTGGAAATACTACGATGAGGTATTCAAGTCATAATGAATATCGTAAGAAAGAAAATTTGAAAACTTTCAAATTCAAATTCACATTTAATCTACGTTTCTTTGCGGTTTTTTTTTTTGATATCTAGATTTTTGTTCCTAAAATTATTTTCTAATCTTAGCACATAGATAAAAAAAATTTCTCATATAAAAACTTCAAAAAAATTATTTTTTACTTTATAGTTTTCAATGTATTTTAAAATTCCCTATCATAGACTTAAAAACACTTTGAGTAGTTAAAATTGGGCATTAACTTATGAATAATACGAATGTAATGTTATACAAATATACGAATATTATGCTGAAATATTACGTTATCATCTGGAGCACATAATTTCACAAAATTTTAGAACATTAAAGAATAATGATTAAATCAAAGTAAAAAAAAGTTGAAATTATAAAATCTCCGTCTTAACAAATTTGAGATAAATAAGTGTAGAGCATATTAAATTTCATTACTGTTATTTATACATTCGTTGTTTATTTGGATGTAAGGTTTACAATGTAAATACGCGCGCACAAATGCTTACTTTAGATAGTTTGATAGAAAAAAATTATGTAGAAAAAAATTATATTAAAAAGCAAAGGCAATTCGAAACATTTGAAACAAAAAAGAAAAATGAAGGAAAATAAAATTCCATAAAAAAGGTTTAAAAAGTCAGAGTTGTCATGATGTGATTTGCAATCAAGCTGAGGTGCAAATTACTTCCAAAATGCAATCTTTTAAAATAAACGTTAGCAAGCTCTAGTAACTTCTAAATAAACCAATTTAAAACGACTGAAGGTTGCAAAAACTAAAAACTTTTTGGCTCTTTCCGAAAAGATTCTTAGACGAATTGAGACAAGGAAAAGGAAGAGCAAAATATGTGTGTACTAAGATTGCTACATCAACGGAACTTGTTGCAAAGACTCACAACTTGAAGCTACCACTTATTTTAAAATCCTTGCAACCATTGAGTCTTTTACAAATGTTTTATTTCATAGCAAAGGAAGGAAAATTTGCTTTTTAAAAGCAAGTATTTTAAGTTAAGAAACTTCGGTAGAATATTGAGTACTATGGTTATAAAAACTATGTAGGAAACATAAAAATACACCCACACACACAAACCCACCAAATTCTGGCTTAAAGTGATTGTTGATATTATAAAAATAAGGAGAGTTATATATTTTTTTCCGAATATTATCAGTTTTGCTGTCATTTTATTTCGGTTGTACAATTAAATCTTTGACATTCTGCGACAGTATTGAAAATCTAAAACTTTGCCGATGCACAAAGTACAATTTTTTTTTTCAACAGAAAGAAATTTAACCACAGGCACCTTTTTCAACCAATAGATAGACATAGGCCAGGCGGATGAAAGTAGGCAAGAAGTCCCTTTAGAGATGCAATGTCATTGGTTTTCAGCGTACTGTTGTTTTCGTATAACAAAATTATTCTCAGGATCTCGAATTCTGTTTACAGAACTGTTATGTTTTATTTATTAATTGGATTGATGAACCGACTTCTGTATCATGGTGCCAAAGTTAGAGGCATTTTAACCCAGAAAAATTATTGTAGTATGATAATATCGCCAATATTCGTGTTGGCGACAACTTGGAAAAACAGTCGCCAATCCATGGTTCTAATAATCGATCATTATCTCGTGTATTGTTCCATACTTTTTTAATTTATTTACTGTATTTGAGCAATTTGTTAATATTAAATTCATTTTTTTTATTTTTAGGATCTTAATGTTTAAAGTGAATTTCATTGCATAAAACGTTATTTAATTATCAATTGAAATTAGGAATACAAGATGGAACACTATTCTAGAATTTACAGAATTTAAAAGAGGGTCACAAAAACAATTCGTAAACTTGCTGAGTTAGAATTATCAATTACTTTGCAGATATTTTAGAAGTGAAACTCTATTCTATAATTTGAAAAATCAATTCACACGAATGTTATAGCAAAATAATATAAAATGTATTGCTTTTATATCAATGGTTATGAATGGAACTACTACTATTGTCAATTAAAATCAAATTATTGATTTTTTTACAATTGACTAACACAATTTTGAGATGTATGGGAAAATTTCGTACTCTTTGATGGATAATAAAATTTGCTGTAAATTTAACAGCTAGGTAAAACAGGAAAAAAAAAAAGTTTTACGCATACGTTCGTAAAAGTATTGAATCTATATTTCAGTCATTTAGTGCCATTTTTAGTGCAAAACGACCTGGTATATTTCAATAGCTTTCCTTTTTATTTACAGAGGGAAAAGTTAAAAGCTTCTTGAGATTTAAATTTTTCTTGAAAATCATAAATTTTTAATATGATATTGTTAATTGCAAGATTAATAAATTATAGTTTTAAAAAAACACTCTTTTATAGTGAATCGAAATAAAAAGTAAAAAAATAATTCTTAATATAAGAATAAAATGATTAACGAGAAAATTAATGTCATTGGGATAAAAGCGTGGGGTGCTCTATATTAATTGCTATAATTTCTTACTAGTTCTATTCCAAAATGCTGAGTTAGTGTAAAAATGTAGTACCAAGCACCCAACGCTTTTACGACAATGACATTAATTTTCTCTTTAATCATTTTATTCTTATATTAAGAATTATTTTTTTACTTTTTACTTCGATTCACTATAAAAGCGTATTTTTTAGTTTTTTTAAAAGCTATAATTTATTTTTCATTTTTCAGTTCAATCTACAATAAAAACCTGTTTTTTTAGTTTTTAAAACTATCATATGTAAAAATATTTAGCAGTTAGAATATAAATTATTTTAATTCATATGCACAAGTCTTTTTTTTTTATTTCCATTTTTAGAAAAACTACGCACCCACCCACCCTACCTTTTTTCACAAAAAGAACACATTTTTTGTTTTATATTTTACTAACCAGAAGCCTAGTTTGCGGTTGCCACCAAATTTCACATCTAATAACAAATGAGTTTTTAAGATATTTGAAGTGTTCTGAGCTTTGGTTTCAGTTTCATTTTAAAGTATTTTTCCGTTCTTAAACTGAATTAATTAAAAATACTTTTAAGCACAACCAACTCTTTTAGTGAGAAATGTTTATTAATTCAAACTTTCACCACTAAAACCATTTCAACTTGATCATGTTTTGAATTTTGTGAGTTCTCATAGTTACATAGTTAAGATTGATTTGCAGGCCAATTTTTGCTCTAAAAAATAATTTATATGACTTAGAAGCTTTATCATGAATTATTTCCGGTTGAGAAAATGTTATGGACAAAACATTCTCAGGTTGCTGTGAGAAACAATATTTAGAAGAGATGTAATACTACTCAAAATGATGTATCAAAAAATCAGTCCTCAGCTGATTTTGCAAATAGACTTCCGAATATAAGTATTCTGAATTGAAGAATTGCATATAAAACTGAATATTTCCTTGATGTACCAAACTACATCATAGTAAACATATTGTAGTACTATATTTTAGTATTCTAGTCGTACCACAAGAACTAAAACTTCCTAAACTGCAACGATTTAAAACTGAAAAAATTAAATTTTATGTACAAACCTGGCAATTTTTAGCTTTAAGTTAGTATCATTATTATTCTGTACATAAATGCTTTGTGTTTCAAAACTTTTGTGAAAATATTAAGTTAAGATAAAGTTGAATAACCTGTCGTCGTAACAAAGGCTATCAATATTATATAAAAATATATTTTGAGTTAAAAAAATATTTTCAGACATATACATTATTAAAATTCGTAGGTAAACAAATGTATCTATATATCTTTGCTTGCTTGTATGTACATCTATATTCTCACGATCGGCACGAAGCAGAATTATTCTTAAAATTTTTGAACAATCACTGTCCCCGTTTGAGTTTTTCGAAAAAAACACTTTCGAGTAAAACGCATTTTAAAGTTGGACATCTTGTATAAAGTTAAAGCATCTGCTTTTATTAAAACACTTTAAGTATTTTTCTAGTGAATGGAAAATAAAAAACTTAGTATTTTTGCAAAGATAATAAGACGGTCTACAAAATAAAATCATAAAACAAATTCTTAATTTTTTAAATCTTTCAATGAAAATGAAAGATTTTAGAATTTCTGAGCCCGATATATCCTTACTTATCTTTCGAATAATGAAATTTAATTATTTAAAATGAATAATTAAATTATTTATGCATGAAAATGTAAGATAATTTTTTAATTGCTTTGAAACAGATAAACTTCTGTCGCACTAGAAAACCATAAGAAGATCATGACACGAGTTAACATCCTTCTGAATCATGATTAGACACAATTTTAGAACATTATACAAAAAAAATTTTTTTCAATGTGCATATGCATTAGCTACACCTAATTTCATTTACGGCTATTTCGTAACACAATGGGAAAAATTGACATACTAAATTATAAACCTAAAACCTCCCCCATCCCCTTGTGTTTCACGTTGCCGAGCTTATTTAGGAGAATTTGTTTTTACCTACACTATTTTTGTTCGTTTTCGAGAAATGTATTAATTCCAAATAGCTTAGAAAAAACAGCTAAAATATTTTTGAAGGCGTGATGTTTTTACAAAATATCACCTTTTTAACACAAGGTGATATACAAAACGTGGAAATGTCGAGAAATACTTCCGATAGTGTAGGAACACAGTTTCGTTCCCCCATGTTATTTCCAGACCACGATCCCCTACTTTTCTATGAAAAGATACAGCTGGTACCTAACAAAAATTCTGTGAACGCTTTTTTTCAGTACAATTTCAAGAGGAAAATAAAGGAAATTATATGCCTAGTAAATATCTTTTTCAGTTACCTTTAAAGTGTTTTTTTCTTCAACTGGTCCTAGACCTGCAAAGACATCGTGTTATTCTGAATTCTACATTTAATTATCCGCCTATCGGAAATATTAAATTAACTGAAACTTAAGTTCTCAAAAAGTATCCCGTCGTCAAATTTTTGTACTGAGCTGAAGTAATATTGCATCTTCCACCGGATCTAACCAATTGATTTGCAAAGATAAAATCTTGTGATATCTTAGAACATTTTAGGAATTCCGTAGTTTTGACTTAACTGGGGGATTTTGAATTAAAAAAAAAAGGCGCACTTTTATCAGTTCTAAGTTTCATGCATGCGTTAATGTCTTGACGTTGCATTTTTTGTTTTGTGAATGTACTCCTACATAAATGTCTTTTTAAAAATTAGAAGCTTAATATTGTAGTTAATAAACGAAAGAGGGATCAGGATGTTTACCTCAATCCTTTTGAAAACATGACTACACATCTTCCAATCTCATCCCTAAGCCTAAGAATTAGTTTAATGTATTATTGGGGTTAGATTATTGCTTTATCGTGTACTACTTTGCTATTTTATTGTTTACTGTTTTACTTTAAGGGAAATTTGTAGTATTTTAGTACAATATAAATGGCTAAGAATAAATATAAGGATTGCTGAAATGAAAAGTGAACGTATGCGATTGCGTCAGAATGAGTGCAGCTACAGTTATGGCATACAGGGACACGAAAAACGGTAGGAAGTGTACACCGAGTATAATGTTTAACAGTGAAACCTGTTAGTGGTGGAGAAAATTAATCAAAAATAAAGTTGTTCCATATAAAGGATGTGTCCAGATCGGAACAACGTAGGAGATTATGGTTTCTGATTGCAGAAGATGAGTTTAATGCGGATATCTATCGACGAGTAGTGGTATTTTATGGCGAGCACTGTTTAAGTCGAACGTCTGGGAACAGCTAGTGTAAAAGTTTTCGAGAAGGGCAGCAAACGATATCGGATCTTTATGGGAATGTCCGTCAACACGTTTGCCATGAAACCAATTTTAACTTTACAAAAATGCATTGGTAAATGTTAGAACATGCCGTACAGTCCGGATTTGTCACCCTGTGACTTCTAGGCCTTAAGGCCACTTAAGAGAGTGTTACATTTTTATTGGATGATGAAGTGAAGGAAGATGGGAAGGACTTTCTCAGGAATCAACCCCGTTCTTTCTAGAGTGAAGACATAGACCTGCGTCTAAAACGAAGGGATCTATGTTACAACCTCCAGTGCGATTTCTTTTGATTTCCAATAAAATCATTCTTTTTAATTAACTTGTCCACTTTTCATTTGGGCAACTCATATATGATTAAATACGTATGATTTTTATTCAGAATTACTGGGGCAGAAGAGCATGCTATTTTTTTTTCGCAAATAATTCTATAAATTTAGCAGTATCCAAAAAACAAATTATTCTAGTTAGTATTGTCAAAGAAGTTTAGTTTAATTTTTTTTTCTTTTTGAGGGAAATTCATTTTATTCATTTAAATAGCAAAAAAATTTCTTTATCTGTGTGAAATGTAACATTCCCAAAATTTCGGAATATTATATAGATTCGGGCTATAGCTTAAATCATAAAGTATGGTTTTCAAACTACATCAAACAATTAATTCTCTAATTCTTAATTGTTTAATTTTTTTCGAGAAATAACTGAGAGCTTCTTGCAGTTTCGTATAAATAGATAAAAATAATTTACCTGTAAAAAAGATATTTCTTTATTATGCTCTGATAACAAGGAAAAATTATTTAGTATAAAATAGTACAAAACCTCGAAAGAGAGTGTAAAAATAAGCGTATATCCAAGATATTATTGTACATTTAATACAACACATTTTAAGTATCAAAATGTGTTCAATACTCGTATGTATTTAGAATAAAACAGCTTTAAGTAATATTGAGCGAATACAATTATAGAATAATCGAAGTACTTTTATTATAATTAGTACACATAAAATCAACTATAAATGTAATAAATCTCTCCAAAGCATTTCTATACCATCTGGTAAAAGGCAAACGAATGAATAATCATTTATATATAATTAAGGCTCACTATAAATTTGTAAATGTCACATTTCATTTTAACACAAATTAAATTTAAATCTTAATACCTCAATTGATCGATTTTATAATGAAATTTGAAAATTGACATCTTCTAAAATCTGAATAATATCCACTGATTAAAACTCTCAGAGGATAAATTGTATTGAATTTTATTTTTTAGATAATATTTTGTATAGAATTAATTTATTTTGTAAAATATTATTGAAGATAAATATCACTTTATAAAATGACTTTTCGATCACTTAATCGAATATGTAGCATTTTATTTAATTCAATATCAATTAAGTACATATTTACATATAAAAATAATTAATTTCTTTTTTAAAAAAAAAAGTATAGCATTAATTGTTAATAGCTCGAAGAGCAAAAAAAATGTATTACACAATCTTAATTTAGGATAGATCAATATCAGAAAAAAAAGAAAATGCCAAGAAATATTAAATGGTCCGTGACAGACTGCATTTAATCTAGATGTATTTCAGCATTATGTCAATTAGATAGTCTCTTATCTTAATGGTGAGAGATAGATCTTTGTACTAATGCAAGATTAAATGCCAACTTATTCCATTTCGGTTTGGCAAAAATCAATGTCTTGAATAAGTTATGGAAGACGAATGACTTCGACTATTTGTACAAATAAAATCATATATTGCCCGTTACTTATTTATTGTTTTTATCAAGTCTATTGCATTTTGGTCTTCTATTTTAGATTAAAATAATCACCATTCAAAAAGCACTTCACATAGTTATTTTCTTAATGTGCTTCAAATTTTTCGCTGTGCACATCACATTGAAAAATTATGAGAACATTCTCATAATTCAAAATATTGACAGATTGATCGCATTAATATTAGTTGTGTTATCTTAGGGGGTTTAAAATCAATACGACTTCAGGAATACACAAGGAATAGTGTCAAAAGTTGGTTGGCTTTAACTAACGCAATAGCTCATTTGACCAAACTGCGCCAAACATTAGTTGAGTTAAGAAATATCAGGGATTTAAAGAAAATTCGATACGTATATGTAGGTGGGAGGAGTATGACTCAAGCAGCCCTGCAATGTATCTCATCATAGTTAACAAAGATAGTAATTCTCATACATATAGATGGTTTATTAACGTTGAACTACAAAGTAAAATGAGGGTTATTAGCAACAGACCTCGTAATTATGAATCACATTCAAATGACGAGGACAACATCTGGATTGGCATCCCAATTTCCGAATTTCCCCACTAAGTCAACGTGAGGACTCTTAGCTTCGATAGATTTAACGTGCATCAACCACCTCATATTTCATGAGATTTGGTAGAATATTTATTCTTTTTCGGAACACTCGGATAGCTTAATTTAAGTTTTACTAATAAAGCTGTAAAGGGGTTCAAAATAGTCCGCGTAATAAACTTGTTGATTAAAGTGTAGAATAGGGTGCCTCAATTTTTTGGTGGCAGGATTCAGTCACCAAGCAACTTTTTTTTATAAATATTTAAGTAATTTTTTTTATAAATGTTTTTTTTATTTCTCATTAATATTCTTTTCTTTTCATTTCAAAATTCCCCTTTGTAAAATCTTGGAACACCTATCATTAAATTAAGTTGCTTGGCGACTGATTTGTGTCACCAAAAAACTGACTTCACCTAGAGACCCCCTATTCTACACTTTAACCAACTCATTTCTAATGATTGGTTATCTATTTAGTCAAAAACTTTCAACAAAAGTACGCCAGAGATTTCATCAAGAAAAAATGCAAAGAAATTAACCTTTATATAGAGTTCTGTTTATTTTTTAATAATTTTTCACAAGAAAATGTCGATATTAAATGAAATAATGCACGGCTTCAGGAAACTTATCTCTCTCTTAATCTCGAATACCAGTTTCAGGCTGATGGGCTTTAAGTGCGATGTTATCAAATTTCCTAAAAAGCACAAAAATTTGTGGCTGGAAAGAGTGAGCGCAAATGATACTCAGGTGATTAGATAAAAAAAAGAAATGTATCAAGCCACTTATCTAGGATATAAAACAAACTTGAAAATGTCACTCTAAATATGGTTAGCAAAAAAATCATGAACGTAACATTTTCAAAAAGACTCGAAATACACCCCTATAAATGGAATCTCATAATTTTTCGAAAAAAATTTAATATATTATTTTTGTTTCTTCAGAAGGGTGTAAGGATTTTGTATCCACGCCTAAAGGTGTGGGAAAAAGGAAAGGAAGACTAGCCATGTTCAAAATCAGCTAATTTGTAACACAATCAACAACACAAGTTCAATCAATCAAAACTATGAGATGCGCCCGATTGAAGCAAAATGAAGACAATTAACGAGGTACGCGAAGTATGAGAAGACCATAATTACCAATACACTTACTTCTGATTCGAGTACACTGCCTTTCTAGCTATCTAATCTATATTCAATCTCTAGTGACAAATCGGCACTTTAATTATTACAATTATCAAATAGCAAATATCTGCGTTACACTATAAATTTGATTAATCACTGTTCCGCTAGCAATCTATCCTATCTCCCTCTCTCTAACTTGAAAGCCTAGACTTTATATAAAAGACCTAATTTACATGTGTGTGTGTGTTCTCGTTCTCTTCTTCAGAGAGTGCGTTCTAATAAAAGTTTTTAAGGACCAAAGAGAGATTCCCCAAGAGGATTTGTTAATGAGAAGGACGCGGATAGAGCCGTCACAAGGGTACCTCTCATTGCTACTTAAATAATCTGTGACTGACTAGAACTTCATACAATCCGATGAAATAATAATCAAAAAAGTACTCTTTGCACACACACACAAACTTTTCCTCAGATTTATTGAAAATTACACAATCTATATTTTATAAACTATGGTAATATAACACTAGAAAATAAACTTTTAAAATTTAATAAAAAAAACCTAAAAATAAACCTAATAAAATTAATAACATAAATTATCTGAATTTTGTTGAGTCTTATCTTATTAAATATCTTTAAAAAAACCTTTCATAGGTGCAGTTGAATTTACTTCCTGATATTAATAAAATACCCCAAAGAGTATATAATCATCCCCCAAATTAAGTTAATATACAACCAAGTTTTATTTTAAAAAATATTTTTAAACATCTTTTTCGAAAGACACATAATGCTAAAAATATTTTTTTAAAAAAAAATGTATTGCCAATATAGTTTTTTGTATACTTATGCTTACCATTATTTAACAAATGACATCATACCTTTAAACTTCCAAGTCTTTGACAAAATATACCACTAACAAATTAAAACAATAGATAGAAATTAAACTAAACTTTTGTCATCAATTATACAAATAAAAACGATAGTTTAAAAAAAATTATTCATTTTAAAATGACAAGCGATTTAAGATGCATTGAAAATTTACATTTAATCATGATTATTATCATGGTATAATTACTTATGTGCATTCATTTATATTTACGAATTTAGCAATGCATAAGGCAGTGCTTCTCAAATTTTCAATGCTTGCCACCCAATTTTCAATCATAATTTTCATCATCCCCACCCTCCATACAAAAACAGTACATAGAATATAATAATAATGCACTATGACGTAAGGCTACAATACTACTCTAATTATAAACCGCATAAATTAACAAGATAGTAATAAATTTTGTATATCACAAGCTCATGGAAGTCACTGGTAAGTTTTAAACCTTTTCTTAACTTAGTATTGATTAATTAATTATCTAACACATTGTGCAGTTTTGATACATTTATAAGTATATTATATCGATATAAATATGCCAGAATGTATTTAGTTTTGCTTCTTTTCGGTAAATTGATAATTTTTTAAATAGTCTTCTCTTTTCGACTCTGCTCACCCCTCCAAAGTAGGGTTGTCACGCCCCCTAGGGGGCACTCCCCACAGTCTGAGAAATATTGGCACAAGCTATAACTTTGGCTTTAAATACTGGCAACTAATTAATTTGTATTAAAAAACCAAAGGTTAAAAATTTAAATCTTAATATAAGTTCTAACCAGCTAAAATTTCAGAAATTTTTTCAACGCTAGTAAAAACTTTTAATACAATGAAAAATTGAACTTACTCGTTTGTCAAGAGAAGATGCGAAGGACTGGAACAAGGAACCACTATCACAGATGTATAAAAAAAAAAGTACAGCTGATAAATAGAAACTTGTTACGAGAGGCTGAGAACGAAAAAATGGGATCTACAGTTTTCCTTCACTAAAGGCAGCACAACCCTTGAAAAAGCACCATTGAAGTTTCTTTTTTATATCTACGTCTAATGGAGAAAGGCAGCCAGTGGGAGACATCACATGAAATGGTGCAACCATCTAGGACCGTTGACTCCTGTGGATGTTGAATCCTGATCGGAACTTTTGGCTTGACACTTTAACACATAGTTTTCGCTGTTATTATTGTCCCAGAACTCCTGGCCATTAGCCACGTATCTCAATGCAAAAACTAGTCTTTGACCAGGAGATAAGTGAGGAAGATGAAGATTAAAGCTGAATTTGTCCGAAAAGCCATCGCAAGATGATGGCACATAGTCTGCGGTGAGGTCTGTATGCGCTGCCCATTCGGTGGTCGTGTACCGCACTTGGACCAACTTCTCAAAACCCAAGTTCAGCACCCGAACCACGCCAGTGACGCGAAGATCATTGGTGATAGCATTTTCTAAGCACACTTTTTGCTGTCGAACCTTATCCAAAAAGTGGGGATCAGATCCGGGTTGTTCGAACTGAGTAACGAACTTGCATCCAGCTTGCGTCAAGCCTGGAGCACTGCTACTCCAAGGCAGTAAGTAAGGATTGCTTGGGGAAGGTTTGACTTTCAGGTCAGCGAAAGCAGACAGAGGAACTATGGGGGCGTCATCGTCTTTGACGAAGTGGCGAATGGCTTCCAAGTCCAAACCCAAGACATCTGCAAATCGAACGATTTTTTTCCGACTCGGTGTACCTGGGGGTGTTTTGCCCGTCTTCAAGGACGTGCTCCTCACTAAACGGTGGGTTTCTGGTGGAGACAGTAGTTCTCCAGATCTGTCAGAAACTGTGGTCTCGGAGGACAAAGAAGAAGATACACTGAAATCTTCTTTAACATCGTCCACAGGACTGGTCATGCAGGATCCGTTCGTCTGACAAGACTGTATAAGCTTCAGTCTGCTTCGCAGTTCGTCAGCGAGCGGACTGCCCTCGTCTTTGTAGTCATACGTAGGACTGGCCAGCTCGGAAACGGTTTCGGCACTGTTGGATGTGGTGCTGCTAGGCTCCTCTGTCTCGATGGTCAAGGCAGGAGAGTCAGATTGTACCTCGGACTCGGAGGCAAATGACTCGGGTGGCGAGTCAGGTCTCCAAATATGATTTTCATCTTTACAATTTGCTGAAAAAGAGAAAATCAGAATATTGTAGTTTTTAATTTGCACATATTTTATTACATATATACTTTAAAGTATCCGTTCGGAACCATTATTTTAAAAAAGCGCATAAATAAGTAATTTTCATAATATTTAGTGTCACTTAGATTAAAATACATGTATAAAATTGTTTTAAGGACATTATGACAAAACAAAATCATTTAAATACACTATTTTGGCAAAAAATTAACTTAGAATAACCTTTTTTCCAAATGTTCTCCTTTTGTAAAAAATGCTTCTATTATATTAATAATTTGCCTGTATGTAGCTCAGACCTCTGTTCAGAGGCTCAACTAAGAATGTTGAAAAATTCACATTTTTAGAGTTACAACCATTTGAAATAATTATCGGCGCAATTTTCTTAAAATTTCCCCCCTCTGTTGTTGTAAAACATGGATAAACCGACTTCCAAGTTATGCGTTTCAAAAATTCTAGTTGAGCCTCTGTACAGAGCAAAAACAGGCTCTGTACAGGCAAAATATTAATACAATAGACGCATTTTTTACAAAAAGAGAACATTTGGAAAAAAGGTTATTCTAAGTTGATTTTTTGTCAAAATATTGTACTTAAATAATTTTTTATTGTAATACTATTCTTAACCCAATTTTATATACATTGTCTAATCTGTTATGCTAAATATCATAAGTATTATCCATTTACATGCTTTTGCAAAATCACGGTTCCGAACGTAGTCGGATACCTTAAGTAGCATATTTATTGATTTTCTTATCCATACTTAAAATTAAAAGCATTCTCTGCTGTTATTGAGTAGCTGTTGGAGAATCAACCTACTATATTTTCGATTGTTCCTACATCGTACAATTTCACCTTACTGAATGCGGCATTGACAATAAAAACAAAGGGTTAAAAGATGTAACAAATAATAAAAGCTCTATTATGGAAACCAATCACAACTGCACACAGTATTTTTAATGGGATATCAAGTGGATTAAACTGATCCCAGTATGTATGAAATTTATATACAAAGATTGATTTTTCATAGTCTTATTAACTGAAAATAAATTTCCTGGCCGAAAGTCTAATTTCTAAGGACCTGAAGGAATGCTTCAAATTTTAGGTGAACAATAATTCTCTGGGTATAAAAATAAATAAACAGCTTTGTTTAAATTTAGCATAAGCACATAACATGCATATTGTCTTAACACTATTGTTTTTAGCACAAGCAGTGCATACAGTTATTTCTAACAAATAATGATATATAATTAAATCTATGTATTTCATATCATTAGTTTACCTTATTGTACTGGAGGAAGTAAGTTTCAAAAATAAATAGCATAACCTGCTTTTTTTCCCCAAATGCGATTGATAGAATTAATCAAACTGATCATATAAGAAAACTACACTGTAATCATGCACAAAAAATATCTCGTACTCAATTTTAAATTCAAAATCAAACAAACAAAATGATTTTTAAAAATTTACTGTACATTTTTTAAACATAACAATACCACCAAGAATGAAGCATGAAAACAACCCTATAAGCACATGAGGTTCATTTTATTTATTAAAAAAACGTATCAGATCTCAATTTTCCAATGATCTGACATATAAGCTGTGAAAATTACTAATAAATATTTAATTGAAAAATTCCCTTAGTGAAATAAATTATACATCATAAATGCTATGAATTTGACAGAACTGAGTATTAATATCTTTCCTCTGAATTTCTAATTTTTATAATGTATGTACAAACCTATAACCACACTTTTTAGACTTCAGTCGTGGATCAGTGTAGTGTTAGATGCTAAAAATTAAAAAAGCATTTTTTCAAATATTTTAAGTTTCTATTAAAGTTGTGTTACTACATAAAACACTAAATAAATCATTTAATATGAAATTATTTATAATGCATGTGTAAGAAATATCAGTGCAAATATCATTACATGATTTTAAAAAATTAAAAAAGCTTCACGTTAATTTTTTCGTGAAGCTTTTTTACACGTTACACGTTTAGTCGCGTAAAGCCCGCTTGTGACGGGGGGTTACGCGCCTTTCAACTAAAAACCATCTTGGGGAAACTTTGGGCCAGCAATCGCGTTATTTCACAGCCATCCCTCTCAAGAAGAAACCATGAGATGCAAATTAGCTAGTGCATATATATAGCCAAAGTTTAATAATCGTAGATTAGAAGGAGAAGGAACGGAGTCGCTGAAAGCAGTGTTAATACGGTAAGAATAAGAATTACGCCGCGTGACTAAAGGTGGACTTTATCTATTAGAATAAATCAGTGAATTTAAAATTGTTAAGATAGGATTGATTAAAGTTAAGCTATTCGGATTTCGTACGCTTATTCACATAAGGTTGGCGCTCTCTTTACCTCACTCCAAAGGTTCCCTTTATAGATTGCTTGTTCTGGAATATTATCTTTAATAATAAAAAATTAGATTTATCATGGTTAGTCTTGGTCGTCCATCTTTCCCTCCTACAGATTTAGGTCGACAAGATGATGAGGAAGCGTCCTCAGGAATGAGGCCATTACAAGCTATTTCTTAAGATTTTTTAAAAATTCGTAACGAAGCAGTTAATATTTTTAAGTCTTATTGTAAAGCCATAATGTTTATATAGTAAAGCTTTATTTTGCAAATTTCATTATTAATTAAATTTTTCTCTTAGCAAGGTTATTTATTTCTAATTATTTAACGGTTTTACAAATCGAAAGCAATTTATTCTCAAAAACAAAACTAACTCAAATTATACTAACTTTTCTAGTTCCTTTTTTGAAAAAGTCATTTTCTTTATTTAAAAGCTTTTACAAAAAATAAGAATTTTTGTTTCGATAAAAAGTTTTTTTATTAAAAATTTATTTTAAAGGCGTTATTTTGATAAAAGATAAGCACAACGGATAAAAGAATTTTTTTATTCTTTAGAAATTTGATGTATTTTACTAATTATTTATGAAAATCTTCTTTTCGGTTGTATTCATTCAAAATACGCCTGGTTTGAACTGGAATCTTCAGAAACAGTGTACACTTTTTTTTTCTCAGACAACAATAGATAGCTGTCATCTACAATGAAGCAAGTACATTTTTAATTGAAGCTCTCACTATTGTCTCACCTCTGATCGGTTAAACATGATTTTTTTCACACCCGTTTAAATGTCAATTTTCTAAACTGGTGGTGGAACATTTCCGGGTTTGCATATTAATTTTAATCTGTACGAGAGATTTTAGAATACCAAAGTAATATTACGTTAATATTTATTACTACAGAAAAGTTATTATCGTTTTAAACCATTATTCAATGCTAAATTACTTTTGTCAGTGGTTAATGTTTTATAATATATTGCCTTCACTTTCAACAATAAATTATGAAAATTTATTACTATTTTACGAGCATAATTCAAATGCTTATAAGACAAAATTGTCAAAATACATACAACATGTATTAATGCTTAGAAATATCTTGATTAAATAAAAAAGACACATTTTTAAGAGCCAAAAAAGGGAAAATTTTACTTTGATTCGCTTATACATTTAATTTAAAGTAATTAAAATTAAAACTATTATCCAACTTAACCCTCCAAGCGGTCTGCACGTAAAATTCCGCCATTCCAGAGATGCTTTTTCTGCCTTCAAGCAAGATTCTCAAAAGCGGCCGAGCCGCATTCTTAAAAATACGGCTCAACCGCTTTTGAGAACCCCACTTGAAAGCAAAAAAATATGTGCGGTGTATTTTTGAAGCATCTCCAGAATGGCAAGACTTTAAGTGCAGACCGCTTAGAGGGTTAAGATAATGGAATAAAATCATAGAATTTTAACATATTATTCTTAACCCTTATAAGATATATTTTGCTCTATTTACAGTATGAAAGTTCTTTAAGGACACAATTTTACTCCAGAACCGTTCTTGATTCTTACAATTCATTTAGAACAGTGCTTCTCAAACTTTCAATATTTGCGACTCAATATTCAATGATAATTTTCATCGTTCCGTGAACTCCATACAATAATAATGTATTGAATGCAATAATAATGTACTTTGACGGTAAAGCTACAATGCAATACGACTTTAGTTATAAAAACTGTGCTAATTATCAAGATAAATCTTTAGTTTTGTATATAATTTTGTATATGACAAGCCCAGGAGAGTCACTAGTAATTACTAAATTTGTTTTTAATTAAATATTTGTAATTAAATATTTATAATTTAATTATCAAATTCTTTGTGCAGTACTGAAACATTTATATTATATCAGTGTGAACGTGTATTTCATTTTTTATTATATCAGAATGTATTTTGTTTTGCTTCCTTTCAGTAAATTGATAGTTATTTTTAAATCTTTTATTTTCAATTTTTCAATACATACTCGCCTCCACGTAAGATTATTACGCCCTCATTGGGGGGCGAGCCCCACAGTTTGAGAGACGCTGATTTAGAAACATCTTGTTAAGTAATAAGAAGGATTTTAACTATTATTACAATAAAAAAAATTCTATTATTTTCAAATAACGCTATCAAATGTCAAGTACTGTCTTCCTGAAATTTCAATTTAAAACTACTCATAGCAAAAAGTAATTTCAAACATCATTTCGAGAAGGCAATTAAATAACAATGAAGAGCACTTATTGTAAGGACTTTGGCGACTGCTTTTCCGAGTCATCGCCAACATGAGCATTAGTACCATTATCAATTTACAAACGTTTTTTTTTTCTTAGCTAAAGTCTAACCGCCATTGACATCACAAAATAAAAAAAACACAATTTCATCGACCCAGCATTAACATATATAAAGTTTCTAGCAAATAAAATCTAAAGTTTCTAGTAAATCAAATATAAAGCTTCTGTAAACAGCATCCTAGGTTGCTATGTCTCCAGCAACTCTTCTTGCTCATCTGTATCCATTTGGCGTGTTCATTTGATCAAAAAAACTATCGCAATAAAGTTTCCTTTTGAAATAAAAGTCTTATTGTTTTTTTTCCTTCATCGGCATTCTTCAAAATTTTATCATTGTAACAAAATGATAAAAATATCTAGTTAACATTATAACAAAAAGTATCTGCCAATAAAAAAAATGATATTTGAAAATAGAGCTTTCTGTTTATATCAACAATCGAAAAAAGCCATAACTTATAAAATTACCTCCAACCAGTTATAACAGCAACCAGTGTAAGCCAAAATTTGGCATATTTCCTATTTATTTCCCTATTTGGCTTCCTAATCCCTATAACCTATAACTGCAGAACATGCTTGCATTTTTATGAGTAGAGTAACGCAATATAATTTGCGTGTAACTATTGTAGCAATGACAAGGCAATAAGTTACATAGCAATTATAGCAATAAGAAATTAACGCCAATAAATGCATAAGTGTTGGTTGATAAATTCATAAGTGCGGGACAGTAAATGGTAAGTTAGAATGTAACTCTGGGATATATAACTTTTTTCATAATAACGAGTCCATCTGAATAATTTCGTTTTGAATGTTACCATTTATATGCAAAAACTGACACATTTCCAAAATATTGAAACATTAGATTTAAAATATACATGTATTTTTTTAAAAAGGTAAAAATAGAGAATTAAAAAGTTTAGTTTATAGTTAATATATTTTCAATACTAGACAGAAAAAAAAGAAATACTTGAAGTACATTCTATTCTTATGCTGCTGTGTACTTTTACAATGCATAATTAATTTAAAGCGATGATTACATTTAATAAAAAATGGCAATAGTGTTATTTATTTATTAATAAGTAAATAATAAACCAGTAAAGTTCACCCAATTAAAAATCTTCATTTTATGTTTTTCAGGAAAAGGATGTAAACACAGTCGTAGTCAAAATGTATAACTCAATATTTCTATTAAATATACTGAATAATAATATAGAGAAGCTCTTAAAATTCTACATTACATACACACATATTAATGTTATATAAATGCATAAAATTCATAATATGATGACCAATTAAATGATGGAGGCAAATTAAATATCCTGCATAACAAAGCAAGACAAAATTCTGAAAAAAACCAGTATACATAAAAAATTGACCAAAATAGAAAACTGTTATGTTTTCCAAGGCTATCACCGACTTAGGACGGTGAAGTAGGATTAAGCTTGCTTTATAGGAATATATATATAAATTAAAAGTTATATGAGAAACTTATTCAATTTATTAAAACAATTTCCGATATTTTCATTAAGAAATTGATGGTCAAAATTAAACGTATATGATTCGAACCAATTTCTCTCAGAAACATATTTCAAAAACAATTTTTAGAAAAAATATTAATTCATAATATTAACGTTTGACACATTTTGAATGATGGAATATATCTGTGAGAAAAATCGCTTAACTTCCGTAGTTTTTTTAAGGCCCGTTAAATGTTCATTTACAAACACATCTGCAAATCTCCTTCAAAATATTGCACAACAAAACAAACATACTTAACTTCTTGATTACCGATCTGATGCAATTTATCGAAATACAAAACAAGATTATCAGCTAAAAAATCACAGCATCTTTAAGAAAATAATCTAAGATTTATCTCAGTTACCGGTTCCAAGCATCCACTCTATTTGTAAACATTGATTTCAAGAAGACTGTTTTGACAATTGTTATCAATCAGACATTGGAGATGTTCCAATGGAGTCAACTCACTCCATGGTTTATCGAATTTACGGTAAAACCAGAAACGTCACTTCCGTTCCTATTTCCGTGTTTTCGAATCCCCGGCAAACAAAAGCACTTTCCGCTACTTCCGATTTGCAAAAGCTGTCGGCATTTACGTTTTCAGAGACAGCATTCTGTTAAAATACGATTTGGCAATAGTTTTTACACCCTTCTAGACAAAACACGGCGTTTTTACACAGTTTGCGATAAGTGTAATATAAAAATCACGTGAAAAGTATTTTTAAATTCCGATTTAGAAATCATGCAAAAAATGTATTGCAAAACATTCCTAAATATAAAATAACTCTAAAATCTAATTTAAAATACCCAGAAAACATTTCAGTTCCACATTCGAGAGATTATTTAAAATACTCAGATATTATCAAAAAGTCATTTTAAATATTTAGAGACCTTTAAAGCACTGCTCAAATACCAAAAATCCTTTGAATATTAAGAAATCATAAAAAAATATATTTAAATGTTTACAGAAATCCGTAAAGAGTTATAAGGAGGAAGAAATTTAAAAACCATGAAAAAATTTTTTAAATTTTTAAAACCGTTACGAAAAAGTTCATAAAGATTAAAAATATATAGGCAACCAGTTCAAAAAAGATCAGTAATATTAACAGATCACTGTAAAATTCAAATTCATAAAGTGAAACTCGTATTACAATAATAAAAAGAATGCATTTAAAAAGAATTAATAGAAAATTTTTAACTATTCCGATATAATTAGATTTCTTTTACCTGAAGTATTTATTTTAGTTATCATGCTCTAGATATGCGATCCATAATATTATTAAGAACTCTTTCACACCAGTTAGCAGCGATTGGCGAAGATGTATCCACAGTCAAAAGTAACAATTTTCAGGAAAAGTATCAAAATTTTAATTTTTAGTCGTATATTTATATCACACAATAGATTTTTACAACATTTTATATAAGATGTTTACAAACATACACTGAGTACAATATTTAAATCTTAAAATAAATTATTGCCTAAATACTACACTTTTCAGTTTTATTTCCAGAACTGGCAACAGTTTAGACTTTAAAATATTTATGAATAATTAAAGTCTAATACTAAGTAATTATGGATTAGGAACTCTAAAAACTCTGAGAGTTTCTAATTAATAATTACTATAAATTCTGTTCGAATTTTATTTTATCACCATTCTTTAATGTTACATCATACTAAAATAAAACGATTCAATTAAATAATTTTTAATGAGGTAAAACATTTACACAGATATGTATTTTATCTCATAAGTATTAAATTAGTTCTTCGTAAACATGTAATAAAATGTGAGCGAGATTTTTGCCCCACTCTTCCCAATCTATCCCAAAAAAAAAAAAAAAAAAAAAAATCTCTTTTAAAACCTGTTTCTAAATTCCCTAAAATCACAAAGAAAATAAAAGAGATTTGTATTTTATTATTGTTAAGCATTGGAATACATTAACAGAATCAATAGCTTATCCATGATAACCTATTTTTATTATTACAAAAACAATTTTTGTAGTTTGGCGAATTGCAAGATTTAAAGTGAACTGCAACAAATAATTTTCTGGGTCAAGAATATTTAAAATAATGAATGAATTACTGAAGTGAAGTTAGCTACTGAACTAATGAATGAATATTTTTAGAGAAGTATTAATTACCTCATAACACACATAAAGATTTAGATTGTAAATTTGATTTCATTGCGTAACACATTTACAACACTGAGTGCAGGAAAAATAAAGCAGTGGATTGAAAATAAAATTGATTTAGACAAGAAATTCAATCCCTTTTTTCCACAATTTTTTCGCATGAAAAGCTATTTGGAACATTTGAACTGTTAATTTACATCTAGAACTGTTCAGTTCAAATATAATAATGAAAGAAATTTTCAAAAATTAAAAACTGTGGGTTACAAAAAATATGAGATAATCAAAAGTAATTAGTAGTTGAGTGCAAGCTTATGAAAAGTGCCATATTTAAAAAAAAGCAGATAAAAAGAAAAACATGTTCTCTTTCTGAAACAATTCCTGTCTCCTAAAACTATCTAAATATAATTAAAAACTTATAGTTTTGTCTAAACTTTGTAAGTAAAAAATTTATGTTTGGTTTCATAGTTAAATATAATGCTAATAATGTCACATGTGTAGTTTATTTACGCCATTGTACACAAAATAAAATAAGACTGATAATTGTAAATTTATCATCTCTATCAATGTTAGAAAATACTTTAATTTGGAACTTTTTTCCCGATAGAAAATTGTGCAAATAATATATTATTCTGACTTTGTATTACTTTTTCAATTATACAAAAGCACACAAATTATATATATATATATATATATATATAACTTATATAATTACAGTGTCATTCTCATAAATATTTATATTCTTTTAAAGCCATACAGTTAATTTAAAATCAAAAACAATAAAATCATGATAAACCGATTCAAACTACCGTAAAATTCGGCGTATAACGCGCACTCATACTTTCAAGCCGCAATTTTTAATTTTTAGGTATATTCGCCGTATAACACGCAACCCCTTTTTTACAAAGGAATCAGAAGTGGGCGTACACAATGCTCGTATTTATTCGAGTTATTATTCCAGGATTTTTTTTTAAAAAAATGGTTTATTAGAATCAGAACCCTTTAACTTCTCATTAGAGAAGAGAGAGAAGAGAGAGAGAGAGGTATGTATATGTCATTCCTTTCAAATACATAGAATTCCAATCTATGTAGAAGTTTAATTTTTCTTATTCTCATCTCCTTTTTTATTTTAGAAGCTATCATTTTTATACCTGGCGTATAACGCGCATCCTTAAATTTCGATATCATTTTTTGTGTTAAAAGTGTGCGTTATACGCCGGATTTTACGGTAATTTTTGAGCACAGTTAAAAGCCTAAACAATATACTCTATGCTCGTTAGGACCAACCTATTTTTTTCTAGTGCAGTACGAATTTTGTGCATTAAGTAATATCCCACACATTTTCCCAATCATATTTTCAATCTTTAAGTGAAAAACTGTAATACATTTTTCTTAACTTCAAGGGCACTGATTGATAAACAATTATTTGTGCCATCGCCGTATTAACTAATAATCGCATATCACCTTGGAATACTGATAAAAAAATATTCAAAGTTTGGGTTCCATTGAAAAGAATCGTTTAGTAATTGGGATTCGCTGTTGTTACACAAAATAGATAAAAGATATAAAGAACACACACAGTTTTTTTTCTCTCTTCCTTCTACTTATACTGGCAGTTGTGCTCTGGTTTCGAGAGAGAGATCGAGATATCTAATTGTTCTACACATAAACATTGCAACTCAAGTTTCAAGGTTGATGCTCTTCCGCTTCCTATGAGAACCATCTCTTTTTAAATGATTTACAACTTAATCTGCGAATAACTTTGTTTTAAAAATGAGTTAACATTTTGAAAGTAGCCATTTTTACAACGAAAGTGGCCTTCAATTAAATAGAAGTCTTTGTTAATGCAACAACAGATTTTTAATCATCATATCAAAGTCACCGGTTGTTTTTTGCCCTGCTATTTCTTTCCAATCTCATTGTAACCCTCTAAAATTAACAACAATTGTACGTTTTTTTCGTTTGTTAAGCAAGTAAATTTACGTTATACATTATAGATTAACAAATGGTGGAGGGTTTGATTTATAGAAGCGCAACTTTGTTTTCTGAAAGTAAAAAGAACTCCAATTACTGATTAATCTAAAAGTTTGAAATAAATTGCTTAAATATTCCAAAATATGTATGTGACCTTTTAATATATAAAGAGAATAAAGCAAATTTAAAACCTTATGGTTTCGAGCAAAATTTGAACTAAACTAAGAAGCGTTTTGAATAATAAAAAAAACTGAGAAAATGGAATACAAAATCAAAAGAAAGCCCCATTCTGAAGTTCCAAGTTCATTAATACAAAAGACATTAGATGACTTAAAAATTTTCATTGCTCATTGACAGACTCGTAGAGTATGAGTTTTTTAGATGGAAAACTTTATTCTACGTGTCCTCCCACATAAATAATAATAAATTTAAAAAAATAATGTGTTTTAAATACAAATGGAAATTATGAAATGATTTTTATGAGAGGAATCGAGAGAGATTGATATTCTTATTCCAAGTTAAGTAAATCAATTTTACTCAAGGTTGATTGAAGGTCATATAAACTGTAGACTGTATTCTAATGCTAAATATATCAATAAATCACAAAGGACATTTTAAAACGATCTAAGTAAAAATTCCTTTTTATGCAAGAATTCTGAAAATTAATTAATATTCAATCTTAATTTAAAACATACGCACATCGTACACAATTGAGCATTCCAATCTCTACAATGTGCAGTATTATACATTTTAAAAATTATGAAATCCCAATACACATAAATCAAAAAAATCGATTGTAAGCAATCCAAAACTTAAATCATTTCATGCTATGGTTGTATGACAATTATCTCATCGCGCTGTTCAATAACTTCGAATGTTTGTAACAATAACAGAAGCACGTGCTGAAACGTCAAATGTGACCTTATGAAAATGGCACCGTCAGCAACTTATCTGGCATGCTGCCCTTGTCATGTGAAAAAGTATGACGAGCGACAGTTTAATTTAAGAACGGTATGCTTCCCTTTCCGATCCGGACCCTGAGAAAATAAATAGTAGTAGGGTCGCCGTAACAATCAAGGATGATATGGTAGATCCCTCATGTAGCGAGTGTAAAAATTCATTTCATAGCATTTGTCTACTTCCGCATTTACTTGGATACTGTCCAAAATATTATTGTTAACATTTTGCCGGCGTGTAGAACCGGATTGACAAGTATAACTTAATATGTTTTAGAGACGATAGGTAATTTAAAAACAAAACAAAATTGGAATGGAGAATTGGCATGTTAAGGAAAAAATTGCGTAAATAAAAATAAATTTTTGTCACTTTTATCGAAACTGATTCGGATTTAAAAGTTTAAATTTGCTTAAGAGAAGATTCCATTAAAAAGGAAAGTATTTTAAAATTACATGATGCTTGAAAGTAAAGATTTTTTTTATTTTGCACTTATACAGTTAATAACTAAATTATTTTAATATACAGATTATAAAAAACTCTACGTTCTTTTATATCTAAAAAACTCAAAAGCAGAAATTATCTATATGAGCCCGAAGGTGAAAATTATACGGAATCAATACGTGATGATGGAATTGTATGGCAATAAAAAAATTAATACTAATATAAAACAATATTTTACTTCCAAAATGTTACTAATCGCCGAAATATATATTTAGGAAGACAAATATGGCAAATATTAAATGGATTACGAGAAGGAGCTTAGGTGCAAGAATTTTTTGGGATTTTAAACGCTTATATAGTAATAAATTTCAGATAAAAAATTCTGTATAGTGTGATATTATTTTATATTATTAATAATGAGATTTACTTAAATAATTGAGATATAATGATTAGATTGTTCATATGTAATAAAAAACTCGGACTAAATTTCACTGGAAAAGTTAAAAGTTTCATTTTATTTATCACATAAAAAATATTAATTGTATTACACATCTAAAAAAAAATCTTTAGTTTTTAAACTTCAACAAATCTTCTAAGTAATTAGTTAATTTGTAATAACATCGCACGAACATCACTTTGGCCAAGAACTACCTTCTCTCGAACCATTATAGAACGATGATATATACGACACCTTAATGCAGTGCTTCTCAAACTTTCATTATTTGCCACCCAATTTTCAATCATAATTTTTCATCGCGCCCCCTTCATACAATATCAATGTACTACTGAATTCAATAATAATATACTTTGACGCTAAAGCTAGAGCATGACTTTAATTATAAACCCCGTACAAATTAGTATAATAAGTATTAAATTTTGTATATAATTTTATATATGACAAGCCAATGTGTATCTGGGGGGGCCACTGGTAATTATTAAACTTGTTCTTAACTTAGTATTGTTAAATTAATTATTAAATACATTATATGCAATACTGATTGATACATTTATATCAGTGTAAATGTTACTTTTTATTTTTTTATTATGTTTTTCTCCCTTTCAGTAAATTGATAATTTTTTTAAATAATCTTTTGTTTTCGATGTTTCGATATGCTCGCAACCCTCACGTAGGGTTATCACGCCTCCAAGAGAGGGGGGCATACCACAGTTTAAGAAACGCTGCCTTAATGCATTCTTCGATTAGATTTACCCGCCGTGTGAGGATTCAGTGACCCAGTTGGTTTATCGTGCGGAAACACATTCTCTTATTATTTCCGCACGACACAACGGCTCTAATAGAATCACATCTCAAAATCCACCGTCCAAATTGCTGATTGACTGATGGATAAATGAAATAGTAAAATCGCACTTTGAAGAAATAGGATGGCTATTGGGGACGGAACTCATAACTTTGAATCAGTCAAGTGACGAGGACACAACACCTATATATATATAAGCTGATATCCCACTCTCTCCAAACTTCAACACCACGCCAACGGAAGATTTCGAATCACGGCAAATTTAACGTGCATCAGTCTCTCAACATTGTGGATTATTAACTCTAGAACTTACACTTAGGACTTGATAGAGTCCTCGGCCACGAGTTTACACCCATGACCATTTGGCTACCGCAGCCATTTCTCAATATTGCAATTGCAGTACATTTTATTTATTCAGAGATGAATAAAATATATTTTTAGCTTTAAAAAATATAATACACTGATATTTTCCCATTGTTTGCATGTAAATACAATTATTTTAACTCGAGGTTGGCGTTTTTCTGCCGAGTTGCGAGTGTCCCTAAAGAACTGTAATTTAGAGGGTTTTCTTTTTTCAATTTGAGCCTCGGTAAACAAGAAGTAATCATGGTTTTGCCCCACAGAACTTTTGCACGCTAAATCTTTTGAAGTTTAAAGTCTTCCCGTTGGAAGCTTAGTGAAAGGGTTGCAAGTTCAAGTGTTATCTAACCGTGTTTTAGAATTACGATGCTATTGGTTGGAAGTTAGAGGACCTTAGATATATAAGAAGTAATATAAAAAAAATTAAGTCAATTCCTACTGAGGTCAACAAAGAAAAATTTTATTTTAGTTACTTTTTATTAAATAGTTACAATTAATATAAATATTTATATACATATGACACAGAATCACACTATTAAGTGACAAAATAGAAAGCGATTTTACTAGTAATTTTCCATTTTCCTTTCTGTAAATGGTCTTAGACTATTTTTTGTTATACTATTTATACATTGATTAAATTTAATTATTCTAATAAAATAGTATAGTAAAAAAAATCACATACCCAGAAATTAAGCCATCCCAGGTGGGATTCGAACCCACGACATTGGATTAGAAGGTCAACGCACTATTCATTGCGCTACAGGGACACAGCGAACGATTTTCCTTTCTATAATATGCTGTTGGACTATTATTTTTGTTTGTTACTATTTATATATTCATTTTTTAATTTAATTAATAAATTAATATTCGAATAAACTGTATTAACATCAAGTGCCATTCACTACTAGTTTAAAAAATGTATTTGAACTTGGATGGATGAATAGAAAGTATTTTATTAACGATTGAAAATTTGAACAAGATATATATATATGTAAATAAATAAATATAGGGAGAGAGTGAACTAATTGTAGGAATTGAAAAAGGCAACCGAAAAAATGTTCAATAAACGAGCTTTTTTTTTTAATTCTAGTATATCACATTTCGAAATAAATTTACTGTCTTAAAGATATTTTTAGAACAAAACTTAAGAGCTCACTATTAAAAAAAAATGTTACAAATAATTCTCATGAAGTTAGCAGTTTGTAAATTTACATCAGTTGACTAGTTTACAGAAAATTAAGGCTGCCTTCGGTTAGTGTTAAATAGTTTTTTCAGTTATAAATTAATAGAAACATTAATATTCTATTCTGACTTCACTATTCTATAGGAAACAACATATCATACTTCTTATTTTTACCAGTTTATCCGTTTTTTCTGGGGAAAAATGCGTTTCTCATTTATTTTCTCCTATATCGTTGTGTTAAGTGAGCTATTCCTTTAAGTGCTTAAATCAAAAATTGATTATGGAATAATTTGAAGAACACGATATTGTAAACAGATGTATGCGTTGAGATGTTCCGAATTTTCATGAAAACTGAGACATTTTTCTATTCGAAAATATGCTTCGCATTTAGTTCGGCTCGCTCTCGTACATCTGGCCAAGACGGCTTTTCAAGACTTAGAAGCTTTCACGGAAATATTACTTATCTTGGAGTATTGGACTCTCATTGAACGTATATTTTTAAATAATTTAAATATTCCATTTTTCGGGATTTGAATTGTACAAGAAATAAATTGTAATTCAAAATTATGAACTGCGTACGATATATGATAAACATGTTAATCTGCACGAATGCGTATAGAATACAAATAAACTATTTTCTATAATCACGCATAGAAAAATATCATTCAAAAACAAATGGAAATATTACGTAAAGGAAATAATAAATGGCCATGTGCTGCGACTTTGGATTCTGAATAAGAAAAAAAGTATCGAACTGTTGGATAAATAAGAACATTAGAATGGAATAAGGAAATTTAAGGGCTTTTTAATGTTCCTTTGCTTGTAAAGATCCTGCGTTTTATTCCTTTTACTTGGCCTTGTAGCATATATTTCTTTTAACCTTTAATTATCCTTATAATATATATTAATTTGTTGATTATAAAAATGCCTTTGAATCCCAAATTGTTTGACTTAGATAGTTTCAAGCTGTCTAAAGCAAAAATTACATTTTTTTATAATGCTGATTTAAAGAAAAATAAGTATACATATGTGGTATGTTTTTCATTGGAATTACTTGTCATCTTTCTTTTAGAAAGAATTCCGCTGAGATCAAAGTATAAATAGGTTTTCAATGCAAAAGAGTTTTCTTTCTGTAAAGGAAGTTTTGAAATAATTGGCTGTTCACTAAGATAACTTTAAAAACTACGCTTCCAAAGATGGTTTTAGATTAATACTTCATTCACGGAAAATCTTTAAGAAAACTGAAAAAAATGGGAAACAAAATATGTTACTTATGTATTAACGTCAATGCAACCAAATTTGTGTCGTGTGAATCGTGCCATGAAACCATAACAGCAAAAGAGAACAAAAAAGGATTCTTACGCATGTGTTTTATTTGAAAAAAATCAATCAGTGAGAATTTGGTGGAAAATGGCGCAATTCGTAAGCCACAAATTGCCTGCAGTCACACATTGATACGTAATACCCAAACAATAGTTAAAATATAACTGTATTTTTCTATTATTCAGATTTCATTAGTTTCAGCTCAAAATTAATCGAAATCAAATATTGTATTTTTCTAACTGCATGCAATAGATTCAATTTAAAAAGCATTACTTCTTTATTGTCAATTTTGCTTACTTATCACAAATATATGCTAGCTTTCAGCTAGTTTCTTTAATAGTCTAATTTACTAAATCGTGTTTGAAAACTATAATATTATATAATGTATTAATATAATAATTATAGAATATATTCGATCAAAATAACTACTAAAAAGGCATATAAAATGTTAATAAATTGTAGCTAAGAATAAAAACGTACAAATCTCTATATGATTGATATCTGGTTTGGTAAAATAAACAAAACCTTTACCATATTTTAGTCCTTTTTTTTTTCTTTGATAAAAAAAATGGAACCGCAAAAGATTAGTTGTTGCACTGCTTACTCTAACGACTACCTATTTCTGCCCCATCGCAAACAAAATGCCACTTAATTCATAATCCCGGTCGAATGACAAGATTGACACCTGAGCTGGAACCCTTTTTTATATATACATACATCACGACAACGTAAACACTTGGAACTTCAAAAGTTCTAACGAACATCAGACTCTTTACAAAGAAATAAGAATTCGAACACGCGTTTCGACACGATTTCAATTTTGGTTAACTTTTTACATTTACTAAACAGTTGGCTATTAGAAACTGATTTCTATTAAATTATATTAAAACAAGCAATTAGCGATGAATCAAGCAAAAAGAAACGGCATTGGTTAGGAGAAAAGCACTTTGTGTTTAATTCCTGTCACATGAAATCATTAAGATTAGTTAAATTTGATGTACATCATTCATAAATGTTCCACTACGTGGTCACGTGAGAAATCAATATAATCATCAGCGATACTCTGTTTACTAGCTCACAATTAGCATTTGGACCAAAACCAAAGCAAGGGGTTAATGAGTGAAAGTTTATGAACGTCACGCTATACAGCAACACTACGTCTATTGGCAACGGACCTCGTAATTTTATACCTCGGTCAAGTGACGAGGACGATACCTGAGCTGACACCCCACTCTCCAAATTTCTAACACACCAAAGTGAAGACTTTGAGCCACGACGGATTGAACCTGCATTCTATCTATCTACACGGTGGGTCTTTAGCGGCATCAGGACTCGAATTTTCAATTCGACAACGCCAACCACAAATTCATGAACATGACCGTTAAGCAACAGTGGCCACAAAACAACAGTCCGAAAAAGGATTTTACAATCTGAGATTTAGAATGACTTACATGCATCCAATAAGTTATAGTAATATTCCTCATATTTGCCATAAGAGTATTCTACAAAAGGATTGCTTTCGAATTATTGTTACATTCTGAAGCACGAGAGTTACTGTGTGTGTGGCAACGAACCTCGCAATTGGTGAAGTGTGATGAAGACAATATTATAATACTCTCCTAACTTCCACACTATGAAGAATTTAC